>CM073771.1:104957735-105146388 GCA_037158775.1 Hetaerina titia | reverse complement strand
AAGGCTATCCTTCTTCTTAGTGTAGAGATGCGTCTGCTGTTTCATGCAATTACATTGGTGTGTCATTAATTTTTTATCGTATCATGAGGATGACTGACTCTTTGACATAGCAACTCTAGGCTAACGAATTATATCCGGCAGTTAATACGTGAGAGAATATTTGAGAATAATTTCACTAATTATTAATACTAATTACCTTAACAGGGTTGAAGGGATTGAGGCACGTGTTGACCTAGTTTGGATTTCACGCTGGCATTTTGAAGAGGCTGAAAGGAAAAAGGGGTGAAGTTCATTCCTTTCACTCATTACTCTAACCATGTCGGAAATTTTTTCGCATAAAGGCTTACATTAATAAGCTCAAGGATGATGCTAAAACTCCAGGAGTCGTATTCTAAAGGTCCAAGCATTTGCAGAATTTGTCAGGTCGAGATGGAAGCTTTAGGACCCAATGTCATAATGTAGTCTCTCCGAGAGTCTCATAAAAGTATTTCATTCCAAGAGGAACTCAGCCATATTAATGAAGGGATGATAACAAAAGAATTTTGCCCTTAGGATGACGAGATATTTCACCCGAGAAAATAAAACTCCATGCAATTAAAACTCAGTTGCACTGTTCCACTTATCACGCGTAAGGAGACTCGTTTTCATCGATCGTCAAAGTAAACCAACTTATGAGGAAAGGATCCTCAAGTAATTAAGATTTGGACGACAACGGTGCATGGAAATGATTATGAACCAGAGTATTTGATATTGTACCCTTCTTTTATTTACATTTATATGATATTCAGTTCGTAGGGCTATTAAAGTAGACCTTATTGTTTCCTCAGATATTATTTTACTAAGCTAGGATTTGTGCTCTGAAGGACCGAATTCACAAGAATGGCAACTATTGGATTAACGCTGAAAACTTCTTTTTTATTAAATTAATTATTTAAATCTACTCTTTTAGGCAATGAATAAAAATTACTTCGTTTGAAATGAATACACTTTGTAACTTCCACACAATTTTTTATTCGTACTACCGGTTTCAACGCTTCGGCGTCATCATCAGGTACCCGATGATGATGACGCCGAAGCGTTGAAACCGGTAGTACGAATAAAAAATTGTGTGGAAGTTACATAGTATATTCATTTAAAACGAACATGAACCTCCACAAAGTTGAGCCTGAGACCATAGAATTCAAAAATGACTTCTGTTAATTATGTTTCAGTACCTTTAATATAGTATTGCTTGTTTCAAATCAAACAAACATTGTTGCATAAGTGAATTCCATAAAACTGAAATATTATGTACTGATAAAGATATTTTAATTTTTTTCATGATTTAAAACACATAAAAATATAAAATCAACGTCTGTATTTATAATTATATTAGCGACTATACCCATTTTTGCCGAGAAAAACTATCCGTACAGCAGTAACTGGATTTAATTCGTACTCTAGCTCTATTGATGAAAGTGGGCAGTTTCTCCATACGGTGTCGTCTCTGGGCACGTGATTTGGCAAATTGTTGAACAAATGCGCTGCGACGATTCCCTTGTCTCTTCAAACAAAAAACAATCTAACATCTGCATGTTTTCTTCCTCCTTCCGTTACTTCCAACCCGCCTATCCTATTTAATCCACCCCTTCCTCGCTCACCTAACATTCTCCCCTTTTTAAGAACCTTCAAGATCCCATCGTCATTCAAAATCCTTATCTTCCATGAGTCTTTCTTTCACTCTTGAATCTTTCATGACTCCTTATGATTTCTCCCAACAGTCCTCTTTCCTCCCCCACCAGGCCCAACATTTCCTCAATCGTTTTCTTTTCTGTCCACTTAACCATCTCCATCCTTCTCCACAACCACATTTCAAAAGCCTCCAATCTACGTCTATCCTCCTGCTTCAATGACCATATTTCCGCGTCGTACATATCTACGCTTCATAGCAAAGTTTTGACGAGCCTTTTTCTTAACATCCTTACTCAACGTCTCTGTCATCAACTCCCTCCTCCTTGTGAAAACCTCTTTGCCTAGTGCAATTCTTCTCCTTATGTCCCTACTACCTTGACCCATTTTGGTCAAATACACTTCCGAGATACGATATGTAAGCTGTTCCACCTGATCTAGTTTTTGCCCTCTTATTTTAATGTTTACCTTAAGTTTTTTTCTTTCTGGAAAATCGCATAACCTTTGTTTTATTCTCAGCCCATATCTATCGCACTGAATGTCCAATGCTCTCAGCAATACTTGCGACCCTTTGGCTGAATGACAAACTAGAACTCGATCATTAGCTCTTCCTAACACTGCCCATCCGGACTATTCGTCCCCCAATCATACCTGACCAGTCTGATACACGAACAGATTGCGGATTAGCCCAATATCTCTCCAATCTATTCCTATTTTGTGCAGTATAATCATTAATTCTACCCAATTCATTCTATCACAATTTTTTCGAAATCTATAAAAAAGGTAAATATATGGTATATGTTCCTCTCAGTTAGTGACCTCATTACTACTATGAGGTAATAATTTTCCCTATTCTCCATCCTCTTGTTGATGATTCTGAGACCCACTTTGGCGTGCAAAATCAAACTTAATGTCCTGTAGTCCTCAAACGTGATTCCGTTCTCTTTTTTTTTGGAATTGGAACTAACACTGATCCGAGGATATCTCCTGGATAAATTTCTTCCTCATAAATACTACGAATCAGTTCATTTATACTCTTCCTCTCACCTTTTCCAAACCCTTCAATAGTTTTGTGGGAATATTGGCTACCCCCAAGGCCTTATTTGATTTCAATTCCCTTGATACCCTTGAAATCTATGCCTAAATTTGTCGGCCTAAGTTCTTTACCATACAGTTCCTCTTTTTAATTCGCTATATTTCTTGGATCTTCCCAAGGAACATAATTTTTTCCTGGTATATCTTGGTTGTTTTAAAAGATTTTTCCTTCTGATTCATGGCAGCACTTTCACCTTCTTGTACAGCGCACTAATTTCACACTTCCTCTGCAAACTTTCCATATGCTTTCATAGTCTTTCAACAAGCTTCTTTTACCATAATTGTTTCGTATATCAGTTTATTATTTAACTCTTCATACTTCCATCTACATTTTTCTGTGATTACATTCTTCCATTTTTTTCTACAAACTGAATTTCCAACCATCTCTTCAGGAATCCAAGTTTTCATTGTCCATTCCCTATTAACTCTTCCAATATTTTCGTTTGCGGCTTTCCATATTCCCTTTTCGCAATTTTCCTCGATAGTACTCCAATCCTTTCCCTCACAAATGATTTTCTCTACAGTTTGCTGATACTCCTTCCTTGTAATTCCAATGAATACTTCTAAATTCCATGTCCTAACCTCCTCTCATAACTTATCTTTATGAATCGGATGTTATACTTCACGAGTACTAAATTATGATTCGAATTTGCATCCGCTCACGGGAAACAATTTCGAGGTGTAGAAATCATTCGTCTTGATAGGGATCCCTCGATTTCCGGCCGAGTGCTTCAGCCTGTTAAGCTACCAAGGCGTCCTTTTACACTCCGAAATTTTTGCCCGATCTCGGTCAAGTCAAATGATTTTTAACATTTGAAACTGTTTCAGTGCGACGCGAATTTTTTGGATGAATCCGTTAAAAGTTAATATTGCGGCATCTCCCGCCGCTCCTTTGAATTTTTCTGTGTATCAGCTAATATATGCAAGGTTTGCATATTAAATATCGGTGACAATTTTTTGTGACGTGCGTTGTGTGAAGTGGTGATTTCAGAACGTCGGTTAAGTGTGGGCATGATCACAGACCGAATATTGGTATTGATAAGAAGATGACCGCACACACACCATTATCACTAAAAATTTGGCTATGAGAAAGATCTGCAATTCGTCCCGAAGGTCTTTGGACAGAAGACCAAGAGCAGAGTCGAGTGTCTGCTTGTGAAGACCTTCTGCAACGACATCGCGACGATTCCCCAGCCCCATTACAGTCCCGACCTGGGACCAGCAGACTATATCCTAAACCCAAAAGTGAAATCCTCTCTCCCACAATGGACACCACCATGGGGTCATAAGTGACGTGAAATAAGCTTGCACTCGGACCCTTAAGGACCTTCCGGCATCCGACTACCACGGAGTCGTGGAAAAGCCGCTGGAAAAAGTGTGTCGACGCTAAAGAAATGTACTTATTGAAAAAAATTGAGGCATTGCAGTGGCAATAACTGAAATAATTCTATTTTACCGAAAAATTTCCCGATATTTTTTATATAAACCTTATATGAGTACTATGCTGCTCACTTTAGTTTATGTTTGCAAACTCTATCGTCCATCTTAAGCAGTGGTTTAGTTTCCAACAATTTAAAGCTCCATACTAGGCTTCACTCATGTTTTCTTCTTATCTACAGGTATCACCATCATCATCAGTATTGTAATAGTAAGATTTAATACTTGGTCTACTGCAACCCTCCATTCTACTCCATTTAATGTCAATGCTCTCAATCCTTGATACCCTCTCCATTTTACGTCCTTTTTGATCTGTTATGTTCTGTCCGTTTTATATACAGGTATATCTCTATCATATTTGGGCCTGTATTTACATCTGATCGCTGGGCTTCAATACCTTTCTTTTTTGATTGAAGAACTTTGAGGTATTGTAGGAGCAATATCTGAAATAAATCTATTTTTCCGAAACTTTTTCCCGACACTTCTTATATCAACCAGGATTTTTAAGTGTGGCCAAACTAAAGCGTAGCAACACCTCTCTCTATCACGTTTATATCAAGCCTGCCTGCATCATCCTAACGACAGCTCTTTTTCCATCCTCGTCCCTAACGTATCATTCAGTTGCGATTTTACATGAATAAACTAGTTCCAAGTGCAAGTAAAGCAGTAGTTACTGAGTCGCGTAGCGTGAGATTAGGGTTGCTTGGGTGATCAGACCAGCCAAAGGGAAGGGGACATCGTATAAGAGGGTTTTGAGGATCTAGGAAACAATAATTAACGAGCAGGGCGGCACGCAGCTGACCACCTCGGACGGAACAGGCATTATAGCCCCCAGGGGTCCATTACATTTGGCAACGTCCAGTCCTTTCTCTCTCGTAGAGTTTCCAGCCCCTCCAACCGATCCATGAGGTGGCCCAGGCTTGAGGGGGTTGGTTGGCAAAGCCATAAAATGAAAAAAATCCACTTTTCGCTTCGAAAAGGACGAATTCATTTGCGACCAACTTCCAAGTTGATCTTTTCCACCATCATAAAATGGTGTAGCGTACGAATGGAAAACACGGTAGTCTAAGGAAGGATAAAAAAAACTTGGGCTCGTTCCACGAAACACAACGTATTCGTGAATTTGAAAAACAGAGAGGAAAACAAATGGCAGGAGCAAAAAAAGAGCACGGTCAAAAGGAAGAATTTAAAGGAAACTGAAATAAGGAAGAGGATAATGAGTTGAGGGAATGGGGAGTCGGAATTTGGAAGGAAACATGAAGGAAGTGAGAAATAACGGTAATTAACGCGATGAAAGGGGGGAAATGGAAGACCCCAACTGTTGCCGTCAATCATCGGAATGAAAATTGAATGACGGAAAATATCGTGTGAAACTGACCAAGTGACAGAGGTAATTTTGAGTTTTTTTTTGCGATCTGTAAAAAATTAAAGAGTATAAGTTCATCATTATTTTCTCTTAGCCGTTCTATGTTCAGCAATCCACGCATTTATCGATGTTTTTGTTTTGAAATATTTATTTTTGCAACCGTGAATATCATTTACTTGCGAGGAATCCCATGCTTTTATATTATATATTAATCTAGAAATACTTATTTTAAGTATAAATAAAAAAATTGAAAATACTAATGGGCAATATTACAGCACCCAATACTCACAAGTGAAATATAGCACCACCATTTTCTAATAAAAATCAATAAAGAAATAGAAAATCTGTTATATAATAATATGGAAATTAAATCACCGACAAACAAATGTTAACTAGACACTTGCATGTAAATTAGTAACAAATATGCAAAAATATCTTTTGTTATCTGTTTGTTAAAAATATAAAGAAGCAACTCAACCCATTAATGGCACCGATAAGGTTGTAAACCTTAAAATAAATGGGCGGTACTGCTAAAAATGCCGACTGGATCAGCTGGCACGTGTGTGTTGCGGTGAATTGGCGATCTGTCAATCGGGAGATAATTGTTTGCTTTAAAGAGATTGGATCCTGAGTGCAAGAGTCATCGATTTGTTTCACGTATTGATAACGAGTGATGTAATTTAATGCAATTGTAGCAGCCATTCATACGTATTCCGTTACATACAGTTTTTGATCACCTTCGGAACGGCCTTACTGATTTTTGAAACGTTCTCTATAAAACTTATTTTGGAAATTTTCAGAGACCAATTATAATTACGCTTCGGCTGTTTTTTTCGATCAATGAAATTATATCATTCTAAAAGAGTAGATAAGGTACTTTTATGTAGACACAGTTGGAATGGGTGAAATGAAAAAAATAGAGTATTTTGCTGCGAAAAACTTACATTATTGCGTTCATAATGTCAGTTTTTCATGAGAACAACAGTATTTCTGAGCCATTAATATAATCTACAGTTATTTTGCTGGGTGTCCTCCACAGAAATAAGAACCCGCATAATACCTTGGATTTTTCATGCCGCAGTCTATACAAATTTAGACAGATAGAAGCCATTTTATCACGGTCACTTAATGTAGTCATAATTATAAAAAGGGAAAATGTTATCAAAATGACTTTACATTACAATGCTATCTAATTTTTTTATTTGAAAAAATGCGCAGATATATTAGGTAGAATGACAAATGCCCTTTTAATTTGGCACGTTTCCGACAGCATGCCTCAAGCAATTAACAATGTCTTGGAATACAACATGCCCACCTTCAACAATCTAAACAAGCTTGTATATATTCTGAAGGGACAGGTTTGATAGCCAGCACATTACTGACCACACCAAACATTTAGAAGGGATGTGTAACATACTGGCACAGGGAGAACGTAAAAGAAGTACGCTACGATGAGTTAATGGGAAAAAATAAAAATTTGACAGTATATTTCCGTGATAAACTTACAATTACGTAAAGCTTGATGATATCACACAGTGGTGAAACCATGGCTGTAAAAAATATTTATTGCGAAATTGTATGCTTCTGCTATTTGTTCAGAGGAAAGCTAAACATTAAAAACAGGAGTTGATAACCAAGATTATTCGGGTCTCCCACCTGGTCCACATTCGTAGAGACCCGAATAATCTTGGAAAACATTACTATATTCGCCGGGAAAGTACCACATCATTCTTCAGGAGTTGATAAGCTAGAGCAGAGTAAACGGTTTACCTATCTTGGAATTGTTTTGGATCACTAGTTAGTTGGTTAGGAAACAAAAGTTGCGTTAAGAAAAAAATCATTCACAAGGAGGAGGAAATTAAAGACAGAAATTTCTTAAATATTAGTGTCCTTTTACGTGTTTTCTATTTAAATTTCTGTGTTCTCTTGTGCCGTCCAAGCGTTTTATGTGTGTGTATATTTACATATACATTCATATATATACACACATATATATGTATACATATATGTAACTAATATATATATATATATATATATATATATATATATATATATATATATATATATATATAACTTTGAAAGGAAAGAGGAATCATGTTGGGATTGTAATGCAACAATTTCAGAGAGTAAAAATCATTCGCCTTGACTGGGATTTTTTACTCTCTGAAATTGTTGCATTACAATACACACATAGCGGATGACTCCGTTAATAGTTACTGTTGCGGCATCTCCCTCAGTTTATTGACATGTTGGGATTGTTCCAGGCCTGAGCATGGAGAAGGATGGAGCGGGAGACGAATGCCTAGTATTAGGCACGGTCGCTTGAGAAAATGGAGAAGAAGAAGAGTAGAGAGTCCACCACTCTTCGAACCATTCACGATTTGCACGTAAATCCATCCGAGAGTGGTGACTCATTTTCTCATCCATGCTCTCTCCGCATGACAGAACGGGAAAGGCGCGGGAAGGGATAATATAATATGACGTCAGTCTCAGATGACGTCTTTTCTTGGGAAGGGGAGGGAAGGAGAATTGGGGGGGGGAGAGGTAGGGAAAGGGGTCGTGACGAAAGCAAGTCGGAGGTGCGTGGGAGATTGGGCGTGGGGGGGCGGGGGAGAGATCCACGCAGTGGCGTCACGCACTCTAACCCCTCCTTTCGCCGCCCCCTTCCCCTCACATCCCCTCACGTTGCCTGAGGGGATAAGCGGGTCATGGACACCTACAGCGGGCGGAATACGTCGCGGAGTGGACCGTTGTATTCTGCGTACGCACATCTGACGAAGGCAGAATCACATTTGGAATGGAAACGCTAGGGTCAAAACTTCCCAATGAGTAGTTTGGAGTCATTAAAAGAAATCAACTTATCGTACAATGTAAATTATTCCGATTGAATTTAGTGTTACTCTTCCGTAAATTGATCTCAGAATTGTGATGAAAAGAGGAGAATCTACCGTTTTTATGCGCGAGAAACAGGTTTAAGTACTTCCCTTGGCTTTAGAAATCTTATTGAAGTTGGTATATTAATATATGAGTAAATATGTACGTGGTTGGCCTGAGAAGTTTCCGACCTAACAAAGATACGAGGCATTTTTTCGGAAATTTTTGAGGTCGGAAACTTTTCAGACCACCCTTTATAGATTTGTATGTATATATACATATATAAACACACATATAAAAATTCTTATTCTCATGTCCCAAATATTTTGTTCATCTTAGCCCGATACACTTTCAAAATACGTAAACTCTTCACCCTTCTCTGACTGTTGAACAGTTA
The DNA here is from genome assembly GCA_037158775.1 of Hetaerina titia. Lineage (NCBI taxonomy): Eukaryota > Metazoa > Arthropoda > Insecta > Odonata > Calopterygidae > Hetaerina > Hetaerina titia. The sequence continues at coordinate 105,137,551 of CM073771.1, read as the reverse complement.
ACGTAACAGCCAACCCAAACCATTTTACTTTAATTACAAGTTCTATGCTAGTTTATGCTATTCTATTTTTATGCTTAGGTTTTCACTTAGCCTTCAACTTTCTTTAAAACCTCATGATCTTGGGTTTACGTAAAGGAATGGATATTATATTTTGGTAAATATCTTTTTATTTTGTTTGTGTAAAAAAGTAAGTGGATGAATTTATTGTGGTATTTAACCACCGCGGGTAGTATACTATATGTCTCTTATCCCTTGCAGAAGGTCGCAGTTTTTCAAATATTAAAAATTATGTGTTTAGCCAGTAAAAGCTATTTAGTCGTAATACTCGTATTTTAAACATATTGGTCGAGTGAACGATCTTTTCAAGTTGGCTTATTTTTTTTCTCTGCGGGCAAATTCCTTGAACTCAAATTAAAAAAAAACTTAATGAACTTAAAAAAAATTATTTCACTAAAAACCATTATACTTTTTTTTTCTCAATAATATGATACACAATTCATTTAAACAAAAGTGTGTTATATAGAATATTTCTGATTTAACGCATCTTCAAATATCGACTTTCCGTTACGGTGGCCTACAAAGAATTATATAATGTTTATTAAAGTCTAAAAATACCTAGAATGGTTCAAAAATATGAAATATATATTTCATAATCTATAGTTACAAAGGTATTCGATTGATATGCTTTTTAAATGCCCGTGAAATGATGAGGTGTAAAACTGTTTAAAAATTAAATGTGACAGTTTTGAATCTGAGTGCAAGCCTCGGCCTTAGGAACATTTATTGAAATTCAATGTATTAAAAGAACTATTAGGTCATTTTTTTTAAATAAGGAAAGAGAAGATTTGGTTACTATGTTTAACAAAAGAAAGTGTTGACCCTGATCTTTATCTCTTGTGAATCTCATCTCATTCAGTGAATCCACCGTCTTCGACTATTCTACAGCGATTTTGCTGCATCACGACTCTATAACTCACTACAATAGTCTTATGGAATTGAGAAAAATAAACGCTGCATTTTACTTCAATTTCAAAAATAAACGGAATTGACAGTTGAGCACATCAGATAATGGTCCACGTTCCTTCATTTTAACTGCAGAAACCAAATAATATCTGTTTCAACGTTTTCAAATAAAAAACCCACACACACACACACACACACACATAAAAATGATAGATTTAACAGAAGCAAAAGGTTAAAAACAATTTCATAAAATGCAGTGCCAATAAATTATTTAAAAAAAAACCACCATTAACTTCAACCCGTTTTCCCAGTGTCTGCTTGTTTGAGAAATATAGCGACTCATCTTTTAATGCTAATTTGATTCCTGTTTCATTTTATATTGCTCAATAGTAATTAAAACTTATAATTACTTAATTAATTAACTTTTGAAAATCTCTTTCATTCCATAAAGCTTAAATGATGACCCCCTTTTTGAACTATTATCCTCCGAAATGCGCAATTTTGAAAACCCACCCACTTCAGAACACAAAAACCTACAATTTAAAAAAAAATTAATTAATCTTGTTTAAGGTTTGAGTCTGAATTTGTTCCCAATCGTCTTGATTTAATAGGCCAGGTGATTATTTCTTATTAATTACAGTTTTTTTAATATGACGGAGCATAATCAAAATTAAATAAAATTATTTATGGTAAGTGAATTGAAAACTGAACTGTCGTTAACCGGAAAATAAAGCCTCTCATGTCCATAGTATCGTATTCATGTGGCAGTGCATCAAGCTTCACTAATGATACAAATCTGTTCCTTGCCGAAGAATGCTTCATATGCGATTCTGTGGCAGGATTTCCTTCCCTTGACGCAAGCAGAATGAGGGGAGGGGGGGGGCAGAGATGCAATACGTGGTTGCCAATGAAAACTTTTAAATACCCTTGTAGATTGGTCCCCGAGTCCATGGTGATTGCCAGGGAACTATGCAAGACGTGATCCTTTTTTTACTTCGGCCTCGTCCCAAATTTTGACGTGAAATAGGCACAACCATATATGAGAGCATGAATTGCGGCATGCATTGTGCCAAATGGCACAATCCTTTTCGCGAGAAGTTGTGATTTGAATTCACTTGAAGCCAGCCGGTAGAATTCGCTTGAAGTGGAGGAAGTTCCTACATCATACTCCTATGTCTGCCACCAACGCTAAAGGGAACGCCGTTGGGTGTTTCAGGTGTCGCAGGGGAACCTCGCTAGCAATTTATTAATTAACGCCGTGAATGCACGCAACCAGCATGCCTTACGTGTAGTGCATATTGCGTTGACGTAATACAAGGGACATAGCAGCCAATCTAAGCTAATTATTAATTGATTATAGTCTACCGTTTAAGTTAAGTTTTCGATGGACACACAATTAATAGCCCCAGATATCCTAGCCTCTTCCAACAAGCCACAGCCTCATACTTCTTAATCGCAGTATACTTCCTTCCTTCGTCTATTGGCCAAAAATGCCCTTGTCCTATTCTTACCCCTACCACACTCTGCCAAGCGTCCTCCCCGCATCACAGTCTTTCTTCAACATCCCTTTACCAATCAAAAATGATCTGAATCTATCTTTCTTGGCTCATTTGGGTTTCTTCCAATAACCCTTTCTCCTCCCCGACTTGTAGCCAATGTGTGCTGGAAAATTCACAATGGAAAATCCCATTCAAAACTACTTTCTTTAGGTCATCGGTTACACGCATGTGCCCTACAGTAGGGAAAGTAGGCAGTTTATAGGGTTAAATGTTACTTCTAGTGGAACTGGGACCACGAGCTCAGATTTTTCAGCCAAATCTCGGATAAGATAGGAATGAGAGGGAGGATGTGGAAATAGTTCACAAACGGAAAAGAAAACAGGAAAAGAGGATTGATAGGAATTGTTTCATACGGGATAGTAAGATATTTAGTTCATTCGCATTTTTTTGTTATTCTTGGCCTGAGTTTTGACTTACTAAGTCCTGATAACGACTTTGCAAGTAGACACCTTGGTCGTGGATGTTGTAGTATCTGTAGCTAAACAAATAGTTTTCTTTTCCGTTTGTGAATTATTTCTGCATCTCCCTCTCACTCCTATCCTATCTCCGCTCCCCTCTGGCCTCCCTTTCCCATCCAAAACCCTTTCTTTCACCCCTCCCCCACCACCCGTTCTTCCCTACTCCCGTCCCCTTCTCTCTCTTCCACATACCTCACCTTCCCCATCTCAGCAGTCAGTCCTAGCTAATCTTCTGATGAAGATGGAGCTCGATTCCGTCGAAATTATCAAGAAATAACGTGTGAGTGTTCCTTTTATGTGTTCTTATATTGTGTGCAGCTGTCAAAGCTTTTTATTTACCACTTCCGTGTTACTTCGAAAAAACCATATATATATATATATATATATATATATATATATATATATATATATATATATATATATATATATATATATATATATATATATAATCGTTAAAAGTCCGGTGTAAAGATACAAAATGTGCTATTTTCCGATTAGTACTAAAATAGATAAATAAATGACTATCTCTATTGTGTTACTTAAAAAAATACTTCCTAACTTTCGTTATGCATGATGCATACTCCCCAACTAAAATTCATTACAGGTTCTGTGGTGGTCTACGAATGTTATAATTGATATTCTCCAAAGTTATAAATGGTTATCAACTTTCTTAAGTGGGATAAATAGGATAACACTTATCAACCCCAATAAAACAAAATGCTAATTGTAATTGCAATCAATTTAAGTCAATATTATCAAGGTGAATATCGCTAAAGGGGATGATTTTGTTCTTTCAACTCTTCCGCGATGCAAAGAGCTTCTGCTGATCAGTATTTACATCTCTGAACGTAACTGATATCAACTGAAACTGTTTGATCCGCAGTATACTGTGATTAGGCAAAATATAATGAAGGTTTTTAGCGTTCAAGACAAGTGAGGTTCTCATCAACAGAACATAATAAATTCAGGAACCTAAAATGTTAAAATATCCTTCAGGGAAAATCATTCAGCTTGGATGCATCGGGGCATATTCACGGGCATGAAATTGATTTTAACCTGTCATCCCCTGATTTATAACTGAAAAATTGACCCAAATCCTACTCGATAGCCGAAATGGCAAATTTTTAGTCAGAGGGGTGGTCATTGGAGGGGATAAAATCGTTACAAATCGCAGCTAGTTACGGACGCTTTGGATGCTATTTTCGGGTCCCGTAGGCTAAGAGAGGATACAAATCCCAAACGTAACCGACCCACCAAGTAACCAGCATTATTGGCAGTGGAAAAAGTGAAATAAAATTTTAAAAATACATTTGCCTCGAAATATTCGGTCGACATCATATTAGTCAGCATCAGCAAAACGATTTACGTTTATCCCTCCAATATTTACGAGGGATTAATTTGTCCAATGATAAGGGAAGGAGGTAAGGAGGAAACCGTTTTAACTTTAGTCGTTATGGGAACCCATAAACTCAAGGCAATATTTTATGTCAAATAACCCTTTCCCATGGAGTATGATAACCATATAATGACTCGGTCGTGCGATAAAATTACAAATAAATTGAAAAACACTCCTTTCAAAAAATTAAATTGGGAAAAACGTCTCCTTTTTGCGGATGAGTTTTTCGTAAGAATTGAAGGAACCTAAGAAATTTGCTTTACTTATATAGGCTCCATCCCTAGGAGGGAGGAGGAAAAGCCCTTAACGAGGAAAACATTTACAAGACATTCCATTCAGAAGCACCAAAAGATAACAGCGTTCAAATCAGACAACACTCTCTGGAATAATCTAATAGTTTACCTTTTGATTCTTGCAATTAGGGAGCTCGAATTTGATTATATTTTTATTGAAAATTACAAGACTTTCCTTTCAAAGTTATCACATATCGAAAAAAATAAAACGATAGATGATGATCAAAATTTAGACAAAGGTAATCATTTCTATGAACCACTCTATTTTTTTATTCGCAAATAAATGAACGCATGTCACTTATATGCATTAAAAACCTGCTGCTAATTCAAGAGAGTTTTCATTATTAATTTTTATTTAGGAGTCACACTTTTTTCCTCACATTACGTCACGTTCAACAGTCAGCACTTATATGACTGAGCGGTGTGCATGCTAACGGATATATTGGACCGGTAAACTTCAGAATCGTTTCAAATTCGGTGAAAATTTGCATTTTGTTTCATAATAAAATAAAGCATCCTATGAAATTAGTTATCAGCGAGAACTGAGTCAAAAAAATTAGCTTTCATTCCCATTCAAACATTTGTCACGGATAAGAAGTACACCAACACCGTTGCAATGGAGGAGATAGGAACATGTTTCTCGATTGGAATGATTTAGTTTAATCCTATGGAGCACTTCATTTTGATATGTGACGGAGTTAGAAAGTAACAGGCCTGCAATTAGACGTTGGAGTTTGCTAGCTAATCCACATGCGAGTTGGTATTCCACGAATTCGGAGCTTGCGAGCTATTTTGAGCTCGTTATGGAGCGCGCAAGAGTGAGATTGAGAAATTTCCTCAATATTTTACCAGAGATTACAGCCATGGACTTCGCTCAATATTGGGGCTGTTAGGGATTGCGCGTGGGAGAGGGGGGGGGGTCGAATACTCTAGCCTCGGCCCGAGAAATCCGGAAGGGGGGTTGGAAGGGTATGAATCGGAAGAGAAAGTAGAATCCCACGCCATGGGGAGGAGACGGGAGGTGAGGGCGAGGGCGGGGGAACTGCGCTGCGCAGAAAATGGAATGCAAGAGGCAGAGAAGATGGAGAATGTAACAGGATAAATTTCTATGAGGACGGACCTATTTACAGGTCATACTCTCTCTCGAGGAAATAATTTTGTCTATTTGAAACACTTCAAAATTTGTTGATGTTGTTGCCAAGGATACAGCTGGGAGGAACTGCAAACAAAGAACTGTTTTATTAGTAGAGCACAAAATCTAAATACGCGATAAAAACTGTCTTTTGGCTAAAAAAAAACTCGAACCAAATCGAAAATGCATTGCAAAAGTTCACGGCGTATCCATTTTGAAGTTAAACTCGATTGACCGCAGTATCTATAAAGAAGTTTCTGCCTCCATTTTTCTATAATATGATATTTATATCTAGCATGATCTTCCCATTCTACTGATCATAAATAGTGAAGCTTTTGACTAATCGCAGTATTCACTGACATCCTCATTCATCTTGAAAATAATTGTATAGCGTCAAAAAACGGTTTCAGACAAAGAATACCAATTTGGTTTACAAATAGATGCATACTATTTTATAATAAGACTGTGATTAGTTCTTGAGCGACATAAGGTCAGACTCCATCGTCACAAAAGAGGATTAGAAAATATAGCAAACTCTCAAGTAACACTTCAATGCAACAATTTCAGAGTGTAAAAATCATTCACCTTGACCGGGATTTGAACCCGGATCCCGGTCAAGGCAAATGATTTTTACGCTCTGAAATTGTTGCATTGAAATGCATGTTAGCGGATGACTCCGTTAAAAGTTACTGTTGCGGCATCTCCCTCAGTTTCTTGAAATTTCTCAAGTAACACCTCAAATGACTAAAGGGAACGACGGAACAATATATGGAAAATATATTAATATTCGATAAGTTGTTGAAATTTACTCAGTGGAACTTTCATCGTATTTGTGATGTATAATGGAGTCCTGAAACGTTGTTTCTGTTTGTAAAAGGATACAATAAAAATGAACTTAGTCTAAGGGGCTAGTTCTCAATAATTTACAATCTTTGTAGCCTTACGCTTAATCTCCCTGAACAATAGTAGCAGATAATAGCAACAAAATAGCAGTAGCTGGGTAACATTCGTTTTTCACAGGAATAAAAAGTGAAATTGACAATTCAGCCCTCCTACATTAGAAATAAATAACTTTGTATCCACTGCCACACCGAGGGAGTTGGGTATGAGCTAACTTATATTCAATCGGACTGATATTCCTAAATGCATAGCTGATGTCCTAACACGTTTCACCAACGCTCTTAAGCGGTTTTCGAGTTATAGTGTGGTAGGTGACGAAGGAGAGGCAGGAGGCGCGGAGGGAGGTAAGAAGAAGAGGGTTGCGAAGTCCCGTTCCTAAGGAGGAGGAGGAGAAGCCGTTTAAAAGAAGAACGAGCGTGCATGGAAGAGGGACCGTTTAGAAAAGAGGTGTTCAAGGCCCCGTGATGGCCTCCTTTATCCGCGTGAACGCTAGTCGGTTCAACAGACGGGAAAATCTGTTAATCGGACGCTGGAAGGTTGGAGGGATGACGGAGGCGTTTATGAAAGAAATCTGACCGTATGATTTTGAGTTACTAGCTAGGAAATCCAAAAGCTACCTACGTATGGCGCCTCCAAAGGGGGAAGCTCCTCTGCCCTTGAGGCAACGAGACGGCTTCGCTGATCTTCAGTCATCAAGGACCCAAATTGGAACGACGATCACTTAACCAGAGATGCATCGAATTTGCTTTTGTGACACGTTAACAGTCAATCTCTATGAAATTCAATCTAACGTGAATTCTCATCAGAAAAATTTGAAGAAATTTCACGATAAAGAAGGCAAATAATATTTCCAGGCGTAATTTCAAATGTAATAGCTTAGAAACTAGGAAAGCTGACTTATTCAAGAGGACTAAGTATCGCATGATACATACAATAACGTGTGCTAGCTTTTCTAAGTGCTTTTTATTATTAGAAGATATATTCAAGTATCCTAATGCATGAATTGATTATTTGAAGTATAGCCGTTGCTTAAATACCCCTACCATACACTCTTGCGTCAGCATGCGGGATGATGTAGAAGCATGTCGATGATGTAAATGGGATCCGAATTTTTTATTGGCAATTAGGTTCCCTCGTTGGGAGTACGTTTTAGTAAACCAACGGCATGGCAAGTCAAATGCCTGTACTCTAGCCCACTTCTCCGTGGGCATCGCATCTTCAAACATCCTGATTTCCTGATGAATAAATTCATGTCAAAACTCTATGACTCTCTCATCCGACGTGATTATCCAGACTCCATTATGCGTAAGAAATCCTGAAATACACATACACCCCTAAATTATTCCATAAAAAGAAAAAGATGACACACTATCCATCTGCACAACTTACTTTCCTGGCGTGAAATTCTTTAAAATTATTCGTAGAGATATTTTTCCCATGGTGAGGATTTAGTGGTGACGGTTGGGAATTCAAAAGATAGAAAAGCTACTACGATGTACGCGGATTCGCGAGTTCTCACCTCTATATTGGTTGCCGAATCGGGTGAAAATTATATGACAGTTAGGGAGAAGCACTGGTCGAAGGGAAGGCTGTGGGAATATGCATGTGAAGGGATATAAAGAGAGGGGAGTGTAGCAGAATTACAGGAGGAACGGTGATTGTTAATGCGGATGTACAAGGCGGTTATGCATTCGCCTATGGAGAATGATGAGCATTAATTGCATGTCAGAAGGTAGACAAAATATTTGGAGAGGAATTCAGGGTGGGAACGAGGTGGGGAGGCAATGAGATTACGTATGTGGGGAGAGGGAAGCAGATCTGATAAGCGGACATATTTTACATCGAGGGCGGTTGCAGGTAGGGGAGATATTTGAAAGGGGGGGCGGGGGAACGCCAAGGGTTGGTGGATCTCAGAATGGTCCTGAGAATGGCGGGTCGTATGTATGCGAGAGAGGGGCATTGGGGAGGGATAGAAGAGGTTGCGTCAGTATTGTGTAAAATAGGAAAAGGTTCTTCCCAGAAAAAATCCCAGAATCCCTCCCCGATTCAGCAACCAATATAGAGGTGAAAACTTGCGAATCTGTGTACATATTAGCATTCCGATTTTTTAAAATTCCCTGAACTGTCATCCTGTGTTCGTCTTTTATGTGTTTTCCTATCCCCTTTCCTTATATCTATTTCTATGTGTTATATATTATTAGGTAATCTACCGGTTAAGGTAGGTTTTCGGATGGACCTAACTATCAAATAAATATTTTGTGACTCCAAAGAAAACCTACTCTACATCAGGTCCCTCTTCATCTCTGTGTGCTTCCTTCCTCCCTTCATCCCATCCAACATCCCTATCCTGTTCCTACCCTTTCCTCGTTTGCCCAACATCCTCCCCTCTATTACCTTCTTCAACATTCCACTACCGCTCAATACGCCTTTCATCCATTTTTCCTGCCTCCATAGAATTTTTTTCAACAAACCCCTCGATTATATATATATATATATATATATATATATATATATATATATATATATATATATATATATATATATATATATATATATAAGACGAACTCAAGAGAGGTGGAGAAGACGGAATCAAGGAGATCTCAGGCGCAGAAACATTTCCTTGACCGCGAATTGAACCTCGGGTTTTCATCTTGTGCCGGGTTTAGATCTGATGTACTGACGTTGAAGAGTTAAGAAATACTGGTTATTAGTATCGGGCCGGGCCAATACTCCTAACCAGTTGAGCTATCGAGGAAACCTAAAGTATATTGAAATCTACGGGGATCTTACGTGCTTTTTTGTGCTATATATTTTAAATGGAACGCTCTCGGCCGACACACAAACAGAAACAGATACATATTCTGATGACGACGGTGGTGCCATCGAAACGTAAACTACATACTTTGAGTGTCCATTCTTTCATAAAGTCATAAAGAGTTTTGAAAAAAATGAAAGCGGATTTTTGTACTGTCATATAAAAATATCTATTTTTAATTTATTTGTCTTTATATTAAAATCATCCATTCATTCACATCAATAGATTCCACTTGCTAGAATAGTTTGCATTCTTGAAAAACGGTTTTTATAAGATTTTACTTTTCCGTCAGTCATGAAACTAGTCCTACATCCAGGCGGTGAATAAGTTGAAATAAAAAACCAGCTTTCATCAACTGTACAAGAGTATCAAATTAACAAAGCAAAACATTTCACTTTGTGAGGGAATTTGAAGGCAAAGGTTGCCATAATTTCCATTGCAAAAAAATTCCAATTAGACGGAACCGTAAACAAAGGAATGCCTTTCTCGTTCCCGTCTCATGGGCACATGGGCATCGCGGCGCCAAACCACACAGTCACGTGACATGGGCATGTTTCGGGCGCCAATTGAAAAAAATGACTTCAGTACGAAGGTGATTGAACGCCAATATGACGTAGGTTGATGCAATAACGAAAACCGCGTCGGTGCCGTGAGAATTTATCAATTAAGAAAGATGACAAGGAGGGAAGAAAAAAAATGTCTTCTGCCTTTTATTTTCAAAGGCTCCCTTCATTTTGTGTGCACCTAATTTCCCGAAAGTGAGTGGCTGGAATAAAAAAATAAAAGAAATAAAACTGTCTCGTTCGAGGACGAAAGGATGAGGGAGTAATTTAATCACCCACGAATCATCAACTAACACTTTATTTCTCTTTTCGGCATCTCGTTGCGTGCGTCTGGTGTGGGGGGAGGGCGAATTAATGCGACCGACGACGGGGTCTGGCGACAGAACGGAGGAGAGAGAGGGCACGTGATCGCCTGCGAAGGGAGGGAAAGGGGGTGGGCGTGGCCCGACTCTCGGGCGCTCCCGTCTGCCTTCCGCTGCGACCGACGCAAAAACAAGAGAACCACGAGATGCGGACGCTCGCCTTACCGGGAAGTAGCAAGAGACGAACCAACGCGAGCACCGGTTCATCCCGCGTCGATTGATCGGTGGTGACAAGGGGAAATTAGTCCGGGGTCGGAGGGGTGTGAAATGGGGTGGGAGATATTTGCACGACAAGGAAAGAAATGGGCGCAGGCACCGGGTGACATGGCGACGCCGTTCTGCGTCATGATCAACAAACTCACATGACTACCGACATGATCTATCGAATGAGATTAAGGTTGCTCCACCATTAACTTTCGAACGCATCTACATGGTTTGAATAAAAAGTTTAAGGAAAATTAGATTTTTTTCATATATTGCCACTATAATGCCTCAAAATTCTTCAAAGTAAATCCCTTGAGCGTCGACACACTTAAGCCTGCGAATTTTCTACGGCTCAAAGACTCCCTGGTAGGCGGATTCCGGAAGGGTACTCATGAAAACTTCTTTGAAGCCACTTAGGGTGCCATGGTGGCGTCCTTTGAGTAAGGATACCACTTTTGAGAATAGAAAATAGTCTTACGGTGCCAATTCGGAACTGTAAGGGCGTCAGGGAAACATCACAATACCGTTATCGAAAGAATTTTGCCAGCGACTTTTCCACGAAACAAAGGTTCCTTGATAGGAGGATTCCTGATGACCCTAAAGGGTCCACGAGCAAGCTTCTTTGAAGGCACACAGGGTCCCATGGTGGTGTCCTATGAGGGACGGAGGATTTAACTATTAGGATTAGGAAATAGTCTGCTGGTGCCAACTTGGGACTCTAAGGGGGTTGGGGAATCGTCGCGATGTCGTTCCACAAGGCCTTTGTTAGAAGACACTCGAATCTGCTCCTGGTGGTCTGTCAAGACCTTCGGAATGAGTTAAGCGCAGATCTTTCGCATCATCAAATTTTCAGTAATAATGGTGTACATTGCCATAAAATCAATGCCAATACGATCTGCGATCATGCGCGCACTTAACCGACGATCTGAATTCAGCACTTCATGCACACGCCAGGGAAAAAATTGTTACCAATACTTTTTATACAAACCTTGTACCTTCTCACAAAGGTTAGAGAAAGTGAGGATGAATTTATAAGGTCTCCCGTGATATCATATTCTCCGCAAGAAGTACGTACGTCATCATGGAAATGAATAACTCGCTCATATTAACTAATTTTTCTATAAACAATTTTAAATACGACTGAAATTGTTTGTCATCTCTCACATTTAGGTGATCAATTTATTTTGTCAGAATAAAGTCCATGAAAACAGAATGTTTCAGCATTTCGTTCCTTTATTCAAAATTTTGGGTCCATATATCGATAATTTGTTTTTATATGAAGAAACCGAATTTGCAGGGGTGGAGGAACCGGATAAATGCAAGCACTCAACACTATCTGTGTAATTTTATGCAATTTCTTATTTTTAGGAGGCATCAGCGGCGTTTGTTCGCTTTGAATACCCTCTGGTAGATGACACTCCGCGATTTTTAAAACTGCATTAAGAATATATATTTACATTAAAACTAACCTAACAATCTTTTATTAACAATAGTCATTAAATGAGAATCGAGAAATGAGAAAATATGCTCAGACTTTTAAAATTTACAAATCGAAAAGTCTTCCTTAAACGATTTCCTTTTTCATGTGAAGCTGATGATTGGAAACCTTCGACAGCATAAATAACCCTATTTGGAATGATAACATTTACAATTATAATAATTATTAAAAAAACAATTACGGAAATAGATGTGTATGTGTCCTGGCAACTACGTTTCTCGGCTCACTGGACCGTGCATTGCGCCTGGCAGCGAGAGAGGCTTCAAGGTCGCAGGGCTTCTGCGTTCATCATCTTACAGCGTAATTGCACGAGGAAGCCAAAAGTAGAAGAATGGAAAACCCAGACAAAAAATACGTGGGTTAGAATAGGTAAATGGAAGAATACTTAGACGATGCAGAGGATAGAAATACTAGAAAACATAAAGAATAGAGTATGTAGATTGAGAACAAAAACGGAAGAGAAAATGAATCCTAGTCTCCCGCCGATATTTAAGTAATTTTATTAATTTTATTTTACCCAATGCATTTCTAATTCAAATATAATTTTTTATAATAGGCGATAGAACTTACCTTGTACTTTTTTATTGCAACACTTTTAGGTTACCTTGAACAGATTAAAAAAAAATTGATTGCCAAGACCCAGCTATGCTTCATCACCAACAGTATCTCCTCCCTAAGATTTGTTCACTCTGTAACCTTCTATTCTTCTCCAATCAGTATTATTCCCACTGAGAGTCTCTCCTTCTACATCGTCTGCTATGCACTTGTCCCTTGGTCTTCCTCAAAGAGATCTTTCATTCGATCCTCACCTCTATTATGCTTCTAAATATTGCTTCTTTGTACCTCCTAGAATTGTGTTAAACCCATCTAGTTTTCGACTTTTCCATAGAGTTCTCTACATAGTCCATCTATTTTCTTCTCTTCTATATACTTCCTCGTTCCCCACTTTATCTTTCATTTAAATCTTCGACTGGACCATGTTTCAAAGGCCTCTTTCATTCTTCACGCTGGTCCACTTGCCCAATATTCCTTGTCTATCATCCGTAGGGTGCCATGCTCCATGAGAATGTTTTGACAAACTGCTTCGTTTATTGCAAACTACGAGTGTCGTGAAGATATTTCAATGGAGTGTTTAGCCAAGTTTCACAGCAACAAAGCTGAATTTTTGTGCCGTTTCATAACCATGGATGGAAGATGGGTCCGTTACTTCACACCCGAGATGAAAGTACAATCAAAATAATGGATTCAAAAGGGAGAGCCGGCTCCAAAGAAGGAGAAGACCGCTTCATCTGCCGGTAAGGTCATGGCGTCGGTCTTTTGGGATGCGCGTTGGATAATTTTCATTGAATATCTTGCAAAAGGAAAAAATATCAATGGCGAGTATTATTCGAACTCATTCAAACGTTTGAACGAAGAAATCAAGCAAAAGCGACCGCATTTGGCCGAGAAGAAAGTGCTGCTTCATCAAGACAATGCACCAGCTCGAAAATCCGTTATTGCAATGGCTAAAATTCATGAATTCAAGTTTGAATCGCTACTGCATGCACCTTCTTCGCCTGATTTAACCCCATCGGATTATTTTCTGTTCACTAACTTGAAAAAATGGCTGGGTGGTCAGAGAGTTTGCAACCGTGAAGAAGTGATGTCGGCAGTTAATAGATATTTTGAGAAGCAAGACAGTTCTTATTATAAAAAGGGTATCGAACTTACTGAAAATCGCTGGGAAGTGTATGGAGCTGAAAAGGGATTAGGTTGAAAAATAAATACATTTTTTTCCCAAATTTTTGTTTTCTTTGTTGGATCGGGTACTTCTGGGATTCCCCTTGTAAGGTACTATTTAAACGTAGCAATCGATTTTTCTTCTTCTTCATGAATGCCTCCTTGGATGAAGCTATTCTTCGATCGATGTCGATCGAACTAGTTTCACCCCTCGAATGTTTATAGCTGCCCTCAGCTTCTCTCTTTCACACACACACACGTACGGGAGGATTCGTGACTCATCAGGGGAGACATCTCAAAGTCATATAGTTCCCTGCATACATTCCTATTTTTCTACGAGGACCCCTCCTTCGAACTGCTTCACGGAGCGTGGAGTATAAGTTATGCTCTCGGTGCATCTCGACGTCACAGTGATGAATGTGATTCTAAAAATTAATCTCAGGTCACCTAGATGGGAACACTATGGCATCGTCTCCTGGAGGAAGGCCGCGATAGCGGGTTCCTCGTATCCACATCACGCTCAGCTTCGGGAGGTGGGCTAGGCGATCGTGTCGACCCCTATTATCCTTCGCACGCGGAGTCGATCAACGTCTCTGGGCCACATCACGGCTCGCGCTCGACTTGGCTCCAAGGCTCGCTTCTTTTCCTTCCCGTGGGGCGGATATATAGGTTGATGGGCGGGAGGGGTGGAATGAGGGCAGGGGTAAAGGGGCATCCCCTCTCTAGTTTACTCTGAAGAAGGCGTCGACTAAAAACAAAGCGTGTTCTTGTATTTAAAAAAAAATCAAACCTGCCATTTCTTTTATAAAGCTATCCTTCACAATTTGATTTCAAATCATTCTCAAACTATCTGAAGTCCTTCATATTTCGTAAAACAAGGTCAAATATTAGTGTTCGCAGAAGAAACCGGATCTCAAAAATATCAAAGGGGAAAATGCACATGCCCCTGAGGTCATCCAAAAACATTATCATTATTATTGATAGTATATTTATTTTCATGCGTGTAAGTTGAAAGAATTTTTCCATGAATGTATACGCCACTGTGGGTATAAGTTTGAATGGATGTGCTGATTTTGTACGTGGTTTTGTTCCCTTTTACGGGTGGTGACCTAACACCCTCCGCCACACACCCTTTTGGCGGCTTGCGGGGTATTATGTAGGTGTATCTCCTTTTGTGTTTGCGACTTTTTACAATCGGGTAAATGAGTTCAAACGTGGCCGTAAATTCAAAAAAATGATGAACGAGACGTCTAATGGATATGACTTCATCCGAAATGTTTGACAGAATCTACAATATGGTTTTGAGTGATCGACGAATCGAGGTTCGGGAAATAGTTAAGGCCACAGGCATATCACAAAGTACAGTGCTTGTAATTTACCATGCAAAATTGGTCGTGAAAAAAGTCTCGGCAAGATAGGTGTCGCGTATGCTCTCAGTGGAGAATAAACGCAGTCGTGGGGTCGAATTTGATGCTGGTTTGGAGCTGTTCCATTGCAATCCAGACGTGTTTCTGCGATAATACATAACTGAGAACAAATATTACATTCCATAGGTATGGAACGTAATTTATATCGATTACTCTCAACAAGGACCAAGTATAAATGGAGAGTAGAATGCGTCGTCATTGCACCGCTTGTGCAAAGTAATAAAGAAAAAAGTCCTTATTTTGCAAAGAAAAAATTATCATCCAAGACAACGCACGCACCTGTCCAATTTTGGTAAAACAAATTATGGAATTTAAGGTAAGACCAAATTACTACAGTGTCAACCGTCTTCACAAGATTTGACCCCCAGTGAAGTTTTTTATTTCCAGACTTAAAAAAATGGCTCGGTGACAAACGATTCACGTCTAACAAAGAGGTCACCGCCTACAAGTATGTAAATTTTGAGGTCCTTCCGAAATCCTACTTTTTATACGGCGTAAAAAGCTGGAGAAACTCTTGGAAGAGTGCATCGAGATAAAAAAATATTGTGTTGAAAAATAAAGAAAAATGCATAAAAAATACTTTTTTATATTTTTCCCTAAGGACTTATGAAACGATCCACGCATGACATGAAGGGAGAGCAAATCGATTCAATCACAATCATTAGAATATCAAGAAGCGAGAGTCATCCAAACAACAAATGAGAATAGCTTTAGCGTCGTCATCGCGTCGTTATGAAAATTATTATATTTAGAAAATACGAAGACAAGTTTATGGTTGGAAGTATATGTTGGGATCTTAATAATCTTCATACAGAATTGTATAAGATGGACTAAAAGAACTAATCTAAACATTTTCCAGGCGAAGTATTATTTAGAAGTGAATATTTTAACAAAATTTATTACTGAGTCAGTGCTAATTCAATCAAAAAAAGCGATGAATTCTTTGCAGATGAATACCTTTCTACTTGCAGAGGAACGGAGGAATATTTTGAAAACTGCATACTATATTTATGAATCGAATATGATAGTTTTTTTCACAAATCAGATACGAACCCACTCATGTGACTAGGTTTTTTTTCGAAATTATTTTAGAAATGAGTAATCCTTCTTAAGATCGTCGAATTTGCAGGAAATGTATTCACCTTATACTTTTTGGCTGACTATGTATATTCCAAATGCAAGCTCAAATATATTATTCAAGCTTTTATTATCCCATTTTCCAAATCCGCCATTTTATAAATAGCTAAAAAAATAATTCATGAAAATTATATGTATTATTAAGCCCGAAGAATTACCACCCAATTAACTACTGGTTTTTGATCTGTTTACGTGCAAAACGAAAAAAAGACAGTCGAATTGCATCCTCGCTTAAAATGATCCCGGAATGAAGCCAGCGGAGCTTCAGGGAATCCTGGCGTTGAACAAAACGCATTTAAACGATCAGGAGAGGAAATGAAGGGACAAACATCCATTTTCATTTCCCCATTGGGTGAACAAACTCTTTAAGAAAACGTCGAGGAAATGAATGATGAGATGACGAAAGCGATTAACCTAGGCGGAAGATGTGATATTATTTAGTTTGCCCTACCAAATGCGCATGGAGTGCCTTCGCTTCATTAAGACATGCATCCGGAGTACAATATACTGTGGATACGAGACGAGTGGGTGGGAGCAAGACGGTGGTTCGCCGGAGAAAATTATCAACGGAACTTCGCCGCGGGAGAGAGTAGGAGGTCAAATGGAGGGAGTGGATACCTAAAGAAGTTATTCGGTGGAGAGTCGGAAATACAAAAGACTCCCCGATAAGAAAGAGAACTAACCTTTTTTTTGGAGCAGTCAGAGCTCCCTGTTAGCAACTGTTAGTGGCAAGCAAAGTCATCGCAAAGATATGCTCTGGATGGATCATATGGAGTTTTCTCATGTGTGTCGGAATTTTGAATGTAAGAAAGTGTGTTTCATTAATTCGTCTCATTTACTGTGACCTACAAATATTTTTTATTTCAGCACCACATCTTTTTTTATGATGAAAATACATGTAATGGTACGAAAAATATGCTGAATGCATTACATATACAACATAAAAGAAACGCGTTTTAAGTTGATTTCAATAGCATTAATTTTAAAAAAAGTCTGGTATGAAAAATACTTTGAGTTGACTTAAAGGGTTAACTCAATAGCTCATATGGACTAAAATTCGGAAATACTAATTGTTTGAATCCATTAAAATTTCCCCTTTTGCATTAATACTATTAGAGATACTAACTTTGGATTCACTTACGGAGTGAAGGTTAACTCACAGATTTAATACCTTGCTTAAATTAGAAGGTTATCTCTAAAGCAACGAAGCTTTAAACGTTTTATTAAACCCATCGTGTTAAGATAGGAGATATCATATCAATGAAATTCTATATAATTCCAATAAAAACTTAATAGGTTAAGCGTAGAACAGATAGATTTAAGATGTCATTTGCCCACGAACGATAAAGGATGTGAATAACTGTATCCGACCGCACTAGTGGCGAAAAAATATACTTTTTTAAATTATATGTATTCTATAGTATTGTCATAAAAACAACTCGTTTTATTTTATTGTTCTAGCCAGTTTCTTTATTACAACTCTTCTCTTATGCGTAAAGAAATATTTCACGCTAAGATACCGTAATACATGCATCTGCAGTTAAGACTACCTCCATTATTTTAAATATTTTGCATTATAATTTATAGCTGAAATGTAAGCAAAACTTTAATTTGATTTTGCAGTATATGTGTGGAATGGCTAACTCCCCATCCCACACCCTAGTGGTGAACAATATGATATCATTTAAATATAGCATCGATTTGAACATCGACATTTACGGGATCTGTTAAATAAAGGGGAACATTTTGTTATTTATTTTTTCCCATTTTATTGCGCTAAAATTTAATTTCATATTATTTTATTAGTTTAAAATGTTGTGTACGTGTGACACCAGTTCCACTGATTTTACTCCAGTGGGCAATTGTCAAATTTATGTCGACGGTCGGTCGCGGACCGCCGCTTCCGAAGCTATACCCTAGAGCGCTGTTGACTTTCAGTATTTCCAGATATCTTTTGTCGACCATCGCCGCCAAAAAGTTCAGACTTCTGACGCTGCTCGTACTCACAAATCGTGAGATAATCTATAGAACTCAATTTCGTGCTAATTCTAACGTTGTCAAGACATTTTCCAAGATAAAAAAAATGGTTCGTATTTGTTTGTTGAACTCTGTAAATTACTTTATGTGAACATGTTCCACTTTGTACTTTCATAGATGTCGAATTATTTGTGTTTCCTATCCGCATTGAAAACACGTCAAGATAAATACGGCGTAGATGCTTTATAATTCTCACGTTACTATCTCTTTATTTTTTCAATGGGTATTCTAAATTCACATGCATCACATTAAATTTATTCATTCGAGAACATTGTCTTCTATTTATCTGTGATATAATGATATTACTTTACTTAAAATAAACTTTACTTAATATAATTACTTTACTTAAAAAAAAGCTGTCTGTCACACTACATACACAAACAAGTTATAACGATTATATTAACAATTTTTGGGGAAAATTCTGATTATTCATTGAGCCAAAAATATTTTGAAAGCTATAATTATACTTATACTTTCACATCGGACCGAAAATATATCATTGTAAACACTGTACCTGGATTAAGGATGAAAGTATTGGTTTATAAGGTAAGTATGGGAAGCCACTTAATCCGACAGAAATCCTTTGTATATCTTTAAACAGCAGCTGATAAATATTGTCGTCAAACTAAACTCTGGCAGTCAACACGCCATGTCCATGAATACATGTCATTAACATGATCACATGAGATTAATGTGGTAAGACTTTAACATTTTGAGAAAACTTGCCTCAAATCTGGTGGTTAAGTATTTAAATAACGTAACATTATAGTCAAGCATAAGAAATGTTGCTGATAACAAAATTGGCGTGACTCACTCAATTTTTCTTAATATTTTCTTTCATAAATACATTCTTTCATTGCTAAAAGTATAGTTTTTAGTTTTTATGCACATAATTGTATTCAAGGAGGGATCTTGCATAAATATATATCTAAATTTCTCGTACTTATTTTATTGTTACCCTCAATATTCAAATAGTTTGCAAACAAGCTTTACCATTGGTTGATTATATTTATGTGACACTTGGAAATTTTCATAAATAATTCAAGATTACTTTTCTAGAACATTTCCTTTTCTTGGTGTCGGCGTGCCTGACATTTGGTACAAGACTTTGATGTTTGCTCTCAAGAAATAACTTCTCATATTCCAGAAATACTAGCATCAGACTGCGTACAAAACCTCCTCTTGAATACCCTCTTATCTTCGGGTGTGAGCGCTCTCACTTAGCGAGTGGGGAGCCAAAATTAAATTTGAATTAATCTGTTTCGATAACGTTTTGGAAGGAAAGTATTTCACCCGAAAACACGCTACACAGGGAACTAACATTACACATGTGGAATCGTTAAAATACTGTAGTGTAACGATAACTACAGATATGTCTTGAGGAAAACACATTTGTGAAATTTACCGAATAGCTAATAAAAAGTTAGGATTAATAAAAAGAATACTTGGGAACTGTAATAAAAGAGTCAAGGAGCTTTGTTGCTTCCCGTTAGTTAGGCCCCACCTTGAGCATGCTGCAAGTGTATGAAATCCTCATGAAGTAGGCCTAATTTTGGATCTAGATCAAGTGCAACGTGGAGTGGCTAGGTTTGTGGAAAATTGTGATGAACAAGGTAGGAGTGTCACGAGAATTTTGGAAGAATTAGGATAGGAGCCAGTTGTTGACCGCTGGCTTAAATACAGGTTTAATTTACTGTGTAAATTTGAGGCAGGTTACTCATATGAGGATGTTAAAGAGAGGTCAGTAATGGTAAATCAGATCACGTGCGCAAAATCAGGGAGATTTATCTCAGAACGGATAGATTTAAAATGTCGTTTTTTTCTAGAACCATTAGAGATCAAAATAGATATGACAGCAATCGCGTAGGGGATAATTAGAATTGGTAGTGTATATATTTTTCGATATCTTGCATGCTTCATGTTATTCTTTTTATCTAATACACCCTTGTTTTTAACAGTTCTACAACATGATTTGAATGTACGCATCCTGTAATTGAATATTGTTGCATGTATGTAAGTATTTTCTTTCGCGTGATTAAGATTTTTCGAATGCGTGATCAAACTAATATTTGTGTAGAGGTAACATGATTTGGTTTTGTGTATAATTATATTCTATTATACGGGAGGTGACCTAACACCCCCTTCGACACGCCCTTGCGGCGGTTTACAAGGCATTGTGGGGATGTATATGAGGTGCAGATTTAACTCACACAATAACGCATCATGTGCAATTTCTCCTTCGTCTACATATGTGTGGCACCAAATTAAAATTTTAAACGATGGTGACTCAAACTTTACCCGACGATCTCATCTCATAATGACAGCATCGTTGTTTAATTCCGTAAGAGCAGTGACTGGAGCAGCTCCGGGGTCCACCTTCCTTTTTGGAATTGATTGTCTACCCTCTTTAATCATTTTTACACAACCATCTATCTGCGCCGTAAGGGAATACACAGGCTCTCCTCGTGCCCCCAGTAGTATTACATAGTCCTCGGCTGACCACCTGTTCGGGCAAAAGTGACGTTTCAGCGCAGTATATTTCTCGTCGCGTATTCTATCCATCGTTGCCATTGGCGAACTGCTTAAACTATCAACGGGACTTCCGATGACTCAACACTTGCGTAAAATCAATAAGATATGTACCACATATACATTAAATAATTAGCAAACAATACTTAATATAGCTAGTCTACCGTTTAAGGTAGGTTTTGGATGGAGACTGAACATCGCTACATTTCTTAGCGTCGCCTAGCAACACAGAATCTGACACTCCGAATCTCTGACACCGAGATAAACTGTTCCTCAGTGAGGCATACTACGAGTATAAAAAGAAAGCAAACTAACGATATAACTTAAGATTAAAATAAAAAAAATGAACTATTGCTAAAACTATACTAACTATAGCAACTGAAATTTTTATTAACAAATGAAAATGTATACGATTACCAGTGTAGTAGTATTTTACAGAAAGATTTTTATTCGCTTTATTGCCAATATTTAGGTACTAATCTAAACATGCGGTATTCATTTCTAATAGCGGTGTCAATGTAGTAGGATTTGTTGCAGAATTTCGTCTACAAACTAGACCAATTAAAACACTAGATGACTCCGTAAGTGGAGAAGTTAAACAGATTCGATAAAAATACATGTTACGTGTAAGATATGCATTACAATTTTCCTTCATTCACTTTTCCTTTGAATTTACATGTCTGTTTCTGCACAGTCAACATCTACTATGGCTGCAAATTGATTTTTTGTTCACACATATGTTACTGATAAACCTGATGCTGATACGCAGCATCGAAACAATGGTCGCGAAGTATTAAATAATTATGTGGAAATGCAAAGTATGTCGCTAATGCTTCAGATGTGTTAGCTTTTGTAAATGATTTTAAATTCGTAATAAAATTAAATTTCTTTATTTCAAATTGACTATTCCCAAATCATCAGATAAATAATAAACTACAAGGATACGGTTTCAAATCGTAGTTTGTTCTAAACTTATATCCATCACCTCGCCAGCTGTAATATGAAGAGATTTTGATGTCGTACATGACACCATTACTGATGAGACCTACTTTTAATTTTCTTAATAGCAAGCGGTAAGGCGTAGGGGCTCAAAGAGATGTAAAAGGAATCGAGGGAGAGAGAGAGAGAGATGAATCGCAGGGTTGATGACCGCTGACGATGATGAATAGGTGAGGGCTTAATTATAAGTGTTCGTTAGGGATATCTCAACTTTCCCTGATTCATATCCCTTAACTACAGTTCAGCTCAAACTAATCACCAAATGGCGAAGGAAAAAAAATATGGCGCGGTGCGAAAGGATTCATTTTCTAGACTCCTATTTCATAAATTTTTTCTAATTCAGCATGACAAACACCTATCGCTCTTTTTTCCGAAGGATTTTAGATATGATTGAGGTCTTATAAGGATTATTCCTCATCATATTTCGCGTACGAATAATATAAGGCTGACAAGAGAGAATTTTGGTTTGTGCAATAACGACCTAACTTTCCATGTCAGAAAAAAACCTTAGATTTTATGCAGATGATCGATACGGTTACTTACGGTTACTACGGTTACACCAGGAAGATTGCATGATGCTCTTATTCGAGGGTGGTCCCAGAATTACCCGACCCAACAAAGAAAACACAAACATTTTGGAAAAAAATATTAATTTTTCAGCATAATCTCCTTTCAGCTCAAAACACTTTTCCCAGGGATGTTCAATTAGTTCGATGCCCTTTTTATGATAAGAACTGTTTTGGTCCTCAAAATAGCCATTGGCTGCCAACATCACTTCTTCACGGTTGGAAAATCTTTGACCACCCAGCCATTTTTTCAAGTTAGTGAACAGTAAATAATCCGATGGGGCTAAATCTGGCGAATAGGGTGAAATTCACACATCAAGGTAAGGGGGCCGATTCCTTTCCCTGTGCCGGTTATGATTTCCCAGAAAGATCTGGTACCCAAAAAATCAAAGATTATCCCCTAGGCTACCGCGATCCACTTTGTGCGTGTGTATATATTATTATTATTATTATTAGGTAATCTACCGGTTAAGGTAGGTTTTTGGATGGACACAACTATCAAATAAACATTTTGTGACTCCCCACCTAGCAAACTAATCTATATCAGGTCCCTCTTCATCTCGGTGTACTTCTTTCCTCCCTTCATCCCGTCCAACATCCCTATCCTGTTCCTACCCTTACCTCGCTTGCCCAACATTCTCCCTTCTATTACCCTCTTCAACATTCCACTACCGCTCAATACGCCTTTCATCCATTTTTCCTGCCTCCATAGGATTTCTCTCAACAAACCCCTCTCCTCCCCCACCATTTCTAGTACTTCCTCATTTGTTTTCCTTTCGGTCCATTTCACCTTCTCCATTCTTCTCCACACCCACATTTCAAAAGCCTCCAATCTACGCCTATCCTCCAGCTTCAGCGACCACGTTTCCGCGCCGTACATAGCTACGCTCCATATCAGAGTTTTTACGAGTCTTGTCTTAACATCCCTACTCAACGTCCCCGTCATCAACTCCCTCCTCCTTGAGAAAGCCTCCTTTCCTAGCGCAATTCTTCTCCTTACGTCCCTACCACTTTGACCGTATTGGTCCAAAACACTTCCGAGATATGTAAACTGTTCTACCTGCTCTATTTTTTCCCCACCTATTTTAATATTTAGCTTAGCCTTTTTCTTTCTGGAAAATCGCATAACCTTTGTTTTATTAATATTGATTCTCATCCCATATTTATCGCACTGAACCTCCAATTCACTCAACAATGCTTGCAACCCCTTGGCTGACTGAGCAACTAATGCTTGGTCATCAGCAAACCTAACCGATTTTACGAATTCCCCTCCGACTTTCATTCCTACCTGCAGTTCTTCCCATGCCTCTTGTATGTATATATATGTATATATATATATATATATATATATATACACACTGTAAATGGACTAGTCGACACAAACACAGAAACAGAAACACAAAAAAGAGGGACTCAATGGGTCTCGAATTTTCAGTGGTGCAACCACCTTTCTGAAGAGGAGTTAGGAACGTGTCGACTAGTCCATTTAAATTATTGTGCACGTCCGTGGGATTTTCATTAAAGTTACAAAAGTGTTATATACATATTAGGTATAAAAATATTGTTTTTCCAAGAGGTCTGAGGCATGATTATGATTAGGGATTCCGGGGAGAAGGTCGGAATTATTTTGGCATTAATAAGGGCATAGGTAACGTGGATGACTAAAAGGTGTAGATTTTAATTGTGCTGGGAGAAGAGGGGGTTTGATTAGATGAGCGAGAACCGGTGAAAGAAAGAAAACATTTTGAAGCGGATTGATGCTGATGATTGTGAGGCGATCCTGTTACGCAGGCGAGATGAAAGTCTTCATTTGGGGCGGGCGAGACGGCTGAAAGCTGAGGCCGTTAGGGAAAGAAGCGGGTAATTTATTTGGAGGTCAGAGATTTTTAGGGAAAGGGTGAAAAGACGCCCAATGGTTACACAATTCGACGGGCGCCATTTTGAAGTGCTTTCTGCATGTAGATGGCACCCAGGGAGAGATGATGGGATCTGTACCCATGTGAATGAATATATATATATATTTTTATACATATATATTAATAAATATAAATATTTTTATAGAAATTCGTATATACACATAGAAATGTGTATATATAATCTATAAAATAATTATACATACTATTTTTTAGAAATAAGAGGGATGACCTAGATCCAGTGGGGGAGAGAAGGGAAGGTGATGACGGATCGGTGTGGACTTGCAGACGCCGTCCCCTTCGGGATCGTCGCTCTAAACACACCCACACGAAGGTCCGTCGGGGCTAGGCGGCGGGGGCGGGTTGGGGGTGGGGCGGTAGCGTCACCCAAGTGGACGGGGGAATGAGGGGCATTGGGGGAGAGAGAGGGAGTCAGCGAACCTGGCTCAATATCAAACGCTTACTTCCCGCCCACCCTCGTCTCTCCCCCGCTCAAAGTGTTCATCACACCCGCCTTGATTTGCATGGATGGCGCCTCCCAAGAGTTGAGAGGGATGATGGCGTGGAACCCCAGGACCCGACGTTCCCCGCTCTCCCCATTCCCAACAGCACCTCAGTCCCAGAATCCCCCTTAATTGTTTCCCATTCCCCCAGAGCTGTTTTACGTACTCCTCGGTGTAATTGTGGTATGCGACCTAAGGAAGGCAGATTACGTCGTGCGCAATGAATGTAATGAATGGATGCGAAGAAATTATTTTCTTATCACTGGTAGAATTACCGTTAAGGTATGTTATTCGTGGACGGAGGGAAAAACCATTTACGAATCACTGTGCTTCGCTTTAAACAAGATTAATCACCGGAATTTACCACTAAACCATCCTTCACGTACTTTCCATCTCTTGGTCTATTCATCCAAAAGTATTCTTCAGTTCTCTCCCCCAACATTCACACTCTCCTCCATAACAGTTCTAATAATCAGTCAATAAACCCATTAATCAATATGCCATGCCTTAATCACTATGTCTTTTCCTGTCTTTTCCAAATTCCTCCTGCCAACAGCATTCTCTGCCGTATCCTAGCGCTTCCTTCTCCGTCTGTAGTCCCGCGTTCGGTTGGGAATTTGGCAAGGATTCGGGAAATGAGTCGAAGAAAATCTCCTCAACACCATCTTTATTCCTTACTGGCGACTCATATAGAGAGCACATTTCTGTCCCTTCCTGCTGACGATTCCAACCCCATACCCTTCTCCACCTTACCCCTCCCTCTCTCCTTCTATCTCTTTTCTCCCTTCGTCGGCATAATACTTGCTGTGCACTCTCCTCGTGTCACGGGTGGAAAAAAGTACTTTCATTGATGGTGGGAAGCGGGGGAGGGGGGGGTGGGTTGGAATGTAGTTGGTAGAATGGTGTGGTTGTACAAACCTACATATCGAGAACATCGAATTTATGTTTGTCTTATTGCCTCAGTGGACAAGTTTCTGTGCTATAAAATAACCATGCTCCATATGAAAATTTTCACTAGCTCTTTATTTATACAAGTTTGGGATGAAAAGTATCGGTAACAATTTTTTTACTGACGTCTGCGTGAAGTTCTGAATTTAGACCGTCGATTAAGTGTGCGCATGATCACAGATCGTTTTGGCATTGGTTAATAGATGGCATTGCACACAATATCACTGAAAACTTAGTGATTCGAAAGATCTGCTCTAAACTCGTCCCGAAGATCTTGACGGACGACCAAGAAAGGCAGAGTCGAGTTTCTGCTTGTAAAGAATTTGTGCAACGGCATTGCGACGATTCCCCAACCCCATCACAGTCCCATCTTGGCACCAGCAGATTATTTCCTATTTCCTAAGGTGAAATTCTTATTTTTTTAAAGAAACTTTTCGAAACTTACCTTAAACCCAACAAAATGGGTCAACGTCAATTACGCCAGAAAATGGAAGAAACCTAACAACACCCCCATTTACTTCGGCAAGGAAAAGATCCCCCAGGCATCATCTGCCAAATTTCTTGGTGTACAACTGGACCAGAAACTCACTTGGCAAGCACACACCCAATATGCACTTAACAAGGCCAACGCGGCCTTTTTCTCGATCTATCCCCTCATAAAGCTCACGAGTCCCCTCCGTCTTCTTACCAAAGTACTTCCGTTCAAATCCATGATACGACCTATCTTAACCAACGGTTATCCAGCCTGGGGATCAGTAGCTGCAACAAACCTGAACAAACTGACACGCTTTCAAAATAAAATCTTGCGAACTCTAACTAACGCCCCTTGGTTCGCCCGAAACTTAGACATTCACAAGGACCTCAAAATACCGAACCTACCAACCTATCTAAGAGACCTAGCCCTGTCATTTCAGCAAGCAATAGGAAATACTGGTAACCCTCTCATAGAACCTTTATGGTACCATTCTGACAATCCCCATTTCAAATACAAACGTGCAAAAACAAGTCTAAATGAACCCTAATAATCACCAAATATAAAATTGACATCAGCTGCACTTACATATACTCGTTAGCTTAATTTTGCCCTTAAGCCACTTATATCACACAACCGTTTATCAGCATAGCTGGGTATCGGTATAAAATGCGCCTAACGGCGCAGTACTTAAGCATCAGTCAGTCAATTATTTTTATACAAACCATATATATCTTTCCTTGATTCCATTTGTGAAGAAATATGGCAACATGGATAGATTAAAAGAAAGGAGAGAAAAGGCAGAGAACTGCATCAAAACAACTTTGGCCAATGCCAATAATATTGGAATTACCGATGTAAACGGTATTTTTAGATATTTTAAGAAACCAATTGACGAAGTCTCACATAAAAATTGATGTTTAAACGAAGAAATTATTGTAATATCGAGAAAGGGACCCGATTGGATCAGGAACTTCTTATATAAACGTAAATAAACATTAGTTATCAACGGGTTGAGCTCATTAAAGGATGTGACTTCAGGAATGCCGCAGAGAAGTTCTACAGGGCTCCTATCTCTTCATGTCATACTTTAAGGATCTAAGACCGCGTCAGCAGCAACCATAGATTATTTGATTAAGACAGTGATTTTCAGAGAGATAAGGACACCAACATATGGCATGCTGCTCTTATCGCAGTGGTTTAAAGAATGGGGGTTAGGAATGATTATGAAAAATGTACATCACTGAAATTTTGAAATAAAAGACAAGATAAACTGATCGGGTTAATCATTTCAGAACTACATTACACTGCAACAATTTGAAATCACAGTTTTTAGTTTTATTTATTTTTTTAAATTTTAATTAGTTTTTTAAAACCCTCCAAATTACCGCCAGAGCGTGTGGCAGGGGGTGATTACACACCAGACTATCCTTGATCCAAAAACCTTTCCCTCCTTGCGCGGTCGGATAGACGTCATTCTGAACCCTTATCGTTTGTGAGAAAAATGACATCTTAAAGCTATCTGTTCTGCAGTTCATCTCTCGGAAGTTAATTGACATGATCCCTACTACCTTGTGCAATGGAATCAATAACACATTTTCGACGTCACTGCTAAAGGGACATGCTTTCGAAAAGATTGTACGCCTTGGCGGGGAACAGGTTCCCGGTGAAGGCTAATTATTACTATGCTTTTGAAATTTGCTCCGTTATAAGTTATTATCGTAGCACCTCCCACAGGTTATTTGAAGTTTTCAAAGGCTAAAGACAAACTTTAAACCTTAGTGTTCAAAGATCGGCTTTAACCTCGTGGACTGTTGCGCTATGCTGAAGACTACGAATACCCGTGACATGTATACACGGTATTTCGTCATAACATCTTGTTTCTTTAAAGCCCCCAAAATTTCGGAGTGTACACGTAAGAGGACGCCTCGGAAGCTTAAATGGTTAAAGCATTCGGCCGTGCATCGAGGAATCCGGGTTCGAATCCCGGTCAAGGCAAGATGATTTTACACACTTTCAAATTGATGTATTGTAATGCCAATTGGCGGATGACTTCGTTAAAAGTCACTGAAACGGTATCTCATAGAGCTCCTTTGAATTTCAGAACATGTGAAATACTCCTTGAAACTGGTTTTAGCGAGAACATGTGAGTTGACCTATGACGATGAGCCTTCTCAGACGAGACGCCTATGCTACATAAGACGAGCGAAAATAAGCATTAACCTTCTGACCTGAAGGCGTCGACTGCAACGCCGGTGAAACTGTTTTCCAAGAAAATGTATCCATGTCAAGGATATCCCGGAAGATTTGAATCTTTATATGCTACACTCCGCGGAAGCCTTCACCGGAAACTCTGGGAACAGAGTATTCGCGAATCACAGCACGTCGGGGAATTCCCGTTATCATTCGGTGGCTGGCGGAATATACAGTCACCACGATCGTGTTTCTCAGAGAGTAAGAAATTTCCGGAATCGACGAATCTCGACGGAAATTTTTTCCCGAAAACCTTCGTCATGACCCCAAAGAGAAAATGACCAACGGACCCTAGTTCAAGGAACAGAGAGAATTCAAGGTGTTTCCAAAAGAAGTCTTCATCACTGCAAGTTTATACATACAATTGGAGTCACAATCATTCTAAAATACTATGCATCTTACAAAGGTATCACTTTAATGTCTTTGTACGATTTGGATAAAATTGGAAGAAAATTAGGACCTATATCGATTTTAGACTTGATCAATCTTCTCCTTTTCAGTATTAACGGTGAAATACAACTTTTCGTCGACGACTGAGAGATATTTCGGAATATTAAGAATACAAGTGACGTTATATATCATTAGAGCGTTCTAAAATGAAATGACTCACTAGTTATATGGGATTTAAAATGAGAATTATATGCCATTAAAACTGATATAATTACAATAACTTCGGGGTACCGATCCTAGGATTGGTTTGTGGCAATTCGCACTCACCTGCATACTGTACTGTTCAATCCTGCCCATCTTAATTCATTCCTTGATTGTTTTGTTCGCGGATATTTTCCATCACCTGCTACTGCTAGTTGATCCTTGACCATCCTATGCCATTCTTCCTCTCCACGTTCTGGCAACAACAAAGTAAGCGTTATCGATAAAAATAAAATTTCGAGAATAAATAAATATACCTAAAGCAGGGAGCGTAAATCATTAAGTGCTGGTTTTTACAAGGAATTTATCATAAAACATCGGTACAAAATACAAGAATGACATCTAAACGTGCACAACATTCCCGAAATCACCGGAGGGGTGCATGGCGGGGGGGGGGTGTTACGGTACCAGCAATTCAAGCATAAATTGTTATCTACGTCTACACAATAACCCGCGAGACTCCGCAATGGGAAGTGGCGGTGGGTGTTAGGGGATCAGCCATGAATGCACCAATGCTAGCTCGTATATTCAATATGATATATATTAGCTAATGTACAGAACTTGGCAAGAGATAATGGCCACATATGAACTTACGGGAAACATATGAGAAACGGTGAGAGTAATGTGCACTCCTCACGCTGAGATTGTTTTCAAACGTCGAAGTCATTATTCATATGCGACATTCGTAAAAAAAAAGATGCGCCATGTTGCAGCAAATGAATAAGGGACTACATTCATCTTTTCAAAAAACGCTTTAACCCCCAATCTGGAAGTGAATTTCACCGGAATGAGAGAGCCATCTCACATCTGCGCACTTTTCAATCGGTTTCCACCCCGTTGAATCGCGAATCCGAGCCTCCCGCCCGCATTCCGGGGGTAGGGGGACGTTCGATTTGCATCTTACTAATCTGGCAAAGGCCCGTGGAATCGCTCCAAAATCAAGACTGATATAAAAACTGGCACTGGCACACAAAACTACATAAATCAGCCTGGATAAAAGTTGGATGGATAAAAGATGAAAAATCAGATGGATAAAAGTTAACTTTATGGAAAGACCCTATATACACTAGGTGGGATCGACGATTGTTTGCTATCACGGCTATTTCACTCCCTGCAGAATATCGTGAAAACGTCGCCTGCTGCTGTCGTACAGGGTGTGACAGACATCTTGGGCATGACCTTGCCGAACATTTTCATCATCGCTAAACCTTCAGGAACAATGCAAAACACAACAGTAGGCGACAAGCTCAGTTTATTGGCAACCATATTGATACTCAATCGATGGTCAGAGTCCAACAATTGTCGAACACGAGCCACATTGTTCTCGGTTTTGCTGGTTGACGACCGCCCAGAGTGTCGTTCGTCGTGAACCTCTTCCCGACCCTTCTTAAATACCTTTAACCACCTCGAAACTTGTGAGTAGGACAAAGCAGAGCCCCCGTAAGCCACACGAATCATTTTGTTAGTCTCCTCAAGAGATTTTTTTCAGTTTAGCAGAATGTTTAGTAATCGCTTTGCTCAATCGTCGATTACATTTTTTTCATGACACCGTCGGCGCGCATGGTTTACAATAACTGACGTCCTCCCAATTTCACAGCTTGGAGAGCACTGGGACCGGTTTTGCGGGAAATATTGTTCTATTGAATCTGCGGGATATTTTTTATATTTCTAATACCGCCTGGGTTCAATTTGAATTGCTTACGCAAAATTAATATCGTAACAGTATTGTATCTAAACTGGGTTGCGGTGATCTAGTGGGTAGAGCGTTAGACTGCTGACCGGAGGGTCCCGGGTTCGATTCCCGGGCAAGGCACTTTGGACACCTGCAGCTCCACCCAAGCTTGTTGATTTTTCGGGTACCAGATCTTCCTGGGAAACCATAACCGGCACAGGGAAAGGAACTGGCCCCCCTACCCTGATGTGTGAATATTCACACGCCGTATAGGGCTTGGTACATGGGTGAGCTCTACCATCACCTACTAAACCGACCTTCGGGTTGATTACTGTGTTTATTGTACCTAAAAACGTTGCTATATTCAAGTTTCGTTGACTTTATGTATTTTGAAATGATTTTTGGTATTCTTGTCGTCAAGACTGTTGTTACCCTGTGTTGAATTTTGTTGAAAGTGAAAGGCTGTCGCCTCTCTTCTGTGTTTTCCCTCTTCGTCCGATGGATATAGATGAAACGTAGTTTAACTGCCTGGGGTATTTGACCGGAAATCGAGGAGAAACGGGCTCGAATCCCGGTCGAGGCGAACTATTTTTATTGCTTTTAGCATTTGTATGAAAATATATGGCTGACTGCCCTGGAGTCACTGCAGTTTACCGCAGTTAAGGAATTTTTAATGTTTCAATCGCGAAAATTGAAACTTTAGTCTAATTATTAATGTATCTTGAGTGAAGCAATGTCAGAGTAATTGATGTGGACTAGTTTCATGTAAACTGTCACCGTGCTTTTATCGATATCCTCTTCGTCCCTTCGTATTCGCTGCCTCCCCGCTCAACTTACCCCAACTCGACCCCTCCCCTGCCTAACTCTCCGCCCTTCCCACCCTTCCCTCACCTTCCCAAATATAAAATCCCATCTCTCCCGTCCACTCTCTTCATTTCACCCCCCACAGTCTAAGAACCTTATCCTAGAGAGAGGGAGAGTGTGAGGTTGTGGGCAGAGGGAGGTAGAGGGAGGGTATGCGCTGGAATGGAAGTCCCGCTTATATCTCTAGGCCATTTAATTTCGGAGGGAGGGGGTGTGTGGAGGGGACGAGGGCAGCGGGGTTTAGACGGGGAGGTCAGGACGGTCATAAAACGCCTTCCTCTCTCCAGAAAAAGAGACCGCCAGAATTAATGGCTGCCCACGTGATGGAAGAGATAAACCCCCTTGAGTTCCCATTTAGCAACGAGCGATACAAAGATACCTGTATCGACAATATGTCGATATTTTTCATTTCGAAAGTATTTCGATGTATATTCCAAAATAATCAATGGTAATTTTATTCAACTGCCAAATTGAACTTGAATGCTGCGATGCTGTTAATACGACGACTTGGTTGATGTTTTCGATTACACGACAACTCCGATTGTGACGACATACTATAGTGAGGCCACTTACGTCACAAAATTCGTAAACAAATGATTGGTGGTGATGTGGCGGGTGCAAACGTAGAGGAGAATGACACTATGTCCCCAAACTAACCAGGAGATAGGAGTGGATTGAAATTTGTGCAGAGCGGGGGAGGATATGGTGAAATGGTGAAAAATGAACTCAAGGAATACGACGAAAAGGTGGAAAACCTGGTAGAAAGAAAGGGAGGTGTCGTGAAGACAGCGCGCTGCAAACACCGAGGTCCAAGGGAGGAGTCAACTCTCGAAATTCGAAAACGCGTGTTAATGGCAGTGGCTCAACGGGTGTGAGGGCGCTCGTCTTCCTCCCAATATCTAAGAGATGAGCTTTCGTTCGAGTGGGATAGGCCCGCGGGGCGCGAAACGGCACCCAACGTGACGCCTTTCGTGCTCGTGAGTGCGATCAGGCTTCAAAAAGAGTGAAGTTTTGGCGAGATGGAGTGAAATTCACACCACCTCCTAGGAAGAAGACCAGAACGTCGATTCAGGCGCGAGATCCAAGCACGCAAGCGGGAAACCCCGATCGGAGAAGAAGCGATATTTGAAAACAACTTGCTGTTATCGAATTTTTAACTGCCGAAAAAGTGACTCCTACTGAGATTCATCGTCGTTTAAAGGCTATTTATGGTGACGATGCTGTTGGTATGTTTTACTGTAATTCGGTGGGTAGTAAAATTTCGTGGTTGCGAGCATGGAAAAGCCATAATTGTCGATGAAGCACGTGGCGGACGTTCGATAACTACCACAGACTATAAGCATCGCAAACTCGTCGAAGATTTGATTCAAAATGGCCGGCGAATCACTCAATCACTCAAAAGCGTATCGGAAACCATATTGGTCGAGCTTGTCGAATTAAAGGCAGCTTGGTGCCAAAAATCTTGCAACATGACAACACTCGTCCACACTCATCGCGGGCAACTTGAGAGGCTCTGTGAAACCTGAAATTAGAACCGATTCCATACCCTCCTTATTCCCCCGATCTTGCGCCTTACGATTTTTATTTCTCAACTCATGAGACACCTCAAGGGTAATCATTCCACCTCGGACGATGAGGTGAAGGCAGCTGTCAATAACAGCACGGTGTTTAATTCGCGTTAACTTAGCACTACAACACGTCTCCATACTTCCTCTTCTCAAAATACACTGGATGAATGTAACGACCTCAAACCTGCCCATGCACATTTGAGGGGGAATGTTACTTCCACATGCCACCAGGAGTGCTTCTGAAGGTCAATTTGTTTCGCCGTCTGCAAGCATGTGTGCATTAGTTTTCAGCCTAGCCTCTTACCATAACAAGAGTTCATTTTGAATTGGAGAGGCAAGACATGTCCATTGATTTATTGGGGCCTCTCTTATTAAGAGTTGAAATGGGGCATGGAGAGTATAAAATCATCTTTCCGTCGACATATTTACCCTAATATTGTTCACACAAAGAGTTCGTGACGCATGAAATGTGAAAAATAAACGAATGACTGAAATTATTCTCATTGCCATCACCATCTTATGGTCTGACACCTTTTTAGATTGGTAGCGCCACGTGTCAGCTCAAAATAACTTTTAAGAACTCCAAGCGATAATTTACGCTGCCATCAAGCAGTCTCCCTCGAATTAACCGAAGGCCTGGTTCCATTTTCATACTCTTTTCACTATAGATAGGATCTTCGTGAAGTATTTTGGCCGTACTTCAAGATTACGATTCAATTCTTTACAAATTGTGGGATCCCTCCCGCAAACAACGGGACCCCGGCAATAAGGCAGTATTTCCCAAAGAAACGAGTCAATACTCGAAAATCACGAATAATTTTCAATTTAATTACTAGAATATGAGTTAGATATGAGAAAATTAGCTACTAGATAGGTGTCGCGACTCTTGACGCAGTATCACAAACGCATCAGAATGGAAATTTCCGAACAATGTTTGACCCGTTTTAAGAGCAATCAACAATATTTTCTGCCCCAATTTGTGACCACAGATGAAAATTGGGTCTATTGCTATACTCCAAAGACAAAACAGCAATCAAAGCAGTGGGAACAAGTTGATTCACCACCATCAAAGAAAACAAAGGCAATGCGATCGGTCAGAAAGATTATGGCTTCAATTTTCAGGGATAAGAAAGGAATTCTGCTGATGGATCATCTTCCTACTGGTCAAACAATTACTTGAAAATGCTACGATAACCTCCTAGACCAACTATAGCAAAAGATATACGGAAAAGGTAGGTTTTGTCCGCGAAATAGTTACTATTGTTTCTTGTTAAAATCTATTATAATAAAATAGTTATCACATACCGCTCTTCATCACATATACGTGATGACGAACATCACTATATGTGCATTCGTGTACATATGTGTGTACGTGTAACCATGGACCCAAACGTCTCAATTTCAAACAAAATAAAATGAAATCATTAATGGGTGTTTTTTCTTCTATTATTTGTTTTTTTTTACCTTTTCCACCTGTACTGTTTTGAGTTCCTGTGTTGTAAGTAGTTAAAATATATAATTTAGGTAAAAAAATGAGACGATGTTTACAAAATGTTGTGAGTATACTGCGAGACAACACAGCTTACGACGGGGAAGAAACTCAAGAAGAAATTGCAATTCGTCGTTCGCGGAATGCTGAAAGAATCAGAAAATTATCAAAAAGTAACAAAAGTTGGAAACTTATCGTACTGCGGTAGCCGAGATTATGCCAAAATATTAGAGAGATAAAGTGAATAACAGATAGATTTAAGATGTCATTTTTTCCACGAACGGTATTGAATCAGAATAACATTTTCCGACCACGGTAGGGGTAAAAATACTCGGGTCAAAATTATTCTAATGTGTAATCACCCATTTCCATACACCTTAGCGTAGGCATGCAGGGAACTACAAATACTAAAATACTAAACTATAAACTAATCTCAAGGACAGGCATTTCATTATGTACGTGCATGCATGTAAGACATAGGGCTTTTTTGTCATGGCCATTTGCACGTTTCAGTTTCAAGTACATGCAATGAAAGTTATTTAAAACATCAAAGTGAAAAAAAACGGTTGCTTAAGACATATAATCAAAGACTCTAAAATACTCACTGCAATAAATACCAAGTTAAAAGAATTTCTAAGGTAAAATTAATTTGTTTATTTACAATGAATCATATTGCTATTAACATTATTTGACATTCTCTGGTTAAGGTAGGTTTGGACGAACACAGCCTAACACAATGGTTAATCGATACGCTGTACTGTCTCTCTTAGCAAAATACGTACAACTCAACATTATAGTCTACAACAAGCCCCTCATCATCTCCGTACACTCTCTTACTACCTTCATCCTGTCCAATATCTCTTTCCTATTCCTTCCCCTTCCTTGTCTTCCTAACGGTCTCCCCTCTATCACAGTCTTCCCCATCCCATTGCCAATAAATATGTTTCTCATCCATTTCTCCTGCCTCCTTATTTTTTCTCCCAACAATCACTTCTCCTCCTATATTACCATACCTATCACATCCACATTTTTTTCCTTTCTGTCCAATTCGCATTTTACATCCTTATCCACACCCACATTTCAAATTGCTTCAATCTACGCCTACCATCCTGATTCAATGACCACATTTCCGCGCCATACATGACTACGCTCAATGTCAAAATTTTAATGAGTTTTTTCTTAATATTCTTACTCAACCCCTGTCATTAATTCCCTCCTTGCGAAAAATTCTTTGAATAACGCGATTCTCCTCCTTATGTCCCTACTACTTTGACCATTTTGGTCCGGAATACTTCCGAGATATGTAAACGTATCCACCTGCTCTAGTTTTTGCCCTCCTGTTTTAATATTTAACTATATTTTTGCATTGTAATGCACCTTTAGCGAATGGCTTTGTTAAAAGTTACGATCGGGGAATTTCATACGGTTTCTTTGAGTTTAACCTAGCCTTATTTCCTTATTTTGGTACTCTGAAAGCCACCGATACGGTGTATGGCAGGGGGTGAATACAAAACAGGCTAATTTCGACCCGAATACGACCCTACCCTGGTCGGAAAATGTTATTCTGATCCCTTATCGCTCGTGGAAAAAATGACATCTTAAATCTATCTGTACTACACTTAAAATTACTAATTTTACTGACATAATCTCTTCTATCTCAGAGTGGTACTTACTTTACCTGGTAGAAGAGACACCATGGTTTCAATGTCACCCCAATATAAAGACGACTATCTATCTATCTACCATAATAGGTTGGGGGTATTAATACATTTTCAACATCATATACTAAAGAGACATCCTTCCAATTTATGCAGTAGCTTCAATCTGTAATTTAACCTTCGCCCCGTGAATGATTCACAGTCTAACTCCTCTAATATCTTAAATACTCTACTAAGTTTATCATGACAACGTTTTATAAATCTAACTAATGCACTAAGCCGAGCCATATTTTTATATGACATGGCTAAACTTTGATAAAACTTAGGTCCAGTATTTTACCGTCTGTTTCGGTTGGTCATGGTTTTTTATTTTTATCATCAAGCAATTTTTTTCTCTAAGGTTCGTCACTCTTATTTTATGATTTTTCGTCCTAACCCTAAAAACAATTTTGCTAATAATCACAACTACATTTATCGCCTGCCAACCTTTACGTCATAACTACTTTCCCCGTTCATTATTATAAAATTTTTTATTTGACCATCAAGTAATTATTCTGTTTCGATTATTCAATTTTTATTTATCACACACACACTAGTTACCTAAATCGAAAAAAAATAATCCTTTGGTTAACAGCGGAATAGTTATAAACGTAGACCAGATGTCTTTCCTAAGGATTAATTAGAAAGAAATGTTCGTCTCACTTCGACGTTTGAATTTTAGTCAGTTAACGAAACGTGCCTAAAATATTGGAAGATTTGTTGATATAATCCAAGGAATGTATATGCTTGATATATTTTTGGGATGTAAAACGTTTGCTCATTGCCTATCATGTTTTTTACTTGGGACATTCTTTAGATTTTCCTCTTGAAAAGTGTCTGACGTGTTTGTCGGGCAGTTGTCTAAGCTGTCCGTGGGCGCTACCTCCACATTCATCGTCTTAATCTCTCATTGCATTTCCCGCACGATTCGAATTTTCCTTCCAAATTCCTTCTTGCGTATGATGTCCACTCCGGTCGTGTCCCTGTCACCCTGGATCCGTCGCATCCAGAAGTCATCGACCCCCACTCCGTCACAGCGCTCACTCACTTCACAAGACACGACCCTCTCTTGCCCCTCCTACCACTTCGCCTTAAAAAGCTCAGATTCGACGGGCACGATGGGTGCCCAACCCCTTAAAGTATTACACTCAAAGACACCCCACCGCGATCACACACGCAATCCAGGGGCGGCGGTTCACACGACCAAAAGGTCGACGCGTGCGCTATCGTGTGTGGGTTTGTTTAGTGGGAGCCCACTTTGTTCCCTAAATGTCTCTTCCTCGCACCTGAGTTCACGAGTTCGCGGGGAGTTGAGAGTGGACGAGCAATGCACGGTCGCGTTACCGTCCACTCACCTCAATCAGACCGTCGGAGGACACAGAGAGTGACCGATGGTCGTCCCATTGTCGGCTCTCTGCAATATTTCCCATTCCGTCCTTATTGATTCGCCGTCATCGACAGGGCTAGCCATTGCCAAGCACGAGCCATCAGTTCCAAAATGTCACCTGTGCGCTGAGAATTGGGTTAAGGTGAATACGATCGCTAATTTTGTCATTCAATGGTTTGGTAAGTACTCTTCTGCCTCTCGGAGGGAAGTTGATGCTATCGAACTTCCTAAACCTGCAGCAATGAAATGTAATATATCTCCTTTCGATAGGATTCTGCCCCGCAATTTACATCGGAGAATCGAACCGCACTCCACTTCCATAACCGTGCCCAACTATCGCGATTCAACGACAAAAAGAGCTTTCCCCAACGGGTTTGTTCGATATCGCAGGCGTGCGTCAGTCTTCTCAAAATTGGTGTACAAATCAAGTTCTCGCAAGTCGTTAGGACGTTTCTCTCTATTCAACGTGCCTGTTAATAGTTCCCAGATCTGAAATTCGAGTAAATTGCTTCAAGCAAGCATGTCGCTCTATATAGTTAAGCTCAGTTATATTTTTGCTTCTCTCTATGAACATAGATCCAACAGAGCAACACGTTTCGGTAAAATATGTCACTTTACAAATCATTCAAGGTAAAATCCGCAATATAAAGTCCTTGTTCATGAGAATAATTATGGAACGAAAACTGGATTGTTAATAATTACTAAAGATCAAATGAAATTACATTTTATTTTCTATATCGCCATGCGCGTTTCGCATGATAAATTAATTTACGTTAAACCAAATTTATTTAGTTTTCAAAATTGTGATTTTATTCGGAACAGTGGTCTCACATCAAATCTCGTGATTTCCTTCACAATAAAAATAAATACGTACAGAGCAGAGCGAAATTTATACATTAGAATAAAAATTACGACCGTTTAATTCGCGAAATTTACTAGAGGTTTTTTGTGAATTAATTATATTATCAGAGAATTTAATTCTGAGGTATTTGGGGGCAATGTCAATTCAACCCATACTTTCATGTAAACAATCGCTTAGTCTAGTTCTTTTTTGGTAAAAAATATTTGGTGAGTTCTGAAGAATATTCTTGGGAAGCGTTACGTAAAATTTAATATCTGGAATAGTAAAAGAACGAATACCACTTCCCAAATTTCAGTAGCTATTTTTAGATATTTTAGTATCCTGCAAGCCACCGCTAGGGTGTGTGGCAGGGGGTGAATGCACATCAGAATAATTTTGCCCCAAATATAATACCTAACGCGGTCGGACAATATTATCCTGATCCCTTATCGTTCGTAGAAAAAATGACATCATAAATCTATCTCTCCTACACTTAATCACTCTAATTTTATTGACATGATGTCTCTTACCCTGGTACGATGGGGGTAATAATACATTTTCAACATAATTGCTAAAGAGACCCTCTTCCAATTCATGCAAGAGCTTCAATCTGTAATTTAACCTTCGATCAGTGAGTGATTCCCAGCCTAGCTCCTCTGATATATTGGATACGCTTATCATAACAACGCTTTATAAATCTAGCTCGTTTACACTGCACGCGATCCAATTCGGCAATTAATCCAACTTCGTGAAGGTTTTATATACATCTACATCCTCTAGACAAAACCCCGTAAGCCGTCGCAAGGACGTATGGCAGGTGGTGGTGGGTCACCAGCTATACTACGTACATTCACTCTATTTCCTCATGCACCTGGAACCCCGCGATCCACTAAAACCAGCGTGGAAAGGATGTACTTGCAGCATATCCCAAATGAGGTCCAAACAGGGAAAGATAACATCCCTCTTTAACATTTTCGTCACATTTACCCAGGACTCTCCTAGTACATTCTAATTTTATTATTAGGTTGTCCTCATATTCCCCGCTTGTGTTTCAATCAGAAGAGGTCGTGAGTGATAGTAACGCCTAAGTATTTAATTGAGTCTACACATTCCATTTCAGTATTCCCAATACAGTAGGCGTTCGGGTGGGAATTGCTCTTTTTCCAAAAATGTATGACTAAGCAGTTTTTAAAGTTTAATTCTAATTACCAAGTGTCGCATCAGCGTTGAATAGCATTAATGTCATCTGGTAAAGCTGCTGTGTCCTCAGGATCACGGATATCACGGTAAATCACAGCAATGACGGCATAGCATATAAACGTATCTTACTAGTGACTACGGAGTCGATGTCTTGACAATGTCGTAAAGAAGTGTTGATGCATGACTCCATGCATGTCGTAGTGACATTTTATTTTCGTATCTCTAATGGTTTAGGCATTTCATAAAAAACCTTGCTGTCAATAAAGTGTCATATTTGTTTAAATATGCTGAAAAATCATGAATCTTCCGCATTTCTTTGACGTGATGTATCGAGGACATGAATAATAGACTGCTGTAATCAGAAGATTGAGTAGCCAAATTATTGGAAAAATGGCGTATACGGAGCAAGAAATTGCATGAACTTTAGCGTTCACAATCTTATATATTCGCCGATTTTCCCCGATAAAAACTAGTCAATGCTATATCGTCTTCACAGATGCCTTACAAACACAGCGTTGAACATTAATATGTCCCTATTTGATTAAATTTATTATTTAAAAAAATTAAAAGCGACGATTTCTTTATTCAAACTTCACTAACCGACATGTTAAATAATGATTTTGAAATATGAACACTTTCGTTAAATGGCCCATTACTTTTCTCACATAAACTAAGAAACATGTAACATATAATACAATTGATAACACAGGCCAACAGTGTTTTTGGTGCCGGAGCTTTTAATGTTGATTTAAAGAACAATTGGGGTGCTGAATCCAATTATGACACTAGTTTTTCCTATCAGCTATAGTTTTCAAGATATAGATATGTTGTTACTTACGTAAAAAAATCTTCTACATGATGATATGGGAATATTATATTAATAATTATCTCATTGGCCTACAATATAGAAATATACATAAAACTTATTGACAGTTTATTGAAAATAAAAGGAACACCGCAGAGTGGTTATAAATTAGTATACTTATAGATTTATTTAACTTTGAAAATTATTTTCCGGAATATATCAAATATTAAAACAACTAATCGTAAGATGTGCCATATCTAAAAAAATAGAGCTGTTAAATAAAAACGGATTTCATATTTGGATTCAGCTCTACAAATTTAGTTAAAATCATCACAAAGATTCCCGACACCAAAAAAAAATTGTATTTGTAGGCCTGTGTAATTGAAGCCCTTTTCCAAGGTTTTTGAAATATGAGTTACACCTTAACTATAAAATTCCCTGTAGACGTTCTCCATCTTTATATCGGTTATGGACCACTTAAGATATTGATGCCGTGCCCCTATTAGATACAACTGAAAAATGAACAATGCAAGTATGTCAAGAGAGAGAGAGAGAGTGAAACCCTTTCACCTCTCTATGCGTGACGTCAGATAGAGAAAGTTCTTCAGTTCATGTAATCGAGAAAGTTGAACGAAGAACGCCGAATAGGATTTGACAAAGAAAACTCCCCCGGCCAGGTGGGAAAGGTCAACGCCATAATGTGGTGTGGGCAGTAATAGCATCAAGAGAGGAAGATCAAAAGCTGGGCCTGAATATTTGGGAACAAAGTGGTGTCGTCAATTAGCTAAGGGAAGTAAATCTTTGGTGACCTATTTAAGTTTATTTTCAAGCGGAGCAGGAATATGAAGCTTAAGAAATGAGATTAAAAAACATTGACTCGATTATCAAAGAAGAAGTTTTGGGAGAGCAATTAGTTTCCTTCTGCCGTATTGCAATTTATTTCTACCAATTATAAATTTCTCATTCATAAAACTTATTACTAGCAAACCATTATATGGGAATTTAGGTTCTTATTAGGGTACGCATGAAGATAGTTATATAAAAGATTATATTCAGTGAACATGCTGTGATGTGTTGTGAATTGAATGTGTTGATTTTGAATGTGGTTTTGTTCTCTTTAACCGGTGGTGACATAACACCCCCCGCCACACGCCCTTGCGACGGCTTGTGGGATATTATGTAGATGTCGATGAATATCACTAAAGACTGAACTTGGGACAAAACATACCTAAAATCTGCGGGAAATCATATAAAAAATAGGTATAATTAGACGCATTGTTGGCAGGAGTAACTAAAAGGTAAAGGAACGTGGTAACCACCCTCTTGTAAGGCTTCATTTAGAATATGCATCTAGTGCATGGGATCCGACTGAAAAAGACTCCAATTGGGAAATTGAGAAGGTTCAACACAGGGCAGTCCGTTTGTTTAGAAACTGTTACGATAAAACGAAAGGCGTCACGGAAATGCTTGTGGAGTTGGGATGGGGATCATTAGAAGAATGACGATTCAATTCTAGGTTGAACTTACTACATAATTTCAGAGCCGATTGCTTCAGCTTCAGTGGTCTCGAAAAT
Organism: Hetaerina titia; assembly: GCA_037158775.1. Lineage (NCBI taxonomy): Eukaryota > Metazoa > Arthropoda > Insecta > Odonata > Calopterygidae > Hetaerina > Hetaerina titia. The sequence goes on along the minus strand of CM073771.1, from coordinate 105,095,157 downwards.
TATTCGCACTCAAACATACATTGGTCGCTTGGATCATGTATACAAAATTCGGGAAATACAGAGTTCGTCCGGAAAATAAGTTTATGATGCTCATTGTCTTTTTTGACAAAAGGGGAGTCGTCCACTACGAATTTGTACCTGAACGACAAACTGTAAATGCATTTTACGTCCAAGTGCTCGACAGGCTTCGAAAACGAGTCGCCCGCGTCCGGCCAGCGATCAACCGTATGACTGACAACCTGAGCGACAATGCGCCGTCTCACACCGCGCTTGTCGTGTCGGACTTCTTGGCCAAGCACGGCGTGGCAACGCTGCCGCACCCGCCCTACAGCCCGGACTTGGCACCACCGGACTTCTTTCTGTTCCCGAAGATAAAGAGGAGTTTGAAAGGAACGCGATACGGGACTTTGGACGCCGTCAAAGAGGCCGTGACGACGTGTCTTCGAGAGGTTCCCGATGATGCCTTCGCGGGAGTGTTCCAGGAATGGGAACGCCGCTGGAACAAGTATATCGACTCACAAGGGTCCTATTTTGAGGAATACTAGCTTAAGATATGTAAAAGGGTAATACATTTTTTTCCTGAGCTCAGGACACTTATTTTCCGGACGAACCCTGTATATGCCACAACTAGCAGACCCAAAGACTCCTTCTTCCCTCGGACAATACAGGATATAAACTGTAGGGTTATGGATAGTAAAAATCCTACTTGCCACCCAAAGCGTCTAGCGAATAATTAGTTCTACTGAAATGCATGCCCTTTTAATAATCTCGTGAAATTTTTTTGTCAAACTTCTTCCCCCATGACTATATGGGACTGCCACTAAATGACTGTAGTACTTGGTACAATGGATCCTGCCTTTCTTTGCTATTTTAAAGTTTCTCCTTCCATCTCTCGTCTCTCTCTGTTGGGGGGCCGCTTCCGCTGTCTGACTGCTGTGGTGTATCACCTTCCCTACTTGTGTCTTTGGGGGCGGAAGCTATAAGGTCATGTCCATTTGAAAGTAGAGTTTCCCCTTCTTGTTTTTCAATTCCAATTTCCTCGTTATTGGATATATTTTGACTAAATTTGTATGTGCATGTGCATGTTAATTGATAGTATATGTATAAGATAAAAAAAATTGTATGAATATATACGCCACTGTGGCTGTAGGTTTGCCTTAATATGCTGGTTTTGCCCGTGGTTTTCTTCTCTTTTACTGGTGGTGACCTAACACCCCTCGCCACACGCTCCTGTGGCGGCGTTCGGGTTATTATGTAGATGAGCACTTATGCAATTTTAATAGAAGTTACTAGATATAAATTGGATTTGGGTGTTTATGTCGGTACCGTATGTCGTCTTTCAATTCGGTATCAGGTGCTTATTGGTCCTCCAAGTAGGCCAGCGAGATTAGACACAGAAAGAGAATATAATTTATACGGATAGATGATATATAGATGGGATGGCCTGTAATATATGGCATACAGGGTATTTAGGTTTATTACAGCCTATTTATTTAACTGAAACCTAAAATTATCTTCAAGGAATTTACAGTATTTAAGAACGGAGCTGAAAATCAGACGTTAAATATTATGAGTTGCGATTCAATTCATAATGTATTAACCGTGTCGAAACTGTTTATTCTATGTACAGAATCATAAGATACCTTCGAATTTGAACATAGAAAGGAGCCATTCCTGATGCCAATGATTCATTGGCATCTGAAAACTCTTTAGAAGCACGGCACATGACGAAATGGACCTGTTTACCATTTTGTTATTTTCTCAAAAGCATCTCGTACAGAATCGTTTCTCCTCTGGTTACTGTCGCTATGCAAATAGTTTGAAAAGAATCTTTACAATTGGCTGATTGATAGTTCCCGTAATTAATAACACATATTTTGCAGGGACTCTCAAAACCGTCGACAAATTCGTCGACGCTTGATCATTTGAATGTAAATGTTTGTCGTTTTCGAAAGTCGATTGTGGGTCGACCAAATATTAAAATTACCCCCCTCCCCCCGCGCCCCCAGGGGGACGTATACCCCCCTCAGAGCTCCGTCTTCACTCTCCCCTTGTCTTCGTCTTAATGAATGAGGCTATTCCTTTCTCAAATTGTGTCCTCATTGGGAACTTCCTCCCCTTCCCCCCCCCCGTCGCTATGTGAGTGGCGGAGTGAGTTACTTATTCTTTTTATTCGCATGTCATCTTTCAGCAACTCGATAGCGATTCGGAGTAGGGGACCGCCGCCCCCTAACACCTCCCCCCCCCCTGGGGACCGGCGCAAGCGCGGATAGCGTAGGCAACCTCCCATTAGTGTCACACCCATCCTCCTCCGGCTGATGACGCACACATAAACACCACGGGGGCGCTATTCCCTTTCGGTGACGTGTCCCAAAACTTCCTTCCTCACCCCCTCCCACCCACCTCTCATCATGGGTCACGTGGTTCTGGAGCGGTGACCCATTCCACCCGGTAATTAGGTCTTGGGGGACGCAGCCAATGGGGGGCCCGTCTCTTCCGCGTCCGTCACGTGATCTGTCACCTTTTTGCTGTGTTTGGTGACAGATGCCATGCGCTGGCGAAAATTGGGATTTGTGTATGTGTGATAATACATGCTTGTATGTGAACGTATATTATTATTAGGTAATCTACCGGGTGAGCTAGGTTTTGGATGGACATAACTACCAAATAAATATTTTGTTCCTTCCGAAAAACACAACCCTACATACTTGGTTGTGGGAATCATTAGAAGATAGACGATTCAATGCGAGGTTGAACTTACTAAATAAATTCAGATCTACATGTCCTCGTGTATTAGGATTGTTACAGTTAGCAGCTATTCCTATGCCTACACAAAGAGAACAAGAAAATACGTTAAAAGAGGCCAGGCAAACATGCAATTCAGACACTTACACGTCATTACTTGTATTACCGGTTGGTATTCTACGCATTCCGGACGGATATTTCACAATTACAATTAAGCTTTATTTACATTCACTTACACCCCACCTGGTACAAGGGCGCACGGCGGGAGAGTGGGGCTATAGGACCCCAGATTTTAATTTATATTGTGTTTAGTGAGAATTTAATCTTGTATGCCCCCATTTTCGACAATGTGTACCTAATATTTTCTTAGGTGTTCCCCCTTTTATTGTTATCGCGATAAGTGCGCGGGAAAAACGAATACTTGAATCTATCAGTTCGATCATCTTACTCTATTTTTGGAGCAATTATCTGCCCTTCCAATGAAATTATGGGGTCTGATTATATCTCCAATGTCGGATGTAAAACCACGCGCTTTATATCTTTGTAATAAGTTCAATCCAGCCCTGAGTCTTCGCATATTTTAAGGTTTCCACCCCAGATTCTGTATTAAATGTGTGACGACGCTTTGTGTCCTTTCGTACGAATTTTTCACGAGCCCAGCGTGTTTTTTTCTGTTCCTATTCAATTCTGTAATTAATGTTTTTTTTAAATTGGATCTTAAACGCTCGCCGCATATTCCATGTAAGAAGGTCTTACTTAAGATAAATAGCATGTTTCCTTCACTTTTTCGTCACTACACTTTCCGACTGTACATATGACGCATGCTAGCTTTTTTAGCGCCCCTCCACAAATCGTGCGCATATGTTTTCGCCTTGGACATCACCATGGGACCCTAAGTGTCTTCAAATAAGCTTGCATAAGTACCCTTAAGGTCTTTCCGAATCCGTCTACCAAAGAGCTCTCAAGTCGTGGAAAAGCCGCTGGCAAAAGTGTGTCGACGCTCAAGGGACGCACTTTGACGAATTTTGAGATATTGAAGTGGCAATATCTTAAATTAATCTATTTTTCCGAAACTTATCCCGATACATTTTATATTAGCCATGAATGATTATGATATATTTTCTTTGACAAGAATAAGGTAATAAAAAATCAATAATAATAAAATCAGCATTTCGAAATAAATAATGTTAATAAATTAAATAATTTTAACTATCCCTGATATCATAGTTACTGCAAACAAAACATCCTGCTATAAAAATCAATATTTTTCAATGTTCTTCACATCGTACTACGTATATAATTTTAAAATAAGTGTTTATATTCTAATTCTAAAATAAATGTAATTTTCTGAATAAACCTTAGAAATTCACAGTAAAATAAACCATAATCAAATGATTCTGGGTTTTACAGGAACCTTTATAGCGTACATGGGATGGTTGGTAAGCAAGACTCTTATTTTGATCCACTAGATACATTTTACAATTCACGCATTTTGTCCATAGCCTTCATATGTATGAAGTTGTTAACTAATCTTTTTTATGCCCTTGTAATTCTATTATTCAATCATCCATACACGTAAACGCAATCAGATTACGAAAGCGTAAAAAAACTACACCTCATAAATCGTTATTCGATCGACTTTGTTTGTGAAAATATTTTATTTTATTTGGTACATCCGATAGCGCATCCCCCAGTGAAACGTACCAATTCTCCGGACGCTTTATGCACAAACACTGACGAGAATTCAATTCCACGAACAAGTTTCAGTGAAGACCCGTGTGAAATTCCAGACATTTCCCCCCGCCACGATCTCGACTTCTCTCGCGTGACACTCTTCCATCTCGGGGTCAACGTATTCCCTGCTATGTGTATCCTGGAAGGGGAGGGGAAGTATGAATAGGAATTCGTATCGGAGAGTGCGCCTTTCCCTTCTTTACTCTTGAAGAGGGGAGGGGGAGGAGCGCCCCCGGTGCTTCGTTTCCAGAATTAAAACGAGGACCGCCTCGGAAGAAACAAGAGAGCACGGGGGCGACGTTTTCATTTATTTTGGAAACCCGACACATTCGCTTCCGCGTTTTCTTTGTTTGCGAAGCATCAGTTTAAGTGGGAGCTATCTTTTGTTTTCAATTAATTCTCTCCTCGTCCGCACCCTTCCTTCCATCGGATTGCGAGAGGTGAAGTGAGTTTGCAATGGAAATATCCACGTTCCGTTTGAAAGGAGGGCCTGCCTCATTTCTTGACGAGTTCCTTCCTTGAGAAAGTAGGTCGGCGTTGTTGCGAGACTCTCTCGGTGTCGCATCGTCGACTCGAGTCGACGAGAAGGTGAATGATTCTCGATCTTTCATAATATTTTGGGTTTTCCAACATCTACTTTCAAAATAAAAATAATCATACTGATGGATTCAACAGAACTGAAATTATTTGTCTTAGACATAGCCAATCACGCAAGAAGGGACAAAAATTATCACAGAGGTGCTGATGCTCAAATTACAACGTAGATATTTAATCACGTGTTTTGACGAAGAAGTCGAATAGATTACATGATAAATGCAAAGCACTTCATGGACCAACAATAATGAATTAGGAGAGGAGATGGATTTTTGAGAAGTTGTTATAAACAAGGTAGCAGTGTCACGACACTATTGGAAGAATTAGGATAGAAGCCACTAGTTTAAAGCTCATATGCAGATTAAATTTACTGCTTAAATTTGGGGCAGGTTACTTTTTGAGCCTGAATCAGTTTGCTAAATCTTCACCTTTTGATTTTAAGCAATACTCCGCTCAATTAATTTGACACGTATCGCCTACCTCATCAGACCCAGATAGTTTTTATCTTTGTCTTTGCCCGTTTTTACTTCCATTATCTCTTATCCTTAGGCCTTCTCCCGAAATTTTTTACGATGACTCTGTTCCCTAGATGCCTTACTGTACCAGATCGTCTTTTCTAAGAAATCTCTTCCACAAATCTGACTGCATTTGGGCTACGCTCGTACTAATGTTTTCCCTTATTATTATTTTTCAAGGGTTAGTGATATTACATGTCCCTCTTCTCCATCGCTTCACAGGACTTTTTTCTCGGTTATTCGATTCGCCCATAGGAACTCCGTCATTCTCCTGAGTAAAAAATTTCGATGGGAAAAAGCAGTCCATTCTTAATGAGGACGGGTTATTACATAAAATGTGCATTTGGTATTCCAGTTGTAATCCCTGAGGAGAATTTAAACTTGCCTGCTGACTTGTAACGATAATGAGAAATGTCTTTTATTAGTAGTGTGACAGCACGATAGAGTAATCATACATTTTTTCTCGGTCATCGAAAAGTTAAGGTAGGCTTTTGGATGGACACAACTACAATACAAATATTTTGTTTCTCCTAACAAAGCACAATCCAGCACCCACTCTATGTCAGATCCCTTTTCATCTCTTTGTGTTTCCTTCCTCCCTTCATCCCGTCCAACATCCCTATCCTGTTCCTGCCCTTTCCTCGTTTGTCTAACATTATACCCTCTACAAATTACAGTCTTCAGCAACCCACTGCCGATCAATACGCCCTACATTCATTTTTCCTGCCTCCATAGTATTTTTCCCAACAAACCCCTATCCTCACCCACCATCTCTAGTACTTCCTCATTTGTTTTCCTTTTGGTCCATTTCACCTTCTCCATTCTTCTCCACACCCACATTTCAAAAGCCTCCAATCTACGTCTATCCTCCTGCTTCAGTGACCACGTTTCCGCACCATACATAGCTATGCTCCATATCAGAGTTTTTACGAGTCTTGTCTTAACATCTCTACTCGACGTCCCCGTCATCAACTCCCTCCTCCTTGAGAAAGCCTCCTTGCCTAGCGCAATTCTTCTCCTTATGTCCCTACTACTTTGCTCATTTTGGTTCAAAAAACTTCCAAGATTCGTTAGCTGTTCCACCTGCTCTATTTTTCCCTTCTATTTTGATGTTTAATTTACCTTTTCTCTTTCTCGAAAACCGCATAACCTTGTCTTTATTTGCATTTACTCCCATCCTGCACCTAATGTACTAACTTTCCAAGGTGCTTTGAAATGCTTGCAACTCCTTGACTGAATGGCAAACTAGCGCTTGGAAATCAACAAACCTAAGTGATTTCACGGATTCTCCGCCGAACTTGACTCTTATACGCAGTACTGATCTAATCTATTTCTAATCATAAATATGATTGATATACGTTCATTGTTAAAAATACGAGAATCGCATAAGTCAGTTGTCACGCCCAATTTGATCCTGTCTAAGGTACTGTGATTTACGGAAAAGTATATAAAAAGGACTTCCTTCGCAACATATTCAATTCATTTTCTAATTCCTGCTCATATAGCGTCATTTTATTATGAACTATAACTAAGTAATGCTAGATTTAGAATGAAAAGGTAAAGGACTAAAAGTGTCATTTACACGCAAACAATATCGTTTTGTGGTGAGTCAATGTTAGCCATTCCCCATTGATTAAAATTTAAAATCGCCAAAATATATGTAAAAAAGGCGCCCTCATTTCCATTTCGCTGACATTTTCGGGCCTAGCGCGATTTAATACGCAAGTGGGATATTACCGACGTAACATTAGAATTTTGCAACATCGTCCATTATAATTTCAAAAGTCAATGTCCAAACACTTGAGCTGGTTTCATCGAGACGTCGGGTACATAATCTATATAATATCCCGAAAGCCGCCGCAAGGGCGTGTGGCAGGGGGTGTTACGTGGTAGTGGAAGGTCCACCACCCGTAAAAGAGAATTAGCCCACATGCAAAACCAAATAACTGAGCAAACCTACACCCGAAATGGCGTATACACTCATGCAAAAAGTTTTTGAACTTACATTCATGCAAAAACATTTAAAATCAACTAAGGAACACTTGCACCGAAGAATGCAGTAAGAACATATCCAATTACAATTGAAAAGTGAGGTTAAATTCCACTACCACGAATTTCACATGGAAATGAAACTCATTAAATAAAGAAGTATTTGTATAAATAAATAAATAAATAAATATATATATATATATAATATATAGAAACACTGTATGGTAAAGAACTTAGGCCGACAAGGTTAGACATAGAAAAGGAACATGACGTAGAAGAAGATAGCTTAGGTCCAGGCATACTCGACGATGAAATAGAAAGGGCATTAAAGGAGATGAAAGCAAATAAGGCTGTGGGGGTGGACAATATTCCTGTAGAAATGTTGAAATGGTTAGGGAAAGGTGGGAAGAAGGCCATATATGGACTGATTCGTAGTATCTATGAGGAAGGAATCTGGCCGGAAGATTTTGTGAGATCGGTGTTAGTTCCTATTCCAAAAAAGGCAAAGGCTTCGTCATGTGAGGATTACAGAACAATAAGTTTGATATCCCACGCAGCTAAAGTTATTCTCAGGATCATCAACAAAAGGATAGAGAGTAAGGCAAATGATTACTTAGGGAATGATCAGTTTGGGTTCAGGAAAGGAAGAGGTACGGCCTACTGATGCCATTGCAGTAATGAGATCACTAGTCGAGAGGAATATAAAATACAATCAGGACGTTTTTGCCTGTTTTGTAGATTTCGAAAAAGCGTTTGATAGAGTGAATTGGGAAAAATTAATGCGTGTATTGCAGAAAGTAGGGATGGATTGGAGGGACAGGAGACTGATCCGCAACCTGTACATGTCTCAGACTGCTCAGGTGCGAGTGGGGAACGGAGAGTCCGGATGGGCGGTGTTAGGAAGAGGTGTAAGGCAGGGTTGCCCATTGTCACCGGTACTGTTCAACGTATACGTGGAGGAAATGATTAAAGAGGCATGGGAAGAACTGGAGGTAGGAATGAAAGTCGGAGGGGAATTCGTAAAATCGGTTAGGTTTGCTGATGACCAAGCATTAGTTGCTCAGTCAGCCAAGGGGTTGCAAGCATTGTTGAGTGAATTGGAGGTTCAGTGCGATAAATATGGGATGAGAATCAATATTAATAAAACAAAGGTTATGCGATTTTCCAGAAAGAAAAAGGCTAAGCTAAATATAAAAATAGGCGGGGAAAAAATAGAGCAGGTAGAACAGTTTACATATCTCGGAAGTGTTTTGGACCAATACGGTCAAAGTGGTAGGGACGTAAGGAGAAGAATTGCGCTAGGCAAGGAGGCTTTCTCAAGGAGGAGGGAGTTGATGACGGGGACGTTGAGTAGGGATGTTAAGACAAGACTCGTAAAAACTCTGATATGGAGCGTAGCTATGTACGGCGCGGAAACGTGGTCGCTGAAGCAGGAGGATAGACGTAGATTGGAGGCTTTTGAAATGTGGGTGTGGAGGAGAATGGAGAAGGTGAAATGGACCGAAAGGAAAACAAATGAGGAAGTACTAGAAATGGTGGGGGAGGAGAGGGGTTTGTTGAGAGAAATCCTATGGAGGCAGGAAAAATGGATGAAAGGCGTATTGAGCGGTAGTGGAATGTTGAAGAGGGTAATAGAGGGGAGAATGTTGGGCAAGCGAGGTAAGGGTAGGAACAGGATAGGGTTGTTGGACGGGATGAAGGGAGGAAAGAAGTACACCGAGATGAAGAGGGACCTGATATAGATTAGTTTGCTAGGTGGGGAGTCACAAAATGTTTATTTTGATAGTTGTGTCCATCCAAAAGCCTACCTTAACCGGTAGATTACCTAATATATATATATATATATATATATATATATATATATATATATATATATATATATATATATATAGTTTTTGGTTTATTATGTAATCATGTAATTTTTTGTTTTTTTTTTATAATTTTTTTCCAATGTTGGATGTAGTTAGAAATATTTATTTGCTATTTTTTATGGTGGGTCGTGTTAGTCTAGGGGGTAGAGCATTGGACTATTGACAGGAGGGCCCGGGTTCCATTCCCGGGCAAGACACCTGCAGCTCCACCCAAGCTATACTCCACCCAGTATGATTTTTCGGGTGCCAGATATTCCTGGGAAACCATAACCGGCACAGGGTAAGGAACTGGCCCCCCCTACCCTGATGTGTGAACATTCACACGCCGTCGGGCTTGGTACTTGGGTGAGCTCTACCATCACCTACTAAACCGACCTTCGGGTTGATTACTGTGTTTATAAATAACATTTAGATGGCACAGTAGAACACAAAATAAAATAGATAACTCGTAAAAGGACAAATTTTAGATTGTTTGATCTTTCGGATTTCTCTGAGGTCTTCTTCAGGCCAGACTTGAAGGTTTTGGACGGGGACTATGGAATCTGGGGGAGGGGAGGTACAGGGTATGCTGAGAAGGTAATTAAAGGTGGCAGTTAAGGGTGGGAATTTTAAAAGATCGGAAAGCTAGTATATATGCGGATTCGCGAGTTCTCACCTCTATATTGGTGGCTGAAACGGGTATGGATTCTAGGATGGCTACGGAGAAAAACAATGTGACAAGGAAAGGTTGTGGGGATTTGCGTGTAAAGGGATAGGATGGTGTTATCTATTTTATTTTGTGTCCTATTGTGTCGTCCAAATGTCATATTGCTCTATGTTCTTCTATATTATCGATATATCGATCTACTGAGGCATATCAGACCAAAAAGATAAAATAAGGGAGATAGATTCCAGTACATATAGGTACAAGTACTCATTCTTTCCCCGAACAGTCAGGAATCATAATAGTAAGAAACCGAAGTCATTTTTTAAACATTAAAAACATTTAATTTACCAGTCGGAAACAATTTAATATTGCAAAGACATCAGGTATATTTGTAGGTGCATGTGTTGGTAGTTTGAGTGTTTGCATGTGTGTAGGTTGTAAGAGTTTTTGTATGAATAAATGCCATGTTTTGTCAGTGGATTGTATAGATTTGTGGCTTTTGCTTGCAATTTTTTTCTAAATTACAGGTGGTGCCCTAACATCCCCCGTCACACGCCCTTGCGGTGGCTTGCGGGGTGTTGAGTAGATGTGGATGTACTATATATATGGCATTTTGAGAAAACTTCCACCGTTTGTAATGCCAAGTGCACTTTATTAACTCTCACCAGAATTATTGTGAATTAAAGATGCAAAAATACAAGTAGTTCTAACGAAAAACTGATATCATGTGTGCGACTGCATAAGGACTGCCATAGCATTAAATTAAAACAACTTACAAGCTTTGTTCAATTAGTATTACAAGGTCATACCAGAAAGTAACTTAAGTTTTCGTGTAGAATGCGAAGTAGTGGAGAGAGCCGACTGTTTGCTATATTTAGACACACTACACTAGGGCAGTACGCCTCGAGCTGAGGTGTTTGGAAGTCTGCTCTGCTTGTCGCTTGTTTACGGTAGCGAGTCAAAATGAACAATACAGTTGGAAATCCCGCCAAATGTCAAATCCGTTTAGTTATAAGGTTTTTACAGGCAATAAATTTCAACTCTCCTGATATACATCTGGAAATTTGTGCTGGTCACCGACTAAGTGATGAGTGACAAGAGTTGTGCGTCAGTGGTACTGTTAGTTTAAGAAAGGACGGACAAATTTCCATTACGTCCCGGAACTGGCCATCCGTCAGTTCATCTGTCACAAGGCTAGGTCGACGCCACTGCGGTCCTCGTGGGGAACATTGGTGCGGTCATTTATGAACAGAATGCACCACTGCCTCACTCCGCCTTCACTCATTGTTCCACCCCCGTACACATCACAAATGTGCCTATGAATTTCAATTGGCTTATGATTTTTAGCCAGAAAAACCTAATTACAGATCACACTTCACAACTTGCGGGATTATCTATAGCAGCACACATTTTGACAGTTCGCAATTTGAGAAAATTAGAAGAACCATAGTCTGCACGATATCACAGCAGGATGCGTACCGAGTGTAGGGACGTTTAGACACCAAGATGGTGCCTCTAGCCCTACCCATCACCACGCTAGGTCGTAACGTTACTTTTTGGACAGTTTTTGTAATTAATTTGTTGGGAAAATATCAGCGAAATCGCTTAGTTTGAAAATTTGGTGTCTCAAAAATATGCGTTGGGAGGGAAGTTTAAAAAATAACAAGATATTATTAAGAGTACTTCCGAAAATGGTTAATTCACATCATGTATCTGTTTGCGACTCGTTCCTAAATGAATATGTTCCATTAATATCATCCCTCTACGTAATGCGTGAACTATAGGTGACGCATTCACCCTTGGCGTCACGATCCAACCCCCTTAATGCGGTTCTCAGATTCGCAGGCGTGGGTGGCCTTGCCTTACTGGGCTCACTGTGGGCCAACGACCCCTTTCGTCCCGCTCCCTTCTCCTCCCGAACACCTACCTCCCTTTCCCACCCTCCCTGCCGCCCTCGCTCTGCCGTCCGTTAAGTAAGGAGGCTGAGGGGAAGACAGATGGGACGTGTTCCCCCGACGCAGGTTCCGTCGCAGGAATGGTGCATTGGCGAGATTTGGGTCCGGTGGCCCTTCCCAAACACCCCACTTCCCCATTCATTTCTCTCTTTGCCTTGTTCTCTGAAATACACGCACACAAAGCCACAGTAGTCACCTAAAAGGGTGGCTTGATGTGTGGCGGTGGAGCTCATGGCGTATTGGCTGGCGAACAAATTTCACTTGTTCTTCATTTTATTTATTCGTAGTCTACCGTTTAAGTTAGGTTTATGGTGGACACAAAATTAATGCCCCTAAATTTCTTAGACTCGCTTAAAAAACACGACTTGACAATATAAACCTTTTCTTCAACTCCATATACTTCGGAATGCAACAATTTGAGAGTGTATAAATTGTTCGCCTTAACCGGGATTAGAACCCGGATTCCTTCGTGCCTAACCCAGTGCATTAGCCAGTTATGCTATCGAGGCGTCAGTATTGCGTCACAACATTTGTTCCTTAAAAGCCTCCAAAGTTTCAGAGTGTGAGAGGACGCCTTGAAACAAGGTACGCTCAACAAGTTATACAATTAAATTTCCCTCGCCGCTCCTTTTAGTTGAAGTTGGATCAGTCTACATGGAGTAGGTGAGAGGGACGCTAATCCTTGCCGTGAAACCGGTCTCAGTATTCTCTAAGCTGTGGAAGCAGCAGGACGTCAGTTATCGTAAACCTCTGCGCGCCGACCGTGCCACGAAAAAATGTAATCGACGATCGAGCAACGTTACGCGATTACTAAGTTTTGTGATAAACTGAAAAAATCTCCTGAGGAGACAAACAGATTCATGAGGCTTACGGAGACTCTGATTTGTCCTACTCACAAGCTTTGAGGTGGTTAAAGGACCTTAAGGAGACCCGGGAAGAGGTTCACGACGAACAACGCTCTGGGCGGCCGTCAACCAGCAAAACAGACCACAGCGTGGCTCGTATTCAACAATTGTTGGACTCCGGCCGTCGATTAAGTGTCCATATGCCTCCCAATGAAATGAACTTGTCAGTTACTGTTGTGTTTCTCATTGTTACTGAAAATTTAGCGATGGGCCTGTTATATACCCTACTGATTGATCTTGCGAATAGAAGAGCACGGGAATAGTAGATAGAGGTGTTTATTTGGGTGAAATTGAGATCAAATGGTCCCTTCTTCTGGTATAGAAAAGAACATGAGATGAGTTGATTCTTGAGAGAATCTACAGCAAAGTGATTAGATGGATTGGAAACACATTGAAAAGGTACAATGGATAGGTATTTGAGGTAGAAACGTAATAGAAGAGAAAATTGAAGGAAAGAACTGATGAAAAAGTCCAAGATACTAGTAAAGCAGATAAATTAAGAAGGCCGTAGATGGTTCATATAAAAATATCAGGAAAAGTTTCGGAAAAATGAAAATCATTTCATATTGCTACAATATCACTCAAAATTCTTCAAAGTACATCCCTTGTGGGTCGACATACTTTTTCCAGCGACTTTTCCACGACTCGAAGGATCCCTAGTGGGTGGACTCCGGCAGTTCCTTTAGGGTATGCGTGCATGCTTCTTTGACGGATTGTCTTAGGGTCCGATAGTGGTGTCGATTGAGAGAGGATTTCACTTTTGGGAGTAGGAAATAGTCTCCGGGTGTCAAGTCTGGACTCTAAGGGGGTTGGGGAATCGTCGCGATGCCGTTGCAGAAGGTCTTCGAAAGCAGACACTTGACTCTGCTCTTGGTCGTCCGTCCAAAGACCTTCGGGACGAGTTTAACGCAGACCCCTTCGCATTGCCAAATATTCAGTGTGTGTAGTGTGATATTATCATTGCAAATATGCGATCTGCGATCATGCGGACACTTAACCGACGGTCTGAATTGAGCACCTCACGCACACGCCAGGTAAAATTAGTTACCAATACTTTTTATATAAACTTTGTAAAACAAAGAGCCTATCATCAGGGGGTGAGAGAGAATGTAGCACTGAATTGGGAATAAGAATTAAGGGTTGAAATTGAACCACTATCAGAATTCATGGACTGATGGCGATGATGACAATATTCCCTGTATCGATTTATGCGTGCGGATCGGCAACACCCTCGGAACTCGAAACCACCCCCCCCATGCTTCGCTTCAACCCCATCACCTTCCCTCCCCGTTACATCGGAATGTGAGGTGTGGGTGGTAGGGGGTGGATTCGGATTACATATCGTCCGGTCCCCGCGGGGCGTGTCTCTGGCCGAGATGCCTCCAGGGTTGGAGTGCCCCTCCCCACGGGGGAGTAACACGATTTGGAGAGGGAATTGTTGCGCCATTGCATAACCCCGGATCTGGTGCATGGGGAGGGGGCGGGGCGGAAATCACGGACTTAATACACCCACGCATTGCGGTGACCCCTTTTCTTATTTTTTTGGAATCTGTACGAATATTCTCATTGATTTTCCTGCACTCGCGTCATCGTTTGGCACAGCCATATTACAAAGGGTCGGGTTGGGTTAATATTTTCAAGAGTAGGAAGTTCAGTTCCTATAATATTAATATAAGTAGAAACTATAGTTCCTATTATGTTACTTCGGGTGTTTTCCAGGGAAGTGTTATCGGGCCTCTTTAATTCCTACTTCACCTTAACGATATTCACTCCGTAGTCACTAGTAAGATACGTTTATTTGCCGACGATGCAGTGGTTTACCGTGATATCCATGGTCCTGAGGAAGCAGCAGCTTTATCAGATGACCTCAATGCTATACAACGTTGGTGTTTGGAAATTATAGCGATAAAATTTTGGAAAAATAGCAATTCCCTCACGAACGCCTACTGCATCGGGAAAAGTTACATGGAATATGTAGACTCGGTTAAATACCTAGGCGTTACCCTTACTCACGATCTCTCCTGGTTGAAACAAATACTATGAGGAATATGCGGACAGGCTAATAAAAAAATTAGGATTTGTTAGAAGAGTGCTGGGGAAATGCGACGAAAAAGTCAAAGAAAAATATTATCTTTCGCTTGTTAGGTCTCATTTAGAATATGCTGCAAGTGTATGGGATCCTTACAAAGTTGGATTAATTGCCAAATTGGAGCGCGTGCAGCGTAGAGAAGTAAGATTAGTAAAGCGTTGTTATGATAAACTTAGAAGTTTATCCAAAGTTTTGGAGGGGCTAGGCCGGGAATCACTCATTGAGCGAAGCTTAAATTGAAGCTCTTGCATAAATTGGAAGGTCATCTCTTTAACAGTGATGTTGAAAATGTATTATTACGCCCATCACACTGAGATAGTAGAGATCATGCTAATAATATTAGAGAGATTAAGTGTAGAGCAGATAGATTTTTAGATATCATTTTTTCCACGAACGTTAGGGGATCATATTCATATTGTTCCACCGCGGTAGGGGTGAATTCGGGTAAAATTAGCCTGGTGTGTATTCACCCCCTCGCCACACACCCTGGCGGTGGCTTACAGGGTACTCAAATATTCAACTAACTCAAGCCAAACCAACGCCTAATTTTTCTATCTTTTGACACCTATAATTTTATTCTAATTTATTTTTTGTGCTTCATTATTCTCAGTTATTAAAATCATTTATAATATTTCCATCCGTCAGAAGGAAAATTTTGGACGCATAAAGTTGTTTTTAAAACATTTTGGTTGTATCTATTTCATTTAATTTCTTTTGTGCCACGAATTACTGCGTTTACTTTACTGCCATGGGACCGTCATAAGCGCCCCATAGCCAACTGGTACAATACGTAGCAGAAGCCATTACAGGGAAGAAGGGGCCAAGTCGGCTCTGAGCGGGGAGGAATTAGATCGCCTTGACAAAGCAGAAGATTTCTCCCCACCTTGGTAACCTTGGCGACTGGAAAGGCGAAAGGCCACGATGACTCAATGGACCAAGGCGAAAGACTGCAACCAAATGCAGCCTCTTCAATTGGGCATACTTCCATCCTCCCTTCATTCCATCCAATATTCTTATCATTTTCCAACTCCACCTACTCGCCTTCTCTACATTCTCTCCTCTATTTTTCAAAGAATTCCAACATTTCATCTAGCAATCATTATTCTAAGCATCTTTAAACCATCTCCCGGTGTTCTCTCAGCAACCCTTCATCTACTTCCCTCTCACTAAGCGAAGCAATTCCTCATTTATTTTACTTCCTGTCTACGTCACCTTTTCCTTCCTTCTCAACACATGCATATCTCAAGAGCCTACAACCTACGCCGATCATCTTGCCTGAACAACCAAGTGTCCTCACTGTACAGAACCGCACTTCATATTACAGTTTTCAAAAATATTTTCTTTGCATTCCCGTAACTCAAAATCCCCGTAATCATATTTCTCTTCCATGGGAAAACTGTTTCACCTTACTCAATTTTGCTTTAAATGCCCTTTTCTCCTTGCTCTCCCCCCTCGCGAAAACACTTTATATATACGTGAGTTTTTCTACCTAATCTTGATCACGTCCTCAACTTTCATGTTTTTCTTGGCTGACCATTTTCTTGAGATTCTCCTTACCTTGGTCGATACCACAAAAAAATTGAAATATGCAATTTGCCAGATGAATGGATCCGGAGAGGAGAGAAGATGGCTGATCGCCGCTGAAATCCATCGAAGGGCCGACATCTACAAGGTTTGTATAAAAATTATCAGCAGCATTTTATCCTGGCGTGTGCATGAAGTGCTGAATTCATTCCGTTATTTAATTGTGCGCATGATGGCAGATTGCATTCGCAATGGTAAGATGACAGTGCACACACAATTATCACTGAAAATTTGGCGATACGAAAGATCTACGCTTAACTCGTCCCGAAGGTGTTTGGACGGACGACCAATAGCAGAGTCGAGTGTCTGCTTGTGGAGACATTCTGCGACGACACCACGATGATTCCCCAACCCCCTTACAATCCCGATTTGGCACCAACAGACTATTTCCTATTCCCGAAAGTGCAATCCTCCCTCCTTCGAAGGACACCACCTTGGGACCTTAAGTCAAACCGCCAAATAAGCTTGCACGAGTACCCTTAACGGTCTTTCGGTATCCGGCAATCGGGGAGCCTTCGAGTCGTTGAAAAGTCGCTGGGAAAAGTGCGTCGACGCTTCAGGAATGTACTCTGAAGAGTTTTGAGACATTGCAGGGCCAATATCTGAAATAAATCTATTTTTCCAAAAATATTCCCGATATATTTTATACAAACCACGCATGCACACGATACCCCGCAAGCCTCCGAATGGACGCATGATTGGGGAGGGGTTATCAGGGCAACATCCGTTCATGCCTATATGTATCCACTCATGTATAAATAGTTGTATTGAGTTGCGGTTGCGGGTTCAAGGGAAGATGAAGGGAACGCAACCACGAGGTAGAGGATCAAAGGATGATGCGAAATCTCTGCTCTCTTCCGCGAAATGAACGCTTTCGCTTTTGTTTTTGTTTTAATCTTCAGTCGGTGTGCCGTTGACGAAGTGCAAAAGGGGGCTTAAAATAAAGCCCATAAGAGAAACTTTCAAAGCTTCCGTCCGTTGCATAAGGGACTGGAAACAACACGCCACTCCGACAGGGACTTAAAAGATTCCACGATGCGGAATAACGAAAAAATTCAAAGGGTCTGGGCTCCTAGGGTAGAAGGGGGTGGGGGTGAGGAAGGGGGTTGGGCTAAAAGGGGAGAAGGGACACGTCATCAGCGATTGCGAAAAAGGGCGAGTCACGCTTAGTGACGCAGGGAGGAGTGAATGTAGCCGGGAAAGCAGAACATTGTCATTCATTTGTGAAAATCACGCGGGCAAATCAGGTGACAGGCAAAAACAAACACTTTCTGCCGGTCGTAAAACATACATTAACATTTCCGTTCTCGGATAAAGATGCATTTCTTAAAGCAACAATGCATTTATTTATATTTTATGTAGAAATACGTACATAATATGCTCATCTTGAATAAAAGAAACATATAACGAAACCAAGTTAACTTGCAAGATACAAGCTGAAATAGGAGTTAAAATACTAGAGAAGGTGAAAAGGTTTACATTCAGTGTTTTGGACAAAAATGGTGGAAAAAATTTGGATATTAGTAGAATAATTATGTTAGACAAAAAAAATTCACAAGTAAGAAATAATTTATGACAGGGGCAAATGAGTATGGATTTACAGAAAATATTATTGAAAATATTTGCATGGAGCTATTTTTTAAATTTATTTTTTTCGGGAATCCGGTCATTGAAGCAGGATGATAGACGTAGTTTGGTTTGGCTTTTGAGAAATGTAAGTGTGGATAAGGAGAAGTTGACAGAAAAGAAAACGAATGAGGAAGTGCTGGTGGGTGCTGAAGGGTATGGTGGGTGAGGAGAGGGGATCGATGGGAGAAATCCAAAGGAAAGACGGATCATACGAGCAGCTTCTCAGCAGAGATCCTAAGGAACTTCTCTAACGCTGATTCGACGATTGGCCTATTCTATTTTCTTCACTTCATCAATGTTTTCGTCTGTTGTTGACGCGCTCGGGCGTCCGGCACACTCTTCGTCGTTCACATGTTATCGGCTCTCTGAGAAGATTATTACCACCGATAAACGTTGCTTCGGTCCAAAATAGCTTCTCCGTATGCCACAGTCAACATTCGGAATGCGTCCGCGCAATTAATTTCGTTTTTCACACAAAATTTGATATATATTTGATCCATTTCTAGGAACAGGCAGAAATCGAAGACAAGCCAAAACACGTGACATAATACTTTTTAACAGACCTCGTATTGATTGGTTGTAGGATGTAGAAGAGTACTATTATATATACAATGGGAAATCGTGAGGCAAGCAATGAAGGTGAAGGAAAGTGAGTGGCATGTCGGACGAAATGAAGAGATTCAGCTAGTATATATATATATATATATATATATATATATATATATATATATATATATATATATATATATATATATATCAACAGAGTATACGGAATTGAAGGGTGGTCTTATTGCAGTGGGTTGTGTCAGGTTGTGTAATGTTGAGTGAGTCTAAAAATTATATTTCTGATTGAACAATAAATGGATTCACACGCAAATAATTGTAACCCATAACTTTCTACCCTGTGTTGTGATACGTGGCAGGAATGTTTCTCCCACAACGGCCACAAATTTCTTTCGTTCATGATGACGGAAGCGAACAGTCAAACCAAGAAAACAACTGAAAATCGTTCGAAAATTGGGTTACGTCGAACACGACGTCGATAATTTGTCGTCGATGAAGGGCTTCAAAGACGATTTGTTACGTCAATGAAAGTCGATGGGAGGGTTTTTCTACTGACGGGAGAAGGTTTGCCTACTTCAGGAAGATCTATAGCACCCAAATGAAAACATTTAGAGGTATCCACTGTTGTGATTTCATTAAATTGCATAAAAATTTGTTTTTTGAAGTCTTTGGATCAACTTAAGTATTGAGATGTTTAGAAAAAATCATAATATTTTTTCAAGCAGCTCAAAAAAAATTATTTTTTAAGATTTAGATGAAGTCCAAGGGTGCTACCACTGATTTCGTGTGAGCGTTACTGCTAAATGGTTAAAATACGAAGAGAGATGAGAGTGTTCAAACTAGATCTATATACCGCGAGGAATACACTTAAATCTACGAAGGTCTTAATAACAACATGCACAATTTTTGGGAGAAATAAGTACATTTAAGGTGAAACTGGAAAAATGAAAAAAATAGAGCTTTCGTGAAAGAAAACCATAAGAGATAAACCGTCGGAAGTCTTTCGACGTATTTCTTGCTAGAAACAACTACGAATGGCGAAAAAAAGTATTTCTGAATATCAAAATGCACAATTTTTGGGAAAAATAGGTACAATTAAGGCGAAACTCGAAAAATGAAAAAAAGGGAGCTTTCGTGTAGGAAAGGCATACGAAAGACACACACGTAAATCACACCACGTAAATATTGCTAGAAACTAATATGAATGGCTAAATAAGTAGGTCTGAATACCAAAATGCACACTTTTGGGATAAATAAGTCGATTTAAGAAGGAACCCGGAAAATGAAAAAAAAAACGTTGTGTCGTGGAAGAAAACCTTAAGAAATAAACAGTTGGAAATCATACGAGACATATTTCTCGCTGGAAACTACTACGAATTGCGAAAAATGTAAATCTGAATACCGATATGCACAATTTCGTAAGAGATAAGTCGATTTTCGGCGAAACAGATATAAAAAAAAGGGTTTTTGTGTAAGAAAAGCATAAGAAATACACCTTCGTAAATCATACCACGTATTTTTCACTAGAAACTACCAGGAATGGCGAAAAAAGTAGGTCTGAATAACGAATGCACAATTTCGGGAGGAGCAACGATATCACTATCACAACAAATCGTGAAGGCGTTAATATACCATATAAGGGAAATATATAATGTAATAATTTAAGATAGTCAAATGGAATATTTACTAAAGTGGATATACGGTAAAATAATTATCTATGATAAGGATAACACAATAACTAAAGCAAACGATTTACTATCACGGCAAAAAAGCAAAATTCGGGGAAAAAATCAACTTGGTAATAATATAACTATCGATTTAGCTAAACACTTTATGTTACAATAAAAGAACGAAATAAAATTAAGTTATTATATATATATATATATATATATATATATATACATACATACATACATGAATGCATGTACCACTGTGGGTATGGATTTGCATGAATGTGTTGGTTTTGAATGCGGTTATTTTTCTCTTTTGGGTGGTGACCTAACACACCCCGCCACACGCCTTTGCGGCGACTTACGGGGTATTATGTAGATGTAGATGAAGTGGCCGCTCGTCTATGGCAAACAATGAACTATACCCGAAAATTCCAGAACAATTTCGTGAAAAATGGCATTTTACGTTCCTGGAATCTTTCAAGAGTTCTACGACTCTGTTGTCTGGAAACACGGCTTAAAAAATAGGCTGCTAAATGTTTTGCCCTCGTCTCGACGCGGAACTTCAAGATGCCCTCATTCGTTGGCTGCGATCTCAGGCGGGAGAATTTTATGCCGAAAGAATTTTAAAACTAGTTCGGAGATATGACAAACGTTTAAATCTGCATGGGGAATATGTTACAAAAATAGTAGAGATACGTACTTTTGAAATGAAAATTATTAGCCCTCCTAGCGGAGTTGTTTTTCAGATAGAAGCTTTATTTAGCGTTCATACACTGTACCCCTTTTGCTTCTTCCATCTTCATTAAATTTCAGTGAACAATATGACATCGTGGTGTGCTAGGCTGCGCAGTTTACCTCTTCTTCTCAGGAATTACACCGCCCTCCTCTCTCTGTCGGCTACTTTCTTCAGCCACATTTCAAAGGGACTCCTCATTCATAATTACTCGGTGTGTTCACTCCGTTTGTACAATTTCCGGCACCACCAAAATTATTGTCAATTCGTTTTTTTTCTGTAGGTCATCGTTCGCATTTGTCTGCCATCGAGTACCACCATTGTTAATTGCACTGTTTGGACGGGCGAGGTGGGTTTTGCCAGTTTTAAAAACACTCAGCATTAACACCTAACAGCACGAAATAAATAATCTCATGCAACACACAATAAACCATGTTTAAATTTCCGCTCGTTCTTTCTGCCTCTCCTTCCCACGTCAAGTCTCTTTCCCACCCTCTCCTTCGATTTTATCAACACCCTCCCCCCCATGCATGCATCAAAGCAATCCATTTTCGCTCAAAGTGCCTCTTTCCCGTTCTTTAAAGCCCATTTTAACGTTTCCATCCTTCTCCGTGCCCACCGATGTTCATTGAATCTTTCGTGATGTTAGTAATTTTTATCAATCTTTTTTTCCCTTCAAGCACTCCATTGTTGGCCGGCACTCGCTTCCATCACAATCGCTGATGTTAAAAATAGTAAAATTCCCACTTTTGCCCGGGTGTTGCAAATCAATATTATATCCCCTGTTTCCCTTGCCGACTATTTTAATCGTTTTAAGTTTTCCATTTACAGTTTTTCATTTTCAACCTTTAATCAATGGTTTTTGGCACCATTATACAAGTAATTAGCGAAACATTACAACGTTTTGGTTGCATTATAATGGTGGCCCTTCATGTGAAATCAAAGAAGACCAGGTTGGCGTTGAGTCAGAGACAGAAATAAACTTAAAAAGTATTTTTTCACACAATAAACTTAAAAAAAAACACTTAGTGAAAAAATACTAAGTTAATGTATTCAGTGATCATGAATTTTCTCGAAGTAAAGCCTCGAAGTTTTCAAGAGACAGGGATTAAGAAGTGGCTGCCCACGGTGCAAAAATCACCAAAAACTCCAACCCTTCATAAAACCCATCAACACATACAACACATAACGAGAAACACATGCGGTGAATATGTGGAAAAGCTAACCAAAAATCAGGGTTTATTATAGGAGCACTGGGTACATGTGATTAAGAGGTCGAAGAGAAATGTTATCTTTCACGGGTTAGGCCTCTTTTGGAATATGCTGCAAGTACTCGTGTGTGGGATCCTCAGGAAATTAGATTCGTTGCCGAATTGGATCGCGTGCAGCGTAGATGAGCTATTTTGTATAACGTTGCTATGATAAACGTAGTAGCGTATCTATAATATTAGAGCAGCTAGGCTGGGAACCACTCACGGAGCGAAGGTTAAATTACAGATTGAAGCTCTTGCATAAATTGGAAGGAGGACTCTTTAGCAGTGATGTTGATAATGTATTATTACCCCCATCGTACCAAGATCGTGTCAATAAAATTAGATATATCAAGTGTTGAGCAGATAGATTTAAGATGTAATTTTTTTCACGGACGATATGGGATAAGAATAACATTTTCAACGGTATGGGTATGGGTCATATCCGAGTCAAAATTAGTCTGAAGTACATATATTCACCCCCTGCCACACACTTCAGGGTTGGTTTCAGGATTTAAAAAAATACAAAATAACAGGAAGAAATATACTCGTGGTTCCTGACAATTAGTCAACAAGGAGGAGGGGGTGATATTTTCAAACTTTTTCCTCTCACTATTCTGTCATTTGTGTTCAGTCACTACTGCATTAATCTCGTGGAGACAAGCACGTAAAATCTTGCAGGGGACTTAAATATCAAATATCAACATGTAAATATTACCACACGTGCCAAATGAGAGAAACTAGGCCGTGTTTAAAAAGCGGATGCCATCTGTTTCTTTGACGGAGTGTTGGTAAACATTTGTTACTTTCTTGTTTACTTCCTCATCTCAAGTTTTTTTTTCTTGTTTAGCTTCTTTGACAGCATTTTGGAATACATTTGCCGTGTAATTTAATTTAATTGCTTACTCTCGTATTTCGTTGTTTGATGGGATATCCATAGTGTGCTAAGGGTGCTTGCAATAAATTAGAGTACTTCCAGATAGATGACATTGCCGTTCGGTCACTGCAGAGTAGAGGTATTATACACTTTTTCAAGACTTTCTAATCGAAGGAACGAAATGAGTTACAAGACCCTTACTGATTAAAAGCGAAGAAATGGCGATGCCATCAAAGATCCGCTCGATACTTCTGAGAAAGGAGACATGATTGGAGTTCAGCAAAATTTCTTTTAGAATTTGCTGTACATTTCTCTAATCATCTTGAAGTGGGCAGTATACCACTTTTTTTAAGTTCCTAAACGAAGAGCCTCGAATTTGAGGATGAACTGGGTAAGTGAATTGAACATTTGTTCGGCAAGCTACTGCGTATTCCTTAGTGTGGAGTCCAAAACTTATACTTGGGCGAAGATGGTTTAAAGGTGCTTATTTATGAAAGTGTTTTCTCACCACTTAAGTGTAATATGTGCAAGGAGGAAGTATTCAGGACAGTGGATTTTCGGAGGCATGCATTTGCCGAGAGACGCAGGAGTGTTTTACAAACAGTATCCGATTGAACAGCACAGTAGGTAAGTGACTGAATGTTATTAATGGATGTATTCGACCAGGGAAGTTAATCATATCTAGGTAGGCGATTCCTATAACGACATTCCTCTTCCTCAAGACTGCACTTCCACGCTTGTGAATGTTAAGTTCGCGTGGATAATTATCGTTATCGCTCTAATAAGGGGCGCACGATTATGAACTGAATTACGATATTATTGAAGGACAGCGGAGGGCCCTTGCAAAGACCAAAACACAAGAGTCCCAAGTCTAGATTCATGCCCGTGTGAATTCGTGTGGCGCCAATAAAAAATACCCTGGAAAGGACTTATTAGAGCACATAATTCTGGACATTACTTTGTTTAATACTCTGAGGTTCTGTTCAAATTTTGTGTTACAATACTTCAGATATAGAGAATTACAACCAAAAAAACATATGGTCCCCGCTTAATGATTGCGCCCTAGAAACTGAGCTCCACTCTGATCGATTGGAAAATGTAATTTACAAACAAAAATCACAATGACGAGAGCACTTAAATCACTAAACTAACCACGTACCTTTTTATCGTCCGCATTTTTCTTTTAAAATACATGTTATCGTACAAATTTTCATTTACCCACGATTTTATGATCCAATAACAACTGGTTTTCCATTGCGACTGGCAAAAAGTGCAGCCAAGTGTACGCGCAAAGTGCGACAGAATGCTACTTGATGTGGTGGAAAGGTATATTATTGGTTTTCTTTGAAAAATCATATTTCACCTAATTTGAACCTTCGGTAACCTGAATGAAATTCTATACCAACATTAAGGCTGAATGCAGAGCGAGGAGAATTAAGATTTAACAAATGGCTACCTAGGGGGTGATCAGTTTGGGTTTAGGAAGGAGAGAGGTACGCGTGATGCCATTGCAGTAATGAGATCATTAATCGAGAGGAATATAGAATACAATCAGGACGTTTTTGCCTGTTTTGTAGATTTCGAAAAAGCGTTTGATAGAGTGAATTGGGAAAAATTGATGCGTGTATTGCAGAAAATAGGAATGAATTGGAGGGACAGGAGACTGATCCGCAACCTGTACATGTCTCAGACTGCTCAGGTGCGAGTGGGAAACGGAGAGTCCGGATGGGCAGTGTTAGGAAGAGGTGTAAGGCAGGGTTGCCCATTGTCACCGGTGCTGTTCAACGTATATGTGGAGGAAATGATTAAAGAGGCATGGGAAGAAATGGAGGTAGGAATGAAAGTCGGAAAGGAATTCGTGAAATCGGTTAGGTTTGGTGATGACCAAGCATAAGTTTGTCAGTCAGCAAAGGGGTTGCAAGCATTGCTGAGTGAATTGGATATTAAGTGCGATACGTATGGGATAAGAATCAATATTAATAAAACAAAGGTTATGCGATTTTCAATAAAGAAAAAGGCTAAGCTAAATATTAAAATAGTAGGGGAAAAATAGAGCAGATAGAACAGTTTACTTATCTCAGAAGTATTTTGGACCAACACGATCAAAGTAGTAGGGGCGTAAGGAGAAAAATTGCGCTGGGCAAAGAGGCTTTCTCAAGGAGGAGGGAGTTGATGACGGGGGCGTCGAGTAGGGAGGTAAAGAAAAGACTCGTCAATACTTTGATATGGAGCGTAGCTATATACGGCGCAGAAACGTCATCCCTGAAGCAGGCGGATAGACGTAGAATGGAGGCTTTTGAAATGTGGGTGTGGAGAAGAATGGAGAAGGTGAAATGGACCGAAAGGAAAACAAATGAGGAAGTACTAGGGATGGTGGGCGAGGAGAGGGGTTTGTTGGGAGAAATCCTATGGAGGCAGGAAAAATGGATGGAAGGTGTATTGAGCGGAAGTGGAATGTTGAAGAAGGTAATAGAGGGGAGAATATTGGGCAAACGAGGAAAGAACAGGAACAGGATAGGGATGTTGGACGGGATGAAGGGAGGAAGGAAGTCATAAAATGTTCTTATTGTGGTTGTGTCCATCCAAAAACCTACCTTAACCGGTAGATTACCTTATAATTACATTACAAAGGGATTAAATTTGACGAGGGCTGCTAGCTAAGGAGCGATCAGCATTTTGTTATTCACATGTTTAAGTTTGTAGCAATGCGCCGCGCTGAAACGTCACTTTCGCCCGAACAAGTAGTCAGCCCAAGACTACGTGTGCGTAATACCATTGGGAGCACAAGGAGAGAATGTTTGTTCTCTTATGGCACAGTTAGAAGATGGTGTAAAAATGTTTAAAGAGGGGAGACAATCAATTCCAAAGGATGGCGGACCCCGAGGCTGCTCCAGTCACTGCTCTTACCATTACCACGCTGCCATTGTGAGATAAGTTCGTCGGGTAACGTTTGAGGCACCATAGTTTAAAATTTTAATTGGTTGCCATACATACGTAGACGATGAAAAAATTGCTCATGATATATGTCTGTGTGATTTCAATGAAACCGCTCACACCTATAGATAAAAGGAGGTTTCGTACGTCTTGTGACGTTAATATTACTGGAAGATGAGAAGTTTTTTTTTAAAGTTTTGTCACTGCAGTTCAAACTTGTCTACAAGGTTTTAATCCACAGAGAAAAGAGGAAAGAGTTGCGTGGAAACATATAATAACACCAATAAAAGCAAAAGTGCTGGGAAAGTGATCGCCACAACTCTGTTCGATATTCAGACAACGGTGCACCGGCTGTGAATGTCACATGACTGTGAATGGAGCACGGATGATGTATTGAAGAAAATACCGAGGCCTTATGGATCGCAAAAGGTCGCATTTAAAAAAAATGGCTTTCAGCATGTGTTCGAAAACGAAAACAGTAAATAGATTCATCAATAAAAAGAGACGTTTCAGGCGTGATATGGTGGAACATCATGATTAATAAAAATTGTCAATTTTCCACAAAAATCCACAAAATATTTGTGGAAAATAGCCAATTTTAATTAGATCCATCAATATTTTTTGACGATTATTAAAGGTGAGTGGTTAAAGTAATTATTATTCCAATTAATCAAACCACCTATGCACTTTAGTCAATGAGGGGTTCGCTAAAAAATCACACTTCATGCATCTTCAAATTGCACCATGCGGACAAAATAAAATGAACTGACTTTCACAGTTACGTAGTTTCGAATATCAGTACTTCAAATGCACAATAAATGATGAGGCGAGTGCCTAAATCACGCATAAACACAAAGTCGACGAGAAAGATCTTTCGTTCGTCTGAAATTTCCTTGAACGAAATGTATACATTTCATAATTTCTTGAAAATTCACGGAATGGAACCCGATCATATATTTATTTTTACAAAAAGTCATGTTTCACCTAATTTTACCATTTCCATGTTTGAATGTCCGGCAAAATGAAAAATATACGTTTGTTTGGCCCGCTGTTGCATCTGATCTGTTGCAACAGTCTGGCAGAAAAGGAAAAATTGTAAGTCTTAGTCCTCGTCAAAGATAAGGTATTGAGACATGATAAAACTCTAATTAATGAACCTATCAGCTGGTACACTATGCCCTCAATCTTATTTGAAGAATTCCAGCTGTTGTACCGTCTTGTTAGAATAACGACATTCAAGATCGATGGATGAATACAATTGGCTTTCCTTTTAAGAATCTTTTTTTTAGCTGAATGTGAACCGAAAGAGGATTTTCAATCAAAGTGAATGCTTGGCCTACGAGGGTTAACCAAGCCCGCCTCGGAGGCTTGAGTAAACGAAGCGCGGTGATTTTCCATCGGCTGATTCAATATTAAATCCTTCCTCTGATTTTTTTTGTAATTCCAGTGACGCTGATACGAACTCTTGACTGAAACTGGTGTGTCACACAAATATCTTTCCCGTGTCTTCGGAGGAAGTAAAATAACGGCTTCATAGGCTTTGAACAAGCGATTGAATGCAAACATGAATCGAGGTCACGCGAAAGAATAGGGAATGAAATTAATTCCAGTATGGTGTTTTCTTTTAACGAACTTAAAACTAACTTGGAATAAACTATTTAATACCACTGTTTTATTTACTATATAATGAACCAAAGAGAACTATTAAAGAAATATTAATATTATTATCTCGTTAGGAAATCAGAGTGATAGGTATAGGAAGAAATTCAATGTGCAATAAACAAAGCTATAAGATCTTTAAGAAGGAGGAAGGCTACCCAAATGTACCTGATCAGATTTGAGTACGTTTTTTTATTTTGAGTTTGGCCAACTATGAACCTCAAGACTTCTGGTTTTTCTTCTTTCTTTCTTCCCAGGACTTCTTCATTTTATCCCCTACTGTTCGTCGTTGTTCTTCGGTCCACAACCTCTTTGTTTTTTGTGTTGGTTGGTCTTCAGTAAATATTGTATTGTCTATTAGTTTTCTGCACCTCTCCCTGCTATGAACCACTTCCTCCGTTATTCCAATATTTCCCGCATCTCTCCTGGTCTCCTCTAACCAACCTGTTGTGTGTTTTAATTTTGAAATATAGTTGAATATTTTTTTTGGTTAATCTGTTCTCATCCAATCGCTTTAGGTGTCCATAGATTTTCAAAAAAGTACCTTAATTATATCTAGAGAGCTGGTAGTCACATAAAAACCGAACACCCGCTACAGTAACCAGTCCGCGTACCAACAAGAACATAAACCAAATATTGCGTGCGCATATGAGTTGTCACCACAGAGTTTTCCTACCACAGCGATGGCAGTATCGACACGTAACAACAGTGCTGCCACCCTTCGCGAGGACTGTGTGTTATGGCGGGTGTTTGAGTTGCATATGACTGGCCGAAGTATAATTTGGCCTGTAAACATTGCGAATTGGAAGATGTAAACCGATCAACGAATGCGTTGAGCATAATAACACCTGCAGTGTATTTTTCTATTTATGGCAACTACTTGCACAGGTCCCAGAAGGTCAACGCATATGCACACTATGGAGATGAATTTATTTTGTTCATTCTTCTTGGCAAAAACAGAATTAGTTTGAACCCAAAATTTAAGGTAAAAATATCGATATACTGGACGCGTTGGCATATAAATAACGTGAAAACAGAATTTATTACAGCACTAGTTACATCCCAATGCATAACATAAATACGAGAATTACACGGACAAATGGTTTTATAAACGCCGGCCACCCCTAACCGTGCACCAACGTGTCAGCTGCTCCTCCCAGTTGTATCGTTAATCAGGTTCTGCTCTCTAGTCGATTGACACCGGATGCATTTAGAGAATTTCACCGAATAGTCTCTATAAAGATAAATAATTTGAAGTTTAAATAAATTCGATCGCAACGGATGCTTTTTCTGTTTTGTCCTACATAATAATCTGTTTATCGTTAACGATACTGCTGGCATCTTCAGTAAAAGACTTTAAAATATAAAGTAATATCCAAGTTTTTTCGAGGTTTGTATTCAACAGATTATTGTAAAATTTCCAAATTATTGAAAAAATGCCCATGGGTTTCCACGTTAGCCGGGGACATCGGTTGGACATTACGTCAATCTCTTGATTGCACCCGACCGATAAATTATTTTGCATTTTCATTTACAAATAACGCAAATGCATTCGTTTTAAGACTAAATTTAACATACATGTGCGCTAAAAAATTAATTTAGAAATGGTTCGTACCAAACAATGAATATTTATTTCACTCAAAACCTTGAATTTTCCTTAGCTATGGACTATTGATGAATAGTTTCAAAATATTATACGATAATTTCCATCGCGTTTTATTAATTATCTCCAGGAAAGTATGTGCTATTTTTAATCAGAATTGAAAGATTTTGTAATCATAAATGAATTTTAATATGATGCTTATGGAGACAATAATAATATTATTTATATCCCCATATCTTCAATATTTTGTGTACTTCACGTAAAAAATGCGCTTTTTTTGGATAAAGCCACTTGGTAAAAAGAACGTGGAAACCAGACGGTCCCAATTTCACCCGATTAAACAGGTTTTCCCGTCTCTCTCCCTCGTCCATTCGTTCTATTTTTCGTCTCCTTCGTACAGTCACGACGAGACGTGATCTCGGAATTCTTTCAAGAGTGAACAGCGGATTTCACTTTAAGGCTTCCAGAAATTGTTTTGATTTTGACGCGTCGGTTCAAACCACACGGATGTAGTACATCAGGCGACATCGTAAGTGACGCTTTAAGTAATTCGTTTAAATGTCACTGAAAAAGGACATGAAAGAAAATCGATTTTAACACCTTTCGCTTCCTTCTTCCATTTAATATCTTATGTACGCAGACGACGCTTGAATGGAACGTAGATTGTTCTCATTTCACGCAAACCTCTTGCATAAATATTCGTCATGAACATTTTTTTTAACAGCGCAATATATCATGCAGCTTTCTTAAAGGAATCAAGGTGAGCGGTGAAGAAATGAACATGTTCCGTTTAGCATAGGGAACTGCAAAAGTTGCAGAAACACGAGAGGACCTGCAAGTCGCTCTGATTGATATGAGCCAAGTACTTCGGAAGTGATAATTATAAAGAAATTGTGTGTGAAAGATAGAAGCTGAAGGTAGCCATCATCATTCGAGAGAAGTGAAACTAGAGCAAGTGGAATGAATCCTTCAACTACTTGGGCAACAACAGTATACAAGGTTTTTATGAAAAGTATCGAATATTTTCCTGATCTGCACTGCGTGAAGTGCTGAATTCAGACCATCGGTTAATTGTGCGCATGATTGCATATCGTATTGGTATTGATAAGATGACAGTGCACACTGAAAATTTGATCATTATCACTGAAATTTTGGCGATCCGTAAGGTCTTTGCTAAATTAGTTTCGAAGACCTTAGGACGGACGACTAAGAACAGAATCGATTGCCTGCTTGAGAAGACGTTCTGCAACGACATCGCGACGATTCCCCAAACCCCTAAAGTCCCGACTTGACACCAGCACACTCTTCCCTATTCCCAAAAGTGAAATCCTTCCTCCCTCAAAGGACAACACCATGGGACCCTAAGTGTCGTCAAAGAAGTTTGCACTCGTATCCTTAAGGACCTCCTGGAATCCGCCTATCAAGGAACCATGGAGCCGTGGAAAAGCCGCTGGAAAAAGTGTGCCTACGCTCAAGAAATGTACTGATTGAAGAATTTGAGGCATTATTTCCAGAAATTTTTCCCGATACTTATTATCCAAACCATGCAACTTGGGATGGAAGAAGTTGGACCGGTATCATGCGAAGAATAGCTCAAGCTAAGGAGGCGACCATGAAGAAGAGTCAACAGCGATGTTCAAAGAACACCTGAGGTAGCAAACAATGAAGCAATTCGTCAAAATATCTGTGTAGAGCGTAACACCTTAGAATCAGAGACATAGAGCATTGCAAAAATGGACTAGCGAAGAATATAAATCTATGAAGGAATACAGAAATAATTGCATATAATGGATTCATAGCAATGCCACTATTAACTGTGGCATCATACGTTTCTCTTATCTATAAACTGCCGCCGAGTGGCGGCGAAAACAGTGTCATAAATCTATGATAAATGGTGGTGGAGAAATATTCTGAAGGTTCAATGGATAGACAAAATGAGGATCAAGGAAGTAGCATTTGGAAGAGCATTGTAACCATTGTACCATTGCAAATTGTAGTGGGAAGTACCATTTGTAGAGAATTCCGTGGAGCAATTACAAGCACTAGATGGGTTGGACACACGCCTATTAAGCACAATGAATTATTTAGGGACATAAGAGGAGTGAAGATTAATCAAAGGAAAGCCAAGAGACAAGTGCACAGGGGCCTCATTAAAGGAGGACATAAAACAGGGGAGTGATGAGAGGGAAATAGTGACATTGAATAGAGAAGATGAATGGAGGGCAGTGCGGTGAATCGATCTTAGGTTGGAAATACTGATAATGATGATGATGACAGGTATATAGTTGGCAGTGAAATACAAATGATGCGCTTGCATCTCCAAACAAAAAGATAACGTCGTATTTTTATAAAAAAACAAATTCATCACTGGATTTCCAGCAAATAAATGCATTTTCAAGGTGTTTAACCTACCTGAAGTAGCTGGAGCGGTTTACTTTTGACAACGAATCGTGTTTCTCAGTATATCAATGACTATCGAAGCAACAAGTCGGCATGTCAGCTAGGGAATATGGTGACTAACCAAACTTCACATTGGTTCAAACCAAATCCATGGGTACTATTCATGTTAATTTTTATGATTCCTACGGAGAAATGTCGTTAAAAGGACACCAATAACCTTAATTATCAACTCTAAGGACACATACTATTTCCCTGTCATATTTTCAGGATTGACCACGTCCAAGGATGATCGATTTCAAGGAAACCCGGCGGTTAGATTTCCCTACACTCTCCAAATTCAAAAATACCATAGTTTCATTCAATTCAATTCAAATACCCCCAACGCAATTATTCCGCTTAAATTTCGTAAAAAGCATCTGCCATCGGCTGTCGCCGATGTTGAGTTCCTTGCTTTGAAGTCACTAAGGATAAACTTAGTACCGTATCCAAAATATTAGAGTAGCTGAGTTGGGAATCGCTCACAGAGCAAAGGTTAAATTACAGATTAAATCTCTTGCATTAATTGGAAGGACGTAATTTTAGCAATGGTGTTAAAATTGTATCATTATCCCCATCGTACCAATGTAGGAGAGATTATGTCAATAAAATTAAAGGCAAGAAGTGTACAGCAGATAGATTCAAGATGTCGTTTTTTCCACGAACGATAAGGGATCAAAATAACATTGTCCGACCGCGGTATGGGTCGCGCATATTTGTGTCAAAATTAGTCTGGTGTGTATTCACCCCCTGCCACTCACCCTAGCGGTGGCTTGCAGGGTACTAAAATATTTCACTAATTCAATCCGATTCAACGACTAATTTTTCTATGCTTTGATACTAATTTTTTATCTAATTGCGCTTTTTATGCTTCATTATTATCAGTTATTAAAATCATTTTAATTTTTCCACCCATCAGACGGAAATTTTTGGATTCAAACAGTTGTTTTGTTAAATATTTTGATTGTACTTATTTTGATTATTTTTTTTCTCCACGAATTACTGCGTTTTATTTTCATTCTAGACTTTGATGGTATATATTGCCATAAATATCAGTGAAAACATAGAACCGGTTAGCATCGCAATTATCAGAGATAAAGGTTTTTTGAACAATATATATTTTTAGATATATATTAAAAGAAATAAACATAGCACACGCATGCCCGTGCATTGTTTATGTCGCGTGTGTTCATTGTACGTACTTAAGGTATTGCAGGTATTTTCCTTTGAGGAGCGTAGGTTTGCCTCAATCGATAGGAAATTCGACTCGATAATATCCGATAAACTTCTCAAGAGAGAATGGAATATGAGGATCAACTCAACTGACTCGCGTTTTCCCAATATCCTTGAAGATTTGTTGGTAAAGTTAAAGGGTGCGGTTGGAGAATGGAATTCCTCGAAAATATTCCGGTTAATGGCGCCTCCGTCCCTCATTTTTATCCTCTAGATAGTAGCAGCTGACGCACGGGGAATGTATCTGCGCATCCGAAAACAAACGAAGAAAATGATGCGAATTAATTTCACTTCCGCTCCACCATTGACTTTCCCCAGGCTAGTAGTACTCTCTTTGGCCCGCGCCACTGGAAAGACCCTGATTCTCACTCTCCCATCCTGGAGGAGTCCTGGAACCACCTTCCGGTCCGTATATTATTCTCCGGGCGCCATCTGGACATTATCGCAGCAACTGAACCCTCGCCGTTTTACCAATACGTAAGGAAGTGTCTCCGCACGGAAAGCAAGCTATTATTTTCCGATTTTCACCGTATCTCCCTCGATAATCCAATATTTAATGCCGTTATTCAAAAGAAAATAACTGGAAATATTATTATTTGGTTTGCAAATCCGTTCGAAGGAAAAGACCTGACGGCATGGCGAATTGCGTGACGCCATCAGGACTCTGCTGTTTATAATAATGATTCAACAGTTTGGGTTCAAATTTACTGAATTCAATTTTAGTGCTGTAAAGAACCTACATACACTTGATGAAACCCAGCACGAATTTTTCAACAGCGCGAGTGCATAGCGCGCATGGGAGGAAACTTAAAGAGATGATACAAATACTGTTTCTCCTTTACAAGTCCTCTGTCTTGAGTTAAATTCATATTGTATCTTTGAAAATTGTACTATGATTTGTAATGCAACACCGTGCTACATTTAGATAATACAATGTATTGTGTTTTATGTAACTGCATCGTGTTGCATGAACTTGCATCTATTTTACGTGGAAATTTATCGCAATGTGTCCAATCGTATCATATTACATCACACTACATGGCATTCTACCGGTTAAGGTAAGTTTTGGATGGACCATGACCATAAAACGATACAACGAACCATTTCCTTGCTTCTACTAACAAGACGAATATTAATGCACTACAACAAAGCTTCCTTCATCTCCGTATACTTCCTTCCCTCTTTCGTTTTTTTATGTGTAGTATAGCATTTGTATGCATTGTATGTTGAATGTTTTGTGTTATAGTGATGTGTGTGTATATATAGAGATTAATTTTATGGCTATGTATGCACAATTTGTGTAATTCATCTGTAAAAATAATATTGTAAATGTGTGACGAGGGACTATGTGGTAGAATAGATTCCATAGTCTCAATCTCGCCCCAAAATAAAGAGGAGTATCTATCTTTCTGTCCAACATCCCTATAATATTTCTCCCCCTTCCTCGTTACCTAACACTCTCCCCTCCACCAGAGTCTTCAACATGCCATTGCCAATCAATATGTTTTGCATCAAATTTTCCTACCTCCTTACGATTTATCCAAACAATTCCCTCCTCTTCCCTATCACACCTAGTACCTCCTCATTTGTTTCCATATCTGTCCATTCCACCTTCTCAATTCTTCTCCACACCCACGTTTCAAAAGTATCCAGAGAAATACTGTCATCCTGCTTCAATGACCATGTTCCCGGGCCATACTATACATAACCACGCTCCATTTAAAAGTTTATCGATTTTTTTCTTAACAACTTCACTCGCCGTCCTTTCCATCAATTTCTTATGAATGCTTTTTTGACTCGTGCAATTCTTCTTCTTTTGTCCCTAATACTTTGGCCATCTGGACCAGAAAACGTTGTCAAGATAAGGAAACGGTTCCAGTCAATCTGGTTTATGCCTCCTGTGGAAGCGCTAAACTTAACTGTCCTCTTTCTTGTAAACAAAGCTGGATCATCAGAAAACCTGATTTTACGAATTCCCCTCCGAATTTCATTCCTACCTCAGGTTCTTCTCATGCTTGTTTAATCATTTCCTCCACATATACGTTGAACAGCACCGGTGATAATGGGCACCCCTGCCTTACACCTCTTCCTAACACTGCCCATCCGGACTCCGTTCCGCACTCGCATCTGAGCAGTCTGAGACACGTACAGGGTGCGGATCAGTCTCTTGTCCCTCCAATCCATTCCTATTCTCTGCAATACACGCATTAATTTTTCCCAATTCACACTATCAAACGCTTTTTCGAAATCTACAAAACAGGCAAAAACATCCTGATTGCATTCTATATTACTCTCGATTAGTGATCTCATTACTGCAATGGCATCGCGCGTACCTCTCACCTTCCTAAACCCAAACTGATCATCCCCCAAGAAATTATTCCCCTGAGTGCGAAATCAAACTTTTTGTTCTCTAGCCCCCACATACGAGGGTCATCCGGAAAGTAGTACCCGTTCGTGCCGCATGAAGTGCTGACGACGCGAGTAGCCGCTGGACGAGGTCAGATAGCTTCAGTGGCTTGTCTGCCTTCTCTAAGCCAAGTTGCGTGACGCTAGCATTGCCTGTGTTGTTTCTGTGATTGTTTACAATGTTTAAAAAAATTGAGAACGCCGCCAGTTGTGAAGTGAGGGCAGTGATTAAATTCCTCAATGCAAGAAACGTTCGCCCATGTGATATTCATCGCCAATTAAAGGAGGTGTATGGAGACAATGTAATGGACGAGTCGTCTGTTCGGCGGTGGTGTCGCAACTTCAACATGGGGAGGGGGAACACACACGACGATGAGCGTTCGGGGAGACCGTCTGTCATTACAGACCAACTGGTGAGCTCAGTTGACGAATTCGTGAGGAACGATCGGCGCGTCACAATTGATGACATCTGTGAGCATTTTCCCAATGTTTCTCGAACAATTGTTCATGAAATTGTTAAACACCATCTGCATTATGCAAAAATTTGTGCAAGATGGGTCCCTCGCATGCTTACAGATGAGCACAAAACCAAGCGTATGGCTGCAGCACTGACGTTTTTGGGACGTTATTCTGATGAAGGAGACTCTTTCTTGACTCGCATAATTACTGGTGACGAAACATGGGTTTGTTATGCATCACCTGAGAGTAAACGACAGCCAATGGAGTGGCATCATGCTCATTCACCAAACAAACCAAAAAAATTCAAGACAGTTCTGTCCACCAGGAAACTCAAGGCAACCATTTTCTGGGATCGACGAGGTGTATTGCTTATTGATTTTATGGCCCGTGGAGACACTATTAATGCCAATGCGTATTGTGAAACATTAAAGAAATTACGGCGGGCAATACAAAATCGGCGGCGAGGTCTATTGTCTACTGGTGTCATTCTCGTTCATGACAATGCCAGGCCTCATGCAGCTGGGATAACACAAAAACTTTTGCAGCAATTCAAATGGGAAACTTTCGACCATCCACCGTATAGCCCGGACTTGGCCCCTTCAGATTTTCATCTCTTTACAAAGCTTAAAGACTTTTTGGCAGGAAAAAGATTTGACAGCGATGAAGAACTTAAAGAAGGAGTGACCCTGTATCTCAATGAGCTGGCGGCGAAGGACTATGCAGCAGGAATACAGAAACTTGTCACACGTTATGACAAATGCCTTAATTTGTTTGGAGATTATGTTGAGAAGTAGTTTAAAGTATCCTCTTTCAAATAAAATTTTTTATGTTTGTTAATATTTACTTTTGTGTCTTTATTTCACGAAAGGGTACTACTTTCCGGATGACCCTCGTATTATGTAAAATATTATACAACAGACATCGTCAAAGGAATTCAATTTGATTTTTATTCGGGCTCAAACGGGCCATAGAGCTGGTTGCGGGACACTTTCTTCAAGTAGCCGTTCCAGATCATTTGGTTGGTCGCTCTAAGAAAATATTCATTATATTTAGGGGGATAGGGCCACGAATGGGCCGCATACCATAGCCTCAGGAAGACAATCTGGTTGAGAAGGCGGGCGCGGGTCACGATCGGGTGGGAAGGAGGTGAAAGTTTCCCAACACTCCATTTTACGTAGTCGTCTAAAATTCCCCAGTTCTGCTCATTCGTGGGAGTCAACGTCTTCCACCAGAACCCTAAGATTTTGAGGGAGGGCGCTTCTGACCAACCGATAGAGGTCAGGGACCGGTTTCCCTTCGGCAGTAGAAACCTGGATTTTCGGTTGTTGAGCAAGAGACCACCCTGCTCATATGACTTTAAGATGTCGTGGGCGAGAGCCATGTGGGACGGGTCGTCTATAAAAAGGGTTATGTCGTCAGCGTATGCGACGCCCAGGCAGACGGCGCCGTTACGGCGCACCCCGATTTCACTGCTTTGCAGTCGTCTGAGTAGTGGGTCTAAGGTAAAAGCAAACAGCGGCATTGACGGCGGGCAGCCCTACCGTACAGAGTCACTGACGGGAATGGGCGGTGACGTGGCATTCTTTATCCTAATTTTCGAAGATGTACCGGTGCACATCGTTGAGACGGTACGAATGAAGTGCCCGTGGAAGGCCATCATCTTGAGCACGGTTAGAATCCATTCGATCCGTACCAGATCAAATGTTTTCGCAAGGTCAATGGCAAGCACTGCTATTAAACGATCGCCATACGAGGGTGAGGAAAAATAACGTCGTGAATTAGAATTGCGGCATCGAAAATGTTTCGCGTTTTCGGCATGGCATTGAGAGAGGACGACGTTGGCAACAGCCATCATTATATAGCACAAGACGTGTGCCAATATTTTATAATCGGCATTTGAAAGGGCGATTGGCCGGAAGTCATTGAACGACTTGGGCCGCGTCATCTTTGGTATAAGGGTTATTATGGCGGTCCGCTGACTTGCAGTCAGAGAGCCGCTAATTAACATGAAATTAAAAAAGTTAGTTAAAATAGGTTTAAAAACATCCTAGTACGCGAAATAAAATTTAAAGGGTAGGCCGTCCAAGCCGGGTGGTTTGGCCTTTGGAAACATGGAGGAGACGCAGTCCAGTTCGTCTGAACTTTTGTCTCGAGCTAAATAGTCTTTTAGGGGCCGCACGAGGAGATCGGTGTCGCCGGCGGCAGATTCTCTGGCAGGGATGATGTCTGTGGCGGAGCCGGAGTTGGATTTCATCGAGCGCTGAAGCTCGGATAGGGTTAGAGCCCCCCTATCTGTGTCTAATTCTTTTTGCCATTTTTGGGGAGCGTATTTTTGGAGTTCGTGGCCGAGTATAATTTTTTTAAGAGACGACACTTGGGTGAGGAAATCTTCCGGCGCAACATCCTTACGCAGGAGCTCGTCCAGCGCCCGGCGGTAGAAGGAGATGGTGTAATGTTTTTCTCTAAGCCACTCAAAGATTTGACTTTTGATGTGGGTGACGATTCGGGATTTGAAAACGTCCCATCATACCGCGAGGTCTACACCGTGATGGAGTGCCGCGATCAGTTCACACACCCGGTTGCGGATGGAGTCGAGGCGATTCGCGATGTGGATGCCATTCACGATAACGGACGTTATTCGGCCCGAGGTGTGGCGGCGAAAATGAGAGAACGGAATGCCATTTTGGACTAGGATGGTGGTGCCAGAAAGACAGTCGGTGAAATTGCCGATAGCCTGAAAGGTATTAGCATCCCAGACTATGTCCTCCTTTACCTCTTGAAGGAGGATTACTATACCCCTGAGATCGCGGAGAAAAGGTTGGAGGACTGCAATTTTTATGGCACTATAAACGCCGGCAATATTCAGCAAAATGATATTTATTGGTGAAATGATTGGAGAGATATGGGCACCGGACATCACTTACCAGAGTTCTGGTCGTGGTTTACGTCACTCCGGTCGCGGCTTGAACCCGGGCGACGAGTACATAGCCGCTTCCCGGGACGCTTCGTCCGACGGGTCGACGATCGAGGTCGCCAGTTGTCGCCGCATCCCTCCCTCCGACCTCGTCCGAAGAGGAAGAGCCAGCCGTGGTCTCCACGAAGAGCGGGTTGTTAGGCAGTGTTCCACTCGAGCGAGCACAGCTGGGGCCCATCCAAGGCTAGGAGGTGGCCTCTGAAGGGGCCGGGGTGGCGGACCGGGGGTCATTTGCCAGAGGGGCCCCGTCGGCAGTAATCAAGGAAGATAGGTCGATTCGGTCCGCCTCTAGAGGTATTCTGGGAAGATCAACGACATCTTGATTGAGTGTCCGTGATAACGGGATCGGGGGGCCAACCGTTAGGGAAAGGGGTTATTCACAATCCGATGAATCCTCCACCGCTGTCACCAGTGGTTCTCGGGGGGTTAGAAGCCCGTGATACAAGGATTGTGAGTGGAGGGTATCGGTGGCGTGTCCGCGGAAAAGAGGGACGGAGGATGATTCGCCCTCCCTTGACGGGATCACAGGTACAGTGGCCGGCGGTTGTGGGAGAATAGGCGAACTGGTACGGACTGCAGCTAGATCGAAGTTTGAACTCAGGGATTCAGTGTCGTCTGTCCTCTTCTTTTTCGCATGGCTTTCTTCCGTTCGCCCCCTCTGAAATTTCCCTACAAGTAGAGGGGAATGTGGGTAATCGGCGGGAACAGCTGGGAGCGCACCCTCGATAAGAAGCAGCGACCGCGCCCTCTCCTCCACAGCCACCTCGGGCTCGTCCATATCCTCGGCGGCGTTCGGGTTCGAGGCCATCGTCATTGCCTCCGCATAGCTCTTCCCTCCCTGGTTCCGAGGGTAGGCTTGCGCTCGTGTCCTCCTTGGTTGCAGTGGGCGCAAGTGCGACGCTGACCCTCATAGATGATGATGGTCCGGTTGCCGCCGATGTGGAGGTACGAGGGAATATTTCTCTCGAGCGTCATCCGCACAACCCTGGTGCCAGTAAACACCCGCGCCATCCTTTCTCTCCCACCTGTTCTCCTACGAGCGACGGATTTTACCAAAACGTTGGAGCT
The DNA here is from genome assembly GCA_037158775.1 of Hetaerina titia. Taxonomy (NCBI): domain Eukaryota; kingdom Metazoa; phylum Arthropoda; class Insecta; order Odonata; family Calopterygidae; genus Hetaerina; species Hetaerina titia. The sequence continues at coordinate 105,055,032 of CM073771.1, read as the reverse complement.
TGCATGTTATACCTTCAAATGGGGTCTCCACGGGGAGACAAAAAAACCGTGACATTACACGGGCTGCCGGAAGTTTTGTAAATAGTTATTGCCGTCCCCTGATCACTTAAAGACGGAAACGGTAGTTTCCGCGAAGCATTGTCTAAAATCCTAGTCATTGCAGCTTTGGTGCCAACTTCAGGAATATCATATGGCCATTTTATCCAAATTGGATCGCCACTATCTCTTCGGATGTGAGACCCAGCGACTTTAAGTGTGAAGAGGTGGACCTCCAGCGGAATAGGGGGCTTCGCCTTCTCGTCAACTTGCAAGGCGAGCGTGTTTGCTCGACGTACGACCATTTTGAAAAGTGATCAAATTGAGCACGCCTGCGCGAAAGAAAGGAGAGCGGGCCAAAAAGACAATCACTCCAAAGAGAGATAAAAAAACAATCACTCGTGTACATTCCCTCCCCGCTACTCGCACCCGGAGGTAACAAAACAAAAAGGAGCGTAAGCTAGCAGTCAAGGCCGGCCATGAACCAGGAAACAAAATGAAGGCAAGGTCTTCCCGGCGGAAGAAAGTCGAGAGTCAAACTTCACGCTCCTGGAAGAACTAGGCGGTCAACCGCCGCTGGAAACAAAACACGATCGGAACCTCGTTTTCCGAGAGAGTCCGGTAGTACCGCTCTCCAAATCCCGATCTACACCAGCAGTCAAGGTCAGTCTTCAACCAGTAAACAAAAGAAAAGCAAGGCCTTCCCGGCGGAAGAAAGTCGAGAGTCAAACTTCACGCTTCTGGAAGAACTAGGCGGTCAACCGCCGCTGGAAACAAAACACGATCGGAACCTCGATTTCCGAGAGAGTACGGCAGTGCCGCTCTCCAAATACCGGCGGCCGATGCCTCGGTCGCCGGCGAATTCAGACACTCGGTAAATAGAGGCCGTCCAACTATCGAGGAAATCTAATTTACACTGAGATCTGTGATCTTTTCAATCGACCAAATGCCACGATTCCTTGGCCAAGGGATGGCGTTAGGGAGCTGTTTCACCCACCAAAGGAGAAATAAACGACACACAAGAAGATAGGATAGTAGGTTTGCAAGCATGCATCATCATAAAGGATAGGAACTGCGTTTCATGGCACGCATAGCCAGAAGAAGAGAGGAGCCACATTGACCAAATACACATTCAAACACGAAATCCAGCCATACGGCGAACAAATATTCTTTCACATGGAAATAGATACAAGGAAAAGAGGATAGGAAAACACATAAAAGACGAACACAGGAGAGGTGGGGAAGACGGAATTAAGCAGACCACGAGTGTCAAAATATTTCCTTGACCGGGACTTGAACACCGCATCTTTCAGTTGCCGGGCGGATGCTCTAACTACCTTTAGCTATCGAGAAAATCTCATTTACTCTATATACGCCGCTGGATGAAAAATACATTTCTAAACTAGAACTAGATCAGCAAATCAAAAGTTTCTTATCACAAAACAGCGGTCACGACATTATAATCGGTTGAGATTTCAATATTCTATCTATTAATTAGAGTACATTTTAAAACGGGCGGTAAAGGGAAAGATATCTGCGAAACGCTATTGAATTCTTTTACGTTGAGCTCATTGTATCAATTTGCCACTTCATAAACTAGGGGCGATAATATTCTTGATTTGTTAGCAACGAATATTCCCGAAAAAGCCTTAACTATAAAAAATTATAAAAGGAATTAGTGACCACTGGGCAGTAAATGCTACGTTTTCGCTTCATGAGGTCAGAAATAAGAAGCCTAAAGGAAAAATTTGCTTGTTTTAAGGGGTGGACTACAATGGAGTAAAGTGTGCTACAGAGTCCATTTTAAAATTTCAAGAAAGATGATAATCACCAAAATACTGAGAATATAGTACGTGGAATTATATCCTTGAGATCACGCGGCCAGCAGTCATCGAGTTCCTTCTCAGTAAATTTATAAAAGATAACACGGGACCTATACGGTAAAACGCAGATGTTAGAAGAGCATTGTGACGTCAAAGGCTATGTCACGCCAAGATGAAAAATAATAGGGATGATATCTCTACTGACAAAAGGAATGAGATCACTTATGATTACTGGGGTGGTCCCATAAGTACCCGGCCTGACCTAGAGATGGGGTAGTTGTTTGAAAAATCACTGTATTAGAAATTACGCATTCTATAAAGCATATGTAATATTTCAGGGTTTGAAGACGCCACGTTGTTTAGTATTTGTTTGGCAGCCATCAATAGTGAACGTTTTCAGTGAACTTGTGAAAATGGAAAAAATTGGTCATCCTTATGTGATAAAATACTTTTATTTCAAAGGCCTCAACCTTACCAATACAAAAGCTGATCTGGATTCTACCCTGGGTGTCTGCTTCTTCATTAACAACAATAAAATATCGGGTAGCAGAGTTTAAACGTGGCCGTAAGAGCTGTCAAGACGAGCATCATATTGGTCGACCAAATGAGGTGACGACTCGAGGAACGGTGAAGAAAATCCTAAAAGTGATACTGGATGATCGTCGACTGAAAGTGCGCGAGCTAGCAGACATTGTAGGCATTTCAAAAAGTGCGGCGCATCGCATATTAACTTCAAATCTGGACATGAGAAAGCTGTGTGCAAGATGGGTGCCGCTCATACTCGAGCAAAAACAGTGTCGTGAAGATGTTTCAATTGAGTGATTAGCAAATTTTCACAGCAACAGAGCAGAATTTTTGCGTCGTTTCACAACCATTGATAAGACATGGGTCCATTACTTCAAACCCGAGATAAAAGAACAACCACAACAATGGATTAAAACAAGTGAAAAGGCTCCAAAGAAGGTGAAGACAGTTTCATCTGCAGGCAAGGACCGAGTAATTACAGACTTGTAGCATTCAGAATGATTTTTGACTCCGTAGTCACTAGTAACATATGTTTATTTGCCGATGATGCAGTGTTTTACCTTGCTATCCGCGATCCTGATGACACAGCAGTTTTTTTAAATGACCCTAAAGCTATAAAACGCTGGTACGACACTTCGAAATTAGAATTAAACTTAAAAAATTGCGTACACATAAATTTTTGGAAAAAGAGCGATTCCCATCTGAAATCCAATTGCTCATTGAGGGAAGGTCAAATTACAGATGGTAGCTGTAGCATAGATTGGTAGGGTGTCTCTTTAGCAGTGATGTTGAAAATGTATTCTTACCCCCATCGTGCTACGGTAGGAGAGATCATGCTAATAAAAATATACATATTAAGTATATTAACAGATAGATTTAAGATGTCATTTTTTCCACGAACGATAGGGGATCATTATAACATTTTTCGACTGCAGTATAGTGATGTTCGGGTAAAATTGTTCTGGTGTGTATTCACCCCCTGCCACACATCCTGGCGGTGGCTTTCAGGGTGTATAAATAAAAAATAAATGAATATCAATGCCCTGTGATGTGTAGAATTAGGTAATCCTTTTTCTTGCTAATGCCTTCCTTAAGATTGCCTATATGCCGCATGCATTTTCAGACGAAATTGACCCAAAATCTTTTTTCGATTGGGCATAGGTTTATATTACAATTTCTGACTTACATATTTTAGTATCACACACAGCGTCCACGCTCTTGCTGGTGAATGCCGGAGATAAGCAATGCATGAGTATTGCTTATCGCATGCTTTATGAAAACTTGACGTGAATGTGATAGATATTGAGAACACAAAACCACCCGTGGAGGGTGGAAAACCACCAGGTATGCGAAAAATCACAAAATAAGCCCGAAGATATTTTCAAACCCTTTTTATCAAACATAGCTGGTTTTACTCTCGTGACGGAGATATAAGTTGTCATTCATTGAACCTCCTTTTACCAATTATGTTGGTAAATTGCGTTTAGGCAATATTATTTAATTTTGAAGATGCATGACCAGGGTGGCATCTCAAAATCACAGCGAAATTAACTTGTTTGACAAATTTACGTCACATGAATTTTGTACTTAAACGTTACAACTACTTACTCAACAATTGCGATTGCATAACAATTTACATTGCAACTAATGCAATATTCCTTCCGAAAAACAACAAATATACAAACATTCCTGTTCTCAAAATAAATAATTGAATTGAATCGTCAAATAAACGGAAGCATCAATCGCAATCGTAAAACAATAAAATAACACGAAAACAAGATTCTGTGCTTAACATATCATAATTTTTCACCCGCCACTATTCGGCTTCTTTGGTGAAGAGCAAATCGTTCTCTGATTCGGAATGTTATATACACATAGCAATGGGGCTTTACCACACTGGGCCGTTTGAACTGTCTCGCCAATCGTTGGCCAACAGCAAATTGCTTTCTTCTTCGATGACGTTTAACGTTCTCGTATTGTTGGACAAACGGTAAGCATCTCTTCAGTTGAAATTAATAGGATATTTTATTGGAATGAGGATATGATCCTGTCAATGAGGTCACTCTAAGTTAAGGGACCTGCACAAGTTGGAATAAAATCACGTAGTAGGCTCAAAATATCTGAAGAAGTTGGATAAAACCTTTTTCTTTTATCAAATTTACACGCAAATGTAATCCTCAATAAAATATTATTCATTAACGTCATTCTATAATCAGCAATCATAAAAAAAACGAAAATAGTCAATAGATTTGGTTAAGAGAGATGTCTAAAACAAAACTGAACGAATTTCCTTCGTAAACTAGACTTTTATAAGGGGAAGAGCGAGTCATATTTTTTATGGTACCGTACTTAAAATATTATTGAATAAAAAAATATTTACGTGATTTTACATGCAAAATTATTCCAATAAATACTGGCACATTGAGATAAAGTACATGCACTATATTTCCTCTCACAATTACAAGTATTGACTTGAATATGATCATCCTTCAGGATAAGATGACGGCGGGTATTGAATTCGAACCTTAGACTCAAATAATTTACACACACACACATATATATGTATGTATATATATAAATGTCTTAGAAATGGAACGCCCTCAAAACACAGAGAGACAAAGAAAGGACACTCACAGTATGTTTTTTACGTTTCGATGGTAAGGCCGTCGTCATCAGAATCGTAAAATACATACTGCGAGTGTCCTTTCTTTGTCTCTCTGTGTTTTGAATATTTTTTATCTGTGTTTGTATGTACATATATATATATATATATATATATATATATATATATATATATGTATAGTTTTCCCTCTTTTGTGTGTTTTGGTTTCTGTGTTTTTTATGACTATCAGTGAATTTATATATATATATATATATATATATATATATATATATATATATATATATATATATATATATATATATATATATATATATGTATATATATATGTCGTAGGTATCAGTGTTAACTTTAGAAATGATATGAATAATTAAATAGCTTAATTAACCAAACCGTTAGCCTGTAGCTTTATGTAATTATACCGTATTTACAGAAAATTATTCGGAACGGAGTTTGAAAATATTTAATTCAATGAGTAATTGTTATAATCTCAAGTTAGTACACCACACAAATTAGCTAAATGAATGTGGGAAAAGTGTTCATAACGGAGGATTTAAACCTCTTCATTTCTCCATCCAAGGGATAAATTTATATTTCGAGTGGGTTTTCCTTAGTAACATGAAGTTCGCAGGGCACGAGGCTTGAAATCTAGGTTAGTCCATCTGTCAGAAAATAAAATTAACGTCATTAATTATGTGATAAACACAGGGAGGCTTAAAAGTCAAGTAGGGGTAACCAAAATAGAATCACAGGAAATTTTTCGGAAAACGGCCGACGTTAAAGCTGCATATTATGCCTGGAATTTTCCCCAGGGCTTTTATAATACCGAAATTAAGGGTAAATTAAAGAAGCAACACGGCTGTGGGCGATGGGTTAATTTGTCCACGCGAGAGCATTGGCAATGTGCGGGAAAAGGATTCCATTAAAGTTTAAAGGGCAATTATTCGGGGGTTATATGGGTCAGCGGACACAGGGTTAGCAGAGTTAAGTCTAGAGGGAGAGTATCAAATTGAACCCGGGGTGTACGAAGAGCGCAAGTGAGTCAGTCTTTTTTTAAGTATTCCTTTAAATCTATGCTAAAATTTGTTGCAAATTTACAAGATTTGCGGACATTTTTCATTGTGTAGGAAAATATTCACTTTATTTCTAAGGGAGTCTCATTCAGTTAAAAGTACGCTATTCAGTTTACAGTATTGTCTACAGTTTGCAATTTTGAAAAACGCGACTTGTTCTCATAATTGAAATTTATTTAAGTTGATGTAAATACATTTCCTAAGGACTTTCGTGGAATATTAGCAATCATGAAATTATAGAGAATAAATATATCTAATCCTTAATAAATGTCAGTGCATAGTGGTCAAAACCTACTTATTGTTCCGTAATATTATGCTTACTTAATCGGGATGAACTGAAAAATGAACAACAAAATTATTTTTACATGGGAATATGTACAAAGTATATTAAAAAAGTAAAGATATTTTCCCTTCATTTAAATATTTGGTGCGTCGGAATATAGTTGTTCGTATGCTGCGCCATCTATTGACTGTTCCCGAAAGTCACTAAAGTTATTATTTTGTTTGATTAGTTTTTTACTATCAGTTAATGCAGAAAACCTGTATGTCCACGAAAATAATTGTTCCCGCCAGTTGCGAAGTGCGCGCTGTGATTTGATTTTTTCGTGTCAAAGGACCATCAGCTGCCCACATTCATGCGAAGTAGTGCCTATTTTATGAACCTACGGTAATAAGTGAAGGACAAGTAAAACAATGGCGTCAAGACTTAAAAAATGGTCGCTTGAATTCGCATTGCCAAGAACGGCAGGCAGAGCACAGGGTGCGTTCCAAAATTAATGCTTTTATTTTTTTAAAATTATTGAACAGATTTGCACACACACTTAGAATTCTTCAGAGTAGTGTCCTTGGACCTCTACACATTTTTCCAACGACTCTGCCATGACCGGTACGCCCCCTGATAGGTGTCTTCGGAGAGCTTTCGCATAGTCTTCGTCACAGCTGATTGGACCTCTTCTATGGATGAAAAACAGGTTCCTTTTAGGGCTGCCATAATATGAGGGAACACAAAGAAGTCTGCTGGGGCAACGTCAGGACTATAGGAGGGTGGGGCAGTGTTGGCACTTGGCGTTTGGCTAGGAGCTCGCGGACTCGTAGCGCGTTGTGGCAAGGCACGTTGTCGTGATGGAGTTGCCAGGTAGCGGAGATCTCTTTTCTCGTCCTGATGACCCTTTTTTGGAGTCTTTCCAGCACATTCACGTAGTAAGCAGCGTTAACTGCCTCTCTTTGAGGAAGAAACTCCATATGGACCACTCCTTTACCGTCGCAAAAGACAAAGAGTATTGTTTTCACTTTTGATTTGCTCATTCTTGCCTTTTTGGGTTTGGGGGACTGGTCGGTGTGCCACTCAGAGCTTTGATGTTTGTTTCGGGGTCATATTAAAAAAAACTAGGTTTCATCAGCAGTGATGACGTTGTCCAAATAATCAGGTTCATTTTCAATGCGTTTACAATGCAAAAGTTTACTTGAAATTTCCGCTCGGTTGGTCTTTCGTGACACGATCGGCGGGCAGAGGTTTACAATAACTAACGTCCTGACGTTTCCACTTCCATTACTTTTGGAACGAACCCTGTATATTCAGACCGATGGAATAGTTCATTAATTGAATCAAGAACTGATAACTGATCAACGATTAGTGCACTCTTTGATGAATGTTTTCCTATTAGATACACCACTATTCACACGATTGTCATGTAAAATCTCGGATTCACAAATTTTGTGCAAGGTATGTACAGAAAGTGTTTACCAACCAGCACAAAAAGCAGAGAATATTGAGTGGACGACTTGTACTTGAACAACTATTCACAAGACGGTCATGCCTTGACCTTGCATCTAGCAACTATTTCCTCTTCGTGAGCTTCAAGCACTGCCTTGTTGGAGAGTTGTTTATTTATTACAGGTGTGAAAAAGATTACGACGCTGAGGACTTGCGCCAATTAAACGACCTTTCTCGCTATGCCTTCCTGCCCCAAGATCCTAACCCTTCACATCGAAAGGATATTCTCTCTTTTCTATCCAATTTTGGTCCCAAAGAAGGCCTCAAACCCAAAAATATATCCATTCTTTCTCCAACTAATCCTAAGACTCCCCATTTCTATTTGCTACCCAAAATTCACAAAACCAATAACCCCGGACGCCCCATTGTCTCCAGCATCAACTCACCTACTGAACGAATCTCCGCATTAATAGACCACCACCTTCAACCCATAGCAACTTCACTCCCTTCTTACATCAAAACATAACCATTTTCATGGCCACAATAGACGTTACATCTCTCTACCCCCTCCATTCCCCACAAAGAAGGCTTAGAGGCCCTGAAATATTACCTCTCTCTACGACCCACACCACACACCCCATCCACAGATTTCCTCATCGAACTGAGCCAACTAGTCCTCACCAAAAATGCTTTCCGAATTAACCAGATAATATATTTACAAATAAAAGGTACTGCAATGGGGACCCCTATGGCTCCTGATACGCCAATATTTTTACGGGTAAATTTAAACATAACTTTCTCTAGCAATAAACCCTCCAACCACTCTTCTGAGCCCGCTCTATTGATGATATTTTCCTCCTTTGGTCCCACGGACGCGAAACTTTATCATCCTTCATTCCATCTCTCAACTCCTCCTCCTCGGTATCTTTCACTTTGTCAATATCAGACTCGAATATCACTTTCCTAGATATTGACGTTAATCTCCAGAGTAATAAGTTTAACACCTCAGTCCACATTAAACCGACCAACACCCAACAATACCTCCATTTCAATAGCTGCCACCCATCGCACACAAAACGCTCCATCCCCTTCTCACTCTCAGTCCGTGGCCTCCGTCTCTGCAACAACACCCCCTCCAAACAGAAATACGTGGACCAGCTACATGACTCTCTCAGAGAATGTGGGTACCCTGAAAAACTACTGAATGGTAAAATTCTCAAACCGTCAACCCAACACACTTCTCTCCCCAAACCAAACCGCCCAAAATTATTGCTGGAACAGCCAAAATCGAAGACAAGCTAAAACACGTCCAAGCAAAACAGATGTCACCAATTAAATGAACATTCAAAATGGCCAAACTTTTTATCATAAGTGAGAGACATAAGTATAAACTTAACGCCATAAAAAAGTCGAAACTCAGACATACGTAACCCGATATTGCAAAATTGGTGATACTTTTTGAACAGACCTCGTATCCCTGTGATTGAACATTAGTTCACTTTTGGGGGGTTATAGTGTTTGAATATATGTATACACTATATATACATATATCGTATGTATAAGTGTACGTATATTTATATTTGTTTGTGCGTGCGTGTATTTTTAAAAAGTGTGAAGATAATTCCACTCTTTGGGTATGTTGATCGTTGATTCTAAGAGCGGAATGAAGTTAATTCGATTTCACATTTCCCCTCCATCGACCACGAATGCAAATCAGATTTTATGAACAAGATATAAAAAAAGAGAAAACGAGATATGTTTTTTTCGCTTTGGGGGAGAAGAAAAATCGATTTCTCTTGCATCGTCGTCAAAGGGAATTTAGAAAGAGACTCGAGAACAGGGAACGTGCCCGATAACCGCGCATTCTTTGGATGAAATATTTTTTTCAAGCGGGAAAGTAAGTGAAAAGAAACGTGTTTCTTCTCGCACTTTTTCTTCCAATCCACGACTTTAGAATGCCGTAAACGGGAAAGAGAGAAAGGAAAAAATGAGTCGATTTTTATCATTTATTTTCAATTTTCTCCCGCAGACTCTTTTAAGATCTCGCGTCTCTAAAGATGCGGACGGAATTAAGATGGAGGGAGATATTAGACGACGACCCGTCCCACGCATTTTCTCGGGTTATTTTTGGAATCTCCCGAATCCGTATTCGTTCCACTATTTTTTTTCTTTCTCGAAGCGAAGGACGTTGGTCCTGGAACGGAGAGCGCAATCAGTGAAGGAAAACACCAGATTGATCTCGAGAAACTTCGCTCAAGCTGCACTTGTAAATATATCAAGTTTTGTATCAAGAAATCAATTGAAAGCTAAATTTTGCATCCAATAAAAGTACACCAGACTTACAGGAACGTAGTAGAGAGAATTAAAATTAAAGATGTATTAAACTGACTAATTACCCAAGAAAATAGTAAACATAACGTAAATAATATCAGTCATTTCAAATATTAACTAATTTTAACTAAAAAGTGCTGTTTTTTATAGTTAAAGTTAGATAAGGAATTAGAGAGAACTGGCAAACTTAGACATAACTCTAGTGTGGTGGTAAAAAACCGCCTAGCGCGATGCAAATTGATTTACCGTAACTCTAAGTGGATAAAATGAAAAAAAATATTTAAATTTTTTACACAAAAAGTAAAGATGTGACGAAATGAAAATGGAGCAACCAAATTGTTTGAACAAATAAAAATAGAAAAATGGAAAGGACTTTTTTACGAAAAGTAAAAAAGAAGGTATTTTGACAATTACGACAAGATTACTTAAACTGACAGAAGTTATCATTCAAAATACGATTAAATTGATGGCTTATTAAAATATTTCACTCACCATTGCTAATAGAGTTGTAATAGATTAGGAAAAAATGAAACATTCTTTATGGGTACAAATGCACCCTACATTATATTTTAATCAATATAAGTTTAGTATAAACAAAAATACCGGGACCGTAAACTTGAATGGCACTAAGTCATTAAAAAATAAATAAATAAAATAAAAAAATACATTTAAAAAAACACCACACACATACAAATCAAAACAAATAATAAAAAAATAAAAATAAAATTAATAAAATATAACAAAACAAACTTACAACCACTCGATCACTTGGGTGTGTTACGAAATAACTTTCACTCTCGTGAATCACATTCACGCACACACTCAGAGTTTGCAAGGATTTCTCCTATGTCAGTGAACCGTCAATCACACAAATAAATGAAAATTATAAAAGGATGAAAAGGAACAAAAACAACTTACGTGAGTACACAGTCACTCAATCACTCATGTCTGCTCGAAAACATTGACCTTTGTGATTCACATATACTCACACGCTCAGGGTTTACCAGGATTCCTCCTAGGCCAGGGACCCGCCAATCACACGAAAATAACTAAACGGACAATAAGGGACTTCGGAATAAACACAGCCACTCAATCACTCAGGTGTATCGGACCTTTGTGAAACGCACGCTCTCACCCATTCAGGGTTTACAAGGATTCCTCCTAGGCCAGGAACTGTGATTGGCGGGTCCAACCCTAGTGATCGAGTGGTTTTAAGTTTGTTTTTTTATTTTATTATTATTATTTGTTTTGATTTTTGTGTGTGTGATATTTTTTTAATTTATTTTTTATTTATTTATTTATTTATTGATTTTTCAATTACTTAGTGCCATTCAAGTTTACGCTCCCGATGTTTTTTGTTTACATTGAGTCACGACCGTTGCTACGTTCCTTGTATATTTAAATAAGTTTAGTCGTAAAACGTTTGCTTTTCAATTGATTTAATCATTAAAAAAATACAAATGTTTCTTTGTCAGCGAGATAATTATCCGACCATAAACATCATGTCGTAAATTTTGAATAAAATTTATCGATTTGTTCCAAAATGAGCGCATTCTTTTACTATGGGAAGAAATAAGTTACACTCCAAATTTTTAGCATTATGAAGGTGAAATTAAAGGAAACATGGTAAAAGTTATCAGAAAAACCTTTCTATTTTCACAGTTACACGTGCTCCTAATATAAGTTTGCCCGTGTAATGTAATGATAAAGTTAGAGAGAGGTGTTATTTTGCTCTAGTTAGACCACATTTGGAATATGCCGCAAGTATTTGGGATCCTTGGGAGAAAATCTGGCAAAAATAATTAAGAAAAAGTCCAGAGAAAATCCGGCAGAATGGCTAAAAATATTTATTTCAAGAACACAAGTGTAACATATCTCTAAAGGGATTTAGGCTCGGAGCCACTTGAGATACGAAAAGAGAACAAGCGAGACTTAGACTTTCAGAAAGATTCAGAACCAGCGAGTTTAACGATGACACTAAAGGAATTATAATGGCCCAACCATGGTGGTGGTGGATCAGACCACAAAGATAAAATTTGAGAGATAGATTCAAATACTCATTCTTTTCCAGAACAATCAGAAATCATAATAGTAAGAAACCGAAGTCCCTTTAGAAATATTAAAAACATTAAGTTTACAAGTCAGAGAAAACTTATAAATTGCAAAGGTATTTGGTTTAAATGTAGGTGCATATGTATGTTTGTTGGTAGTTTGAGCGTTTGCATGTGTGTGGGATGAAAGGGTTATTGCATGAATGCACACCATGTTTGGTTTGTGGGCTATAGATTTGTGGCTTCTGCATGCGGTTTTTTTCTTTCTAAATTACGGGTGGTGCTCTAACACCCCCCGCCACACGCCCTTGCGGTGGCTTACGGGGTATTGAGTAGATGCAGTTGTAGACATTGACGTGGTATAAGGGCTTGTGAGCTCCGATGGCCCCAATAGTTGTGCTCGCGGGAGCAATGATGATTGTTTCTGACAGGGTCACCCACACCAAGTAGGTCGAAGGTTAGGAGCCAGATTATAAATAATCATTAACAAGTCGGAAAAATATTAGTTGGACCAGAAAAAAGCCAAGATATGGTAGGAATATATGGAAGAACTGTATAGTAACAAATTATGCAGAAAATATTATAAATAGAAAAATAAAAGACATAGATGAGGATAGCTTAGGTCAGGCTTACGAAATGACGAAAGAAAGGGCTTTAAGTAGGGCACTCCTCGAGCATAAGTATACTAGTTATTTTGACCTGTAGCTTAGAATTCCAATAATGTGTGTCTTACTTTGAAAACGATGCCATTTTTTCGAATAAGGGTCTTGAAGATGAAAAAAAGCACATAGAGTGGAATTAAATAACATCCTTGCCCGTTCTTGCGACGATAATCGAAAAATGTTACGCGTGGAATCGTGAGGTGAACATATCATTAATATTTAATAAGCAAATAAATGATTGAAATAAATATGTCATCAATTTTTATGCTTGAATGAGTGAATGCCGAAATTGAATACTGAATGCTGTGATGAATAATATTGAAATTTGCAGCACGCACATTATATCTTGCCGGCTTACGGTAGTGGTGCGGTAGGAGGTGAATCCGCAATAGCCATTTACCTTAAAAAATGTTTACCTCTCAAAAACATTATGGAATTCACGTGAATGTACTCATTTGGTGCCAACGGCGGTAATAATTATAAAAATAAGGCCTACATGGAATAAAATTATCCCCATTCCCAGCGTCAAGCACCAATCCATTATAGCAGGAAAATAGATGCCAGGAAGAATAATTGGTAAAAAATGAACCCTTAAGTCTCACAGGTTTATCCTGAGTGCCTTCAACTGGGATTATTCTAATTGGTAGCACATCAGCCCGGCAAGTGGAAGGTCCGGTGTTCAAATCCCGGTTAAGGAAATATTTTTACTTTCGTGATCTGCCCAAAAACCACCTTACCCACGTGTCCTGTGTTCGCCTTTTATGTGTTTTCCTATCCCCTTTCCTTATACCTATTTCTATGTTTGAATGACTATATATATGTATATATATATATATATATATATATATATACACCTTGAAATTACACCATGGTGACGGTCATTCCAAAATTTCCCGCGTAGATATTTAACTGTACCTTAGTTGGCAAGATGTCAGTGGGTGCCCGACCACTGGTGCTATTCCTCGTTTCCAGCAAGCAAATGCTGTTTATGGGGAGTTATGGTGGGGTTGGTTTGTGATGGTAATGAAAAAGTTTCATTAAATGTTTGATGTTGGTGTAGTATTGGTGTAATATAATTAAATCAATTACGAATTTTGGTCTAGGATGTATTAGGTCAGCGTCGTAGTCATAGTTCCATAGATTCGATAATAGCGGAGAATTGAAGTGAAAATATTGAGTAAATGATATTAAGACATCCGGATTAGTTGAAATTTTGAGGTCCTCGTGGTTTATGATAAAGTATGGGGCCGAAGAGATGTTACGTAGTACTTTGTTTTGGAACCTGGTGACTCTTGTTATCTGGGTTTTGGTGGCGTGAGCCCAAATTGGAGCGGCATAAGTTACTACTGGAAGGATCAAAGTTAGATAAAGAATGCGTTTGGCGGATAGTGTTACGGGTGACGACGGCTTAAATAGGCAGTGAAGGGAACGATAGGCGCCCCAACCTTTTCCTAAGACTGAGGTGAGTTGGGAGTTGAAGGTTAGTTTTTTATCTAAAATGGCTCCTAGAAACTTCTCTTCTTTTTTCTTCGGTATGGGTTGAGAGCCGAAGTAGAGTGACTGGCCTACAACCTTTCTGATTATCTTAGAGAAGTTTACAACGCTACATTCATTTGGTTGTGCGGAGAGTTTCCAGGTGGAAAACCATTCAAATAGGGAACCCAGATTTTCTTGCAGGTGATCTATTGCTTTGTTAGGGTGTACTGAGTGAGCAGAGATTGTGGTGTCGTCGGTGTACAACATTAAATTAGTACGCGGGTGTGAAGGAACGTTGTTTACATATAAATTAAACAAAAAGGGTGATAAGACTGCAACCTGTGGAACTCCAGATGTGATGTGAAAGATTGTGGAAGAGGCGTCGGTGACAGAGGTATGTAAAGAGCGAGTTGTTACAAAGCACTTGATAATTTTCTGGAGGTATGTTGGAACTGGCTGAGTTGTTATTTTGTGAATGAGTCCCTCGATCCAGACTTTATCAAAAGCTTTGGCCAGATCTAAGAAGGCAACCTGTGTGCACATGCGGTTATTGTCGCCGAAACTAACTCTTCGGTAAGGCGGGCAATTTGATGGAGTGTTGACGTACGTCTACGGAAGCCCAATTGTTCTGGTCGAAGAATGTCTTCTATGAATGAGTATTACTCGTTCCAGTAGTTTGGAAAGTGCCGGAAGGAATGTGGGTCAGAGTGATCCTTATCCGGTTTCGTTAGTAAATTTTTTTCTTCCAATTTCCATGGTGACGAGAAGTGAAAGTTCACTAGGCATAACCCAGAGAGATGAAAACGAATGGTACAACGAGGTGTAGTCAATTTTTTTTCAAGTGTTCAATTTTCCTTGTAATTTTGCATTAAATAACATGAGTTGTAGTCAGACGACGACACCTAATAATTAAAACAAATTTCCCTTCCTCTGCAGAAAGAAGAAACGCCCTTTCTTTTGTTTTTTAAATGTGGCTTGCCTCCTTCTTCTAGCTATGCGTGCCACGAAGCGCACTATTCCGGTCCTTTATGACATTGTATGATTTGCTTTCCCTATTATCCTTTCCTCTTGTGTTCTCGTCCATTTCTCCTTTGGTGGGTGAAATAACTCCCGAACGCCATCTCCTGGCCAAAGAACTTACTATCTTACTGGCAATAAAATTCTTCAAAGATGCTGACATTCATCGAAACATTTGTGCTGCTCACTGTCTAAGTGATGAGTGACGGTGTTGAGCGTCAGTGTTGTCGTTCGTTTAAGAGTGAACGGTCAAATGTTAATGATGTACAAGCACTGGCTATCTGTCAGTTCATCTGTCACAAGCCTAGACCGACCACTGCGGTCCTCGTCGTGAGGATTGTTGCGGCCATTTGTAATCAGATTGCACCACTGCCTCACTCCGCCTTCACTCATTACTTCGCCTCCGTACACTTCATCACAAAGTTCCCGATGAATTTCAACTGGATGAATGAATTAGCTCCAATAGCCGTAAACAGTTTACCTTTCAAAACAAAGGACAAATAAGGTTAGTTGGCAACTGCCAACAAGTCAAGGATGGAAAGGGTAAAAATGGATAAGGATAAGAAAGGTGAATACGAATACGCGTATTTCGGCCACAAAGTAGCCCTCCTCAGCGTACTGAAGGTGAAGCCCAAAACTGCGTACTGAAACCCAAACCCCCCTCTTTCCTTTTCCAAACGGTCACTCCCTGATCGTGAAGGGATTTCCCTTCATCATTTCACGGTTGCCCCCCCCTTCCTTAACGGTCATTTTGTCCGTTTGGTGCCCTTCACTTTTCCTCCCCCACTAACGCACGCCTAACGTTTATGCCAAGTTTCCCTTCACTTCTCCCCCTCTTCTCCAACGGTCATTAGCACTCCCCTTCACCTAACTTTCTGCCAAGCCAATCTTCTTAAACTCCTGACGGACAGGTCACTCTATTGGCTCCCGTTTTTTCCCCCCCTCCACACTTCACATTTTTACACATTCTCCTCCCTATATATTCTCCGGATGCTTTCAACCCTTTCTCACTTCAACTTGTGTTGTCGTGGCGATTCACCTTCAGTACGCTGAGGAGGGCTACTTTGTGGCCGAAATACGCGTATTCGTATTCACCTTTCTTATCCTTATCCATTTTTACCCTTTCCATCCTTTGACTTGTTGGCAGTTGCCAACTAACCTTATTTGTCATTTGTTTTGAAAGGTAAACTGTTTACGGCTATTGGAGCTAATTCATTCATTCAATACTGCTAGCCGTAAGAGCTCAATTCTAGTAATAATTTCAACTGGCTTGTGGTTTTTTGTCATTAGAGACCTTTTCACAAATCTCGCGGGATTTTTTATTGCACATTTTTAGTTTGCAGTGAGCAAAGTAGAAGAGCCACAGCCTACATACTATCTCAGCAGGATGAATATTGAGTGTAGGGACGTTTAGACACCTAGAAGTCAAAGCCCTCCCCGCCGCTAGGCCAAAACCTAAGTTAATTTCTGGTCATCCCTCGTATATCGGTGTATATGAAGTGATCAGTTCATTATTCTTATGTGTCGGCTTCGGTTTCCCAGGCAGATCAGGTACTCAAGAAAAATCACACAAAACGGATGAAGGGCTGATTTAAGTTAATGTTTTCGTGCCGTTGGGTTCGGTTTTCTTCTGGTAACTGGCACCTTAGGGGGGATAAAGGGCTCAAAATGGCGGATAACCTCAAAGATGAGGGACTATGATTGCATTGGGGCGGTTTTGACAGGTGTGCGTGGAGTGAAATCACAGAGTGAGTTTATTTTAATTTGAGATCTCGACACGTGAAAAGGAACAATGGCGACAAGCACTTCGGACTTTTTAAAAGATAAAGGGGACGAAACCATAGAAAAACGAGTACGAATAAAAAATATCATTCCGCCAAAACAATACAGAGCCCAATGATATTAGTTGAAGAGCAAGGAAGATGAGCGCTCTTTCTTATGGCGTAACAGAATCTTCTCTTATAAAAACGGCCTCCGGGCATAATTTATCTTACAAAATTAATGATGGGGACTTCAGAAAGAATGGTATAAAGTATTGAGTAGAATAAAGATTTTAAGGAAGTGTATTGAGCTTTCAAATTTTCCTAGTCACATTTAGGATTAAAATAGTTTCATCATCAGATTCTTGTAGAAATGACAAAAAAAGAATTCTGAATGATACTTCGTGGAAAGGTACGTGCTGCACTCGTCATTAGAGAAATGCTGGTTAAAATACAAATATTATAATCAATGCAATAAAAAATACTACTCACTCAAATTCATGAATTCAAATGCCAAAGGAATACATAGTTTGTATAAAACGTATCGGGAAAAGTTTCCGAAAATTAGGTTTCTGTCAGATATTGCGACTACAATGTCTCAAAATTCTTCGAAGTACATCCCTTGAGAGCGTGGACACACTTGTGTCAGCGGCTTTTCCACGACTCGAAGGCTCCCTTTTGGGCGGATTTTGGCGGAATAGCGTGGACGGAAATTTTCGCGAAGACCAGACTGACTGCCCACCGTACAGTTCCGATTTGGCGTCGACCGATTTTCACTTGTTTCCCCACATAATGGAATTTCCCAGCAGCAAGCGCTTCGCCACAGATGACGAAGTCAAAGAAGCAGTTGAAGAATGCTTATCCTCACAGGCGATATACTCCTATGACTTCGGCATACAAAAACTTGTAGAATGTTAAGACAAATTCTTAAACAAAAATGAAGACTATTAAGACAAAGAGAGAAAAAGGTATAAAGAAATAATATAAAAAACGTTTTTGAAAAAATCTGTGGCGCTTGGTTTTTTATAAGAAATCGTATCTTATATTCCTCGTGTGTGTGTCAATATATATCTCATTATCCTTATACATAATTTATCTCATTTATTATATTTATATTTTTTATAATAATTTATTATATTTAGCTGTTAAAAAATTGGGATTTGTGAAAAGAGTGCTGGGTAAATGCAACGAAGAAGTGAAGGAACGATGTTTCCTTGCCTTGGTCAGGCTCCATCTAGAGTATGCTGCCAGTCTATGGGATCCTGAAAATATAAATTTGATTTCGGCATTAGATCGAGTTCAGCGGAGGGGGGCTAGATTTGTCAAACATTGTTATGACCAACGCAGCAGCATATCTACTTTACTAGAAAATTTAGGATGGGCCTCTCTTACACAGCGGCGTTTACAATATAGATTAAACCTATTAGAAACATTAAACGATCTGCCCTTTTCCGATGACATCAAGAATATAATACGAACCCCAACGTACGGTAGAAGGGATCACTAATATAAGATTAGAGAGATAGACTGCAAGACTGACAGGTTTAAAATGTCATTTTTTTCCTAGAACGATAAGAGACCAGAATGCTTGTAGTCGAAATCCCCCAGGAGTCAGTTCGACACAATAAGTATTAACGTACAGGTTAGGGACTGCGCGAGGATATATATATGTATATTTTTTTTGTTACAGGTCCCCCCCCTTCCACCACCTATTTGAAAAACCCCAACGCCTCATCACTTACCCTTTCCTCCTGGTGCCACACCCCCTGCCACACACCTTTTTCGTGGCTCGCAGGGTATTTATGTAGATGAAGATGAAGCTTGTAGAATTTTAAGACAAATGCTTAAACAATCAAGAAAACTATTAAGACAAATAGAGAAAATTGTAAGAAGTTACATAAAAAATGCTTTTGAAAAAATCTTTAGCGCTTGGTTTTTTTATAAGAAATCTGATATTATTTTCCTCGTGTGTGTATGTATGTATATATATATATATGAATATTTATTTATATATACATATTATGTATATATATATATATATATATATATATATACACTTTTTTGGAAAACCCACAAACGTGTAATGTAAATTCACTGATAAGTCATAACAAACACAGAAACCAAAACACAAAAGAGGAAAAACTCACTGGTTCTCGAATTTTCGGTGGTCCCACCACCTTTTTCAAGAGGAATTAGGAACAGAACCTATTCACCTATTCACATATATATATATATATATATATATATATATATATATATATATATATATATATATATATATATATATATATATATATGTGAATAGGTAAATACTTTTCGCAGTGCGTGGAAAGCAAACTCCGACGTTTTGGACGAGTGGGACGGGGACCTTGTCTCCCTGTTTGTTGTCAACGTCGGGAGGTGGGAATTAAAGAATCCCGGCTCTGCCCTATTTACACCGGCGGGAAGAGTTTTCCGCTCCAGTAACGCCTGTCCTACCGACTGCAGCGACAAGACCCCGTCGCCCTACTCTCGTTTTTTCATCCAGAACGGTGCTTGCGAACCCGCGTCGCAATTTCCCGGAAGGAGGCGTTTCCCCCCCCCCACCCCTCACTCACTCGGTGGAATCGATAATATTTAATCCAGATGAATACCCGACGCATGGCGTCGTTAATCCGTCCGTACGCGTGCGTTTACCTTAGTGTGGGAAATCCCCGACCATCCCATCCCTACGGGGAGATCCGACGGAGGGCCCGGGTTAGTTCGTCACTTGGCGACAGCTAACGAGACCAACCGTGAGAAAGAAATATCTACTGATATCCTCGATATCGATTCTCGGATGTAAAATCGAGATATCGAATGATATAACTTTCCTTCTATCGAGTGAGGAGTGGTGGCGCAATGCGAATTCGGACAACAAAACGTTGACACGCTAGACATTTATAAATGTACAAGACACAAATGTTTTCCTGCAAGCAAGCGTCACGAGTATTCTGGAGGAATTAAATTTAGAACACCCTGACTCACGAGAGAACAAGCAAGGCTTAAGGACATTTAAGGAAAGTACAAGACACCGCCTTGGCTATACTCTTCCCGAAGTTCCTTGGAAGGGCGACCATGAAAACAGAGTCGACCTTCTGTCTGCTTGCGAAGACCTTCTGCAACGACATCGCGACGATTCCCCAACCCCCTTACAGTCCCGACTTGGCACCAGCAGGCTATTTCCTATTCCCGAAAGTGAAATACTCCCTCAAAGGACCCCACCATGGTGTCCCCTAAGTGCCTACAAATATGCTTACATGCTTACCCTTCCGGACCTGCCGGAATCCACCCACCAGGGAGCTCTCGAATCGTGGAAAATCCGCTGACCAAAAGATGTTGAACTAATTGATCCCTTGATACCTCTAGTTACTAGAGTAGTTTGAAAATTAAACAACTTGCCTTTTCCACTTAATTTTTTTTATTATTATTCACTACCTAGGTTTTGTTATGGTATAATATCATCAGGTCCTGACCTGATGATGTTATACCATAACGAAAGGTGAAAGGGCCTGACCTGATGATGTTATACCATAACAAAACATAGGTAGTGAATAAAAATAAAAAAAATAAGTGGAAGAGCCAAGTTGTTTAATTTTTAAATTTAAATATGAATATTTTCCACCAAGTCACGCCAGAAACTTTTTATTTTATTATTAATTCAACTAGAATGATTACGAGATTAACAGAAACTATTTATTTTGTTAAATTTCCTAGAGTAGGCTAATGCCGACGCCGGGTTTATCTCTTCACCCTCTGTACACTACTACATATTACCCTGCAATTCAACGCTAGGGGGTGAAATGGGAGTGATTCGTCATCAGGCTTTCAAAATCAAAAATTGAGTTATTCATAATTTGATAGTTACAATAAATAATTAAATAATGTAGTTCATGTGTAAGTGGAGTGGAACAATAAATCTCGGCATCCAAGTGCAATACGTACACTTCCCTTCAAATAAGAGACGATTTTCCAGCATCCGGGAATACAATAAACCAAGAATAGATGAAATAATGAAGGGCTTCCTACAATGGAAACAGAAAAATACTTTATTCCCCGCTAGAGCGGTCGCATTCAGTCAATTTGAACCCTTATCCGTTCCGCAATTCCCTAAATATCCTAACTACTACCAAATTACCAACTTGCCCCTAATGGCGAAAATTGCCTTGGGAGCTCGTCGTCTTCCAATTATTAACTACTTCTTTCGTTACCTTCTGGTACCTATTGCTTCAAATTTATCCGTGGTCGGATGTGAGAAGCCAATGATTATTAGGGTGGAGTGACCTAAAGTTCGGGTCGTTTAGGCGCTATTATGTGATTAGTGGGTAAATTCGCCAGGAGCTTGGATTTTCTGAAATTGAGAGAGAGGGACGGAGGAAAGAGTGGAGAGAAACCTGGCATACTCATAGCATTAACCAACTGCAATGAAGGAATGCTCGAAAGGGTGAAACGGTTTAACACCCCACCCTGATGGCGTGCTGAATTACCAAGTTCTCGCCGCGTGGCACACATAAGAAGACATCGAGATAATGTAATTAAAAATATGGCGATGGCGAAGAAATTAACATGTAATCTCCGGTTCGGACATGACATCGCAGTAGCAGGAGAAGCGCGAGAGGATCTGCAAGCAACCCTGGATGCTCTGGACCAATTACTTCAGGGATATGATATGAACACCAACAATGAAAACACTTAAATCTTCGTTTGTGTGGAAGAGAAAAGTTGAAGACAGATATGTATCACAATTTGCGGAGTGACGCCAGAATGAGTGGCATCATTAATCTACCCGGGCAGCAACTCATGCTAATGTTGAGAAGTGTTTTTTGAATAAGAGAAAACTACCCCAAGGTTTGTATGAAAAGTTTCGGTAACATTTTTTCCTGACTTGTTGCGTGAAGTGCTGGATTTAGACTGTCAGTTAATTGTGCGCATGATGGCAGATCGTGTTGGCATTGTTAGGATGACAATGCAAAAACCATTAACACTAAAAATTAGGCGATGCGAAATATCTGCCGTAAACTCAACCCGAAGGTCTTAAGCGCTTGAGGCTCCAAGGTAAACGACTATCAAACGGAAAACGGTATCGACACTCTTCCAATCCCGAAATGGCATCAGAAGACTATTTTCTATTCCCAAAAGTGAAACCCTCCCATCCTCAAAGGGCACCACCATGGACCCCTAAGTGGCGTCAAAGAAGCTTTAGGACCTGCCGGAATCCGCCAACCAGGGAGCCTTTGAGTCGTAAAGATGCTCAAGAGATGTATTTTGAAGAATTTTGAGGAATTTTACGAGCAATATCTGAAATAAATATTTTCCCGAATCTTTTCCCGGTACTTTTTATACAAACCATGTAGACCCAAAGAAAAATCAGACCTTAGGGGAAGAGCTGAGGGATGCCACGAGGCACTGTAGACTGAGACCTCCGTATTCCCCTGTTCTTACTTGAAACAATATAATTATTTGAAATATTCCCTTTATAGACTTGTACTAAATTCAATGCAACCAAACAAATTAGTTAATGGTTCGAAAAATAAACAACTTGGCTTTTCCACGTATAAATTTTCCTTTGTGGAAAAGTCAAGTCGTTTATTTTTCAATTTCACGATGAAGATTTTCTACCAAGTCACGCCAGAAACTGTTTTATTTAATGGTTCGCGTGAGAAATGAAAAAAATAGTAACTTCGTGATTCTAAAGAACGTATATTTCCATACTTATATACGTAGTATTGAAATAGATTTTCTGTGGAATAATAAAGTTGCTTTTTTTTCATTTCCAATATGAATGGATTCCATAAAATTACGCCGAAAACCACCAAGGTGCGTATGAGTTTTTAACACATGCAATGATTACCCAAAACTATCGCGTAACAAAATGATAAGATTTCATATTGGGCATATCCTCCCTCTCATTGTCTTTCCTACCGTCATTCATCAAGGTCTAGATTTTAATAGCATATTCACCAAGCTCAAACTGCTTATTTCTTCAATACTAAGAAAGAAAAACTCCTCAAAACCGTTAATGGTATTACCTTATCCTTCCAAAACTTTAACATTAAAATGAAATTTTGCCAAAGGTCTAGTCAAGCGACCTACAAATGGGGTTGAGTGAAATATGAAACAATAGAATAAAAGTTTATTTGATCAAAATTCCTGTAAGATAGGCTTCATTAAATTGACTTTTAAAAATATGAATTTTTTTATGTAGTTCTGGGCCATGAAATTTTTTCACAATGTGACAAATCCCTCAACATGTTTGAATTTTTTCATAAATTGCATCGTATTTCTTATAAGGTGGTTATCATCCTTAAAAAAAACTCCCTCCTGCTGAGGGTAAAAAAAGAAAAACTTTGCACTTCCACACACTTTTAATGCAATACGACCTGATGATGGTGCGCAGCATCAAAACCATGGTCGCATGGCATTAAAAGTGTGTGGAAGTGTAAAGTTTTTCTTTTTTTACCCTCACCATGAAGGAATTCCACAAAGTTAAGCCTGAAACTATTAGCTTTAAAACTCCCTCCTGTTTGATCTCATTAATCATTAAAAAAAATCCATAGTCACAGTAAACCAACGTTTTTTAATCGAAATAAAAAACCTCTGGTGAATATTAGGGTGGCACACAATTGTAAATTTTGATTTTAGATCGAATTAAACAATATTGGAATTAGTTAAAAAAATAAATTCGACGGAATTTCGCATTTTCTTTTTCGAGTTCATATTTTTCTTTCCCTTTATTGCTGGGGCCCTAAAACCCCCCGCCACGCGCCCTTTGGACGAATGGCCCAGTGTCGTGTAAATAATGGCGTGGATTGAATATGTTAGTGAATTTTTCGTCCTGCAACATAGGTAATAAGTAGAACGCTACTTGGCAATTAATGACTGCGTTGTATGTAAAACCGCCCTTTTTGATGGACTTTCTGTTCTTCTTAGGTTAGTAAGCGGCGTAATTACTAAGAGTATAACTTTCGTAATGTATAGGGTGGATGCCATATAAATGGCGTCCGGTCGCCCCCTTTCCACGCACCCTCTCGCTGGAATGCAGGGTGCCACGTGTTCGTGCCGACGCGTGGAATAGCGAGTTGCGTAAAACTAACCACGTTTGAGGAAAAATAAAGTGATTTTTCCGGGGCCTATGGTTCTTAATTCTTCCGGTAGCCATCGTCGCTACAGTTTATAGGACTTATAAATTGTAATTTTAACACCTTTCACGAAATTCATAACTATTCAACGTGTAAAAGAGCAAATTGTAGAATGATCAAATCATATTTTGATCTTCGACGACCAAAGAACCTTCGCGTTGCATTGAGTAATTTAAAGTTACCCGCCGTTTTTTGCGGAGACAGACACATAATTTCAGCCAATTAATATTTTAAAAATGTTAAGATCTGCCACATATCCTAGACCCTACACTGTGAAACATTTTATGCGGGGAATCGGGAGATACGCTGGATGGGAGTTGCGGACTTCATCAGATTTTCGGAAAATCCCTCCAGCATTCTGTCATATTTCGGCAGTATAAGGGCATTGTTTTTGTATTTATTAAGAAATTAATCGGAATGAGCTATCGACACCGAAAGAGACGCTCAGGACGCTTGCAAATTCGGCTAAGGGTTCCGACCGATCCCATTTACTACTCACAATCTCAACACTTCCGTACGAAACGCCCATATTTCCAAGTCGGGCGTCACACCCATCAAGTAGTATTGTGTGCGGCTCAAAGCCCATAAACCTTTGTCCAGCCTTTGAATTATTTTATGTGATATTTTCTAGCTTCTGTGGTCATGACTCGTGCGAGGAAAAATTGGCTGTTGAAATGGCTCCGTTCACTAGTCAAATACTCTTTTAATTATCACTGTGGTCTCCACCAACAGCAAATACAATGCTGGTACTGGGACATTCATTCTGTGTGCTTAAAAATCATACAATTTTAATCTATTTAATGCTTTGATACTCGTCTGAACTTTGTAGTGCCAGGTCCTCCCAAACCAATCTTTCCAATAAGAGTGTAAGGATTTCTGTTCGATCATGAAGATTTTTCAAGAAACCGGCGACTTTTGTTAAGCATCTTAATCCACGTCCAACACAACTGTCACTCTATTGTATTATCATAAGAAATCGTTTATTGGTCAAGAAATGTTTTAATAGATCCAGAGATTTCACAGCACCAAAGTATTAAGACGCTACGTATGACACATCTAAGTATCGTTACAGCCTTCACTACAGCAGTAAAATTCGTGAAGCCTCTAATAAGTACTTGTTATCGTATATGCTTTATTGTAACGATCGGAATAATTACGCATGATTATGCCCGGAAATTAAAATAATTAGTTTGATGTGATTTCACCGTCTCAGTAATATAACATGTTGTCTCCTGCGTGACATTACTATTCAGGTAGACTTATTAGGCCAAGAACCGGTAATAAAATACGTGCACGGTTCACCTCTTACTAATACATAGGCATAATTAGGGTATTATGACTCTCTGCTAGTACCGTAGATGCTGTGAAACACTTCTATTTAAGATGAAGCTAAACATTTGATACCATAAAGTTTCGTACTCATAAGCTAATACATGGTCATAATACGGTCTCATATATTTAAAAATCAGTTAAGGTAACCGTAAATTGATTTGCAGGGAAACATAACAATGCCTCAAAAATATCGGACAAAAAATTTTTGAAAACAGTAAAAGGGATGAGAAAAATCATAGCACACGTACAAACAAAAGCCACCAAAAACTTTTGAAGTTAAAACATTTTGCGGCCAATGTCCACCACAATTGCACAAACTACTTAAATACCTGAAATTAAAGCAATCGTGATTTCTAAATTAAACTACATACGTTTTAACATGAGTTAGCTCTAAACGGCATTTCAATCCCGAATTGATTTAACTTCATCCCTCCATTTTTCTCTATTCACAGTCAATTCATCTCTCAATCCCTGAAAGCTATTTGTTTTTATGCCCTTATTAATTGGTTCACTTTACTTGTCTCTTGGTCTTCCTTCTCTTCTATCGTATTCCTGACTGAACTTTATTGTGTCTCTACAATATACGAGGTTCATTCTTAAAGTAAGTACCGTTTGCTTATATTTAAATATTGGCGCTTCAGAACACAGTTTTGCTCCTGCAGCGCCATCTACTGATTCATTGAGAAGCTATAGCAGCATTTGTTTTGTTTCAGAAGTCGTTTGCTTGTCCGTGCATGAAAACAACAATGTCCGCGACAATCGTTGATCCCGCCAGCTGTGAAGTGCGTTTTGTCATACGATTCTTGTATGCAAAAGGACTGTCGGCTGCTGAAATTCATCGGGAATTATGCCTAGTTTATAAACCTACAGTTATGAGTGAAGGAAAGGTTAGACAATGGTGCTGTGATTTTAAAAATTGATGAACAAATGTACATGATGAAGAGCGAAGTGGCAGGCCCAGTATTCTGACCGATGAAATTGTTTCGCAAGTGGAACAAAAACTGCGATGTGATCGTCGATTGACAATTAATGGCCTGGCTGACCAATTTCCTCAACTTGGACGCACTACTGTCTACAATATTGTTAGGGAAAACCTCGGATACCACACATTGCGTGCAAGGTGGGTACCGAAAATGCTCACCGACCACCACAAAGAGCAAAGAATGTCCAGTGGACGAGAGTTTTTGGGTCGTTGGGAACTCTTTAAACCACCCACCGTACAGTCCTGACTACACCCAGCGACTACTTCCTCTTCTCGCACTTGAAACAGTGGTTCGGTGGACAACGTTTCGAAACCGAAGAGGAACTCAAGAATGGCGTTTTCGATTGGTTCAACCCTCAGGCGGCGAGTTTCTATGCAGAGGGGTTAAAGAAGCTGGTGCAGCGGTACGAAAAATGCTTAGAAGTGAACGGCGATTATGTAGATAAGTGAAGTAGGTTTGTAGCTAACTAAAAGTACCAATAAAATGTGTTTCATATGAGTATATTTTTTCCTGTGACCAAACGGGCCTTACTTTATGAACACGCCTCGTATGTCCAATCCATCCATAATTAAATTTCAAGAAACTGTAACAGTAACTTTAACGGAGTCACCCGCTATGTGTGCATTATAATGCAACCATAATTCTTGTCTTTTCCACAGTTATCTTCATTTAGAGTCCCTTTCGGCTCCTCTATAAACTACTTCATCGTTCCTCACTTCACCTGCTCATTCAATCTTCCACATTCTCCTCTTCAAGACCATGTTTCAAATGCTTCTATTCTTTGTTGGTCCTCTTTCCCAATGTTCCACATCTCTGATCCGTTGACTTCCATGCTCCATACGAACGTTAGGTTCAAACATCCTTAAAACGTAATACCAAAAAAACCTAATTTTTAAATAAGTTAAATATCCATCCACCACTCACCACACGTAATGCTGAATAGCAGACCTAAAAACGAAATGCGACCAGAGAATTCGATTTTCTCAACCGTTCACCAGCGCCGCCTGAAATTTTGGGCTCTCCGATAGAGCTTTTCGTCTCTCCGATTCTCTAACTTCTACCGATACGCGCATCGATACATATCGATGCTGGCGGAGACGGCAATTCTTCCCAGAGCCGTATCGGCCGAGGTGACGGAGGAAAAAAAAAACGGGAAATGAGGGTTGGGGGTGTGGTGCGAAGTTCAGAGTGGGAATGTCGCGAGAAAGCACCTCTCCCAAAAGGGGTGGGTGGGTGAGGAGGAGGGCTGCGAGGGGGTGTGCCGAAGGGGTGAGGAGGGGTGCGAGGGATATAGGAAGGGCGGACGTCAGGGAAGAGGTGGAGGATAGGGGCTGAGGGGGGTTGAGAAAGAGGTGTGGGAAGCAGGGCAAGGGGAGGATGATTGAGGAAGGGCCTCTGGCGGGAGGGGCGGGGGACGGAGGCAGTGTAAAGGGGAGGGGGTGGGTCTCGAAAAGCGGCCGGGATGGATCCTCGCGGGGGTGGAGCCAGCGGGGGGTGGA
This sequence comes from Hetaerina titia, assembly GCA_037158775.1. Taxonomy (NCBI): domain Eukaryota; kingdom Metazoa; phylum Arthropoda; class Insecta; order Odonata; family Calopterygidae; genus Hetaerina; species Hetaerina titia. Next base: position 105,026,973 of record CM073771.1, on the reverse strand, counting down.
GAGGAGGGGTGAGGGAAGGAGGGGGAAGGGTAGGGGAGGCCGGGGGCGGGAAGGAGGAGCCTCCGGGAGGACGCTCGATCGTCGCTCCCCCGCACTTGCTTTCGAGGTAGGAGACACTCCGGACGCTCACGACCGATAGACGCACTCCCTGATAACGTCCAGAAACTAACCCTGGAGGGCCAAAACGAGGAGGGGTGAGCCTGATATATTCGTGTGCGACGAAGCTTTGTGGAGGGGGGAGGAGGGGGCCGACAATTGTCCCCTTGCTGAGTTGAGGGGGAGGGCAAGCGGACGATAAAAACTTGAACGGTGTCGTCTAGTGAGGTCCAGTTGTCCTCTGGTTCGGTTCGACGGCGTTGCTTCCAAGGTTCCTTGCGGTTCTACTGGAAGAGAGAGGTGCGCGGGAGGAGTAGCTCTTTCCGCAGGGAGAGGAAGCAAGAGCAACCTTCTTCCCAGGGTGTCGTCAAGTGAGACCCCCGTTCCAAAGGGGAGGTGCCTCCTCCCAACCCTCTTTCCCCCAGCGGACTTTCTGAGGAGGTGGTGAAGGTTTTTTCCTCCCTGACACGTGTGGGGCAACCCAACGACCGGCTCCACCATTTACTGCTGGCTCAGCACGTCGGCCCCCACGGCCAGGCCGTCCTACGTGATGCCTGGCGGCGGGAAGAAAGGTGAGGACCCACCCTGTGCACACGACATACACACACACATATGAAAGAAAACGATCGCGAACCCTGTTCCCCACCTCACTCCGAACATCTAAAAACCCTCTCCTCATCCGATTCCGACTTTTCTTCAAAGCCACGAATCCAAACTTCAACTGTACTTTTGGTACCAGCTTGCCGGGCATGAATCCGTCGCCAAATACTAATAATCTACATTCGATCACTTGTCAACATTAACTTGATCTTTGTGTATTTAATTTTTTTTTAATTTCTCGTCCGGATATCCAAGAGGGTTAATTACTTGGGCTACTGAACGCATGGTCCGGGTTCGAATCCAATTGGCCATCCCCGCTTGCATCCAGGTTTTTGTGATTTTCTTCATTACAGGAATTATAGAGTATCAAATGCAGAACAGTTATCCCTTACAGGGTTTTTTATGGTTAGAGACGAGGTGACCTCTACCACAAATCCTGAAAACCACGCACCTTTTGGTGTGCCCTGCCACTCACCTTTTTGGTGGATCCCAGGGCATTTATGTAGATGAAGATGAACCAACATCCGAATTGATCATTAGGACATATAGTAAATTGGTTTGCTACGCGTTGGGAATGTTCTCTGGATCTTGTGAATTGACTCGCAGTTTTAGAAACAGGACTCAATCTAAGGTGACCTTATCCGAAACACGCTTGCTTCCCTGTTTCCGTCTTCCATACCGTGTTCTTCGAGGATGACGTCGTAGGTACGGTAGGGAATTTTTTATCCCTTCAAGGCTTCCGCTCTTCGTAGATACTCCGCAGTCTGTATATCACGTAGCGAGTCTAACGCGATCGAAACCCGAACCGTACTTTCGATGTATCCGGTCGAAATCGACGAACTACAGGTCGGATGCAGGGGAATAATCCAAAATAGTGATCGGACAAGTTAAGCGGAATAAAGCCCTTTTTTCCAACTCGTCTCAAATACATTTGCCTACGCGCGCGAAGAAGTGCCAAACTATCTCTCTCTCTGTGAGGCAATCAAACATTACCCTTTGCGAAAAATGTTCCGAAATTCGTCCCAGGAAAACGGTCGTATTAGGAACTGTTCCACCTCCCCCCTTTTAACCCCTCAATCCCCGCTCAATTTCCCCACCCTGTCTAGCCATCGGTGAAGGCCCAACGGCCAGTCCGAATTGCGTTAGAATAGCACCAGGTCTCCTTTTCCATCGTTAATTTTAATTGGGATTTTTTTCGATCGCAGAGCCGACTGTCGTGAAACGAATCCCCACTCCACCTCCCCAATTAGAGCGCCCACCCCTGGAACGACGGACGATTGATTCCGCTAATCCCCTCGCGTGATCCCTGTATTATGGCGTGGTCGTCGAAGAATTCCCCCCTCACCCCTCATTTTGCAGAGGGATTCGTCCACCCCGCCAAACATTCACCTTTCGTTGTTTGCCGACGACCTCGAGGTGAAAACTCGTCGAATGACGTAATCGAGACGGATATTTTGAATTTACCATTTCGGCAAGATGCTTCGAAGTGATCCTAAACGTTGGGTGCGACGTTCCACCCAGCGAATTTTTTTCCATCAGCAATGAATAAATCAGATTATGTGAAAGTATCTTAAGGAAACTTTCAAGAAGTATGAAGGCTGTGTGTAACATCAACATTTGGACGAGATAATTCTGGTGTTGCTCAACGTGTATGTGGAGGAAATGATTAAAGAGGCATGGGAAGAACTGGAGGTAGGAATGGTTCGTAAAATCGGTTAGGTTTGCTGATGACCAACCTTTAGCTTGTCAGTCAGCCAAGGGGTTGCAAGCATTGCTGAGTGAATTGGAGGTTCAGTGTGATAAATATGGGATGAGAATCAATATTAATAAAACAAAGGTTATGCGATTTTCCAGAAAGAAAAAGGCTAAGTTAAATATTAAAATAGAAGGGGAAAAAGTAGAGCAGGTAGAACACTTTACGAATCTCGGAAGTGTTTTGGACCAACACGGTCAAAGTAGTAGGGACGTAAGAAGAAGATTTGCGCTAGGCAAAGAGGCTTTCTCAAGGAGGGAGTTGATGACGGGGACGTTGAGTGGGGAGGTTAAGAAAAAACTCGTAAAAACTTTGATATGGAGCGTACGGCGCGGAAACGTGGTAATTGAAGCAGGAGAATAGACGTAGATTGGAGGCTTTTGAAATGTGAGAGCGGAGAAGAACAGAGAAGGTGAAATGGACCGAAAGGAAAACAAATAAGGAAGCACTAGGGATGTTGGGTGAGGAGAGGGGTTTGTTGGGAGATATCCTATGGAGGGAGTAAAAATGGATGAAAGGCGTATTGAGCGGCAGTGGGATGTTGAAGACGGTAATAGAGGGGAGAATGTTATGTAAACGAGGAAAGGGCAGGAAGAGGATAGGGATGTTGGACGGGATGAAGGGAGGAAGGAAGTGCACAGAGATGAAGAGGGAACTGATGTAGAGTTGATGGCTAGAGTGTGTTTTTTTGGAGTCATTAAATATTAATTTGATAGTTGTATCCATCCAGAAACTTACCTTAACTGATAGATTACCTTATAATAATAATACATTCAAAGAACAGAGAGAAGAGTTCGTTCCAACTGGAAAGTGATTCAGACAGCGCCAAGCGCCAAGGGCATAAGGTAGGAATTTTCCTTTGCGAAGAAACTCTTATAAAAAGGAAGTGTTTTAACGGCAGGGACCTTGAGTAAATATTTTTAATGAAAATATTAGTGGCCATTTTTGATTGGGAGATTAACTAAGTACCGCTTGGAAACTTGATCGTTTAGCAAGCAAGACAATAAGGGCGTAGTTTGCGTAAAGGTGAGGATATTGAGCATGATTGGAGAAGTGTGACGGGAATGCCAAGGATGGGAGAGGGAAATAGAGAATGACCGTTTTCTCGGAGAAATTGAAAATTAAGATGGCGAAAGAGAGAGCGCCGAAAGTGCGTATTTGGTGGCAAATGGGCTTCTTTTTGGCTGATACACGTTTGAGTAGGGAATGCTGGGTGGGCGCCTGAAGGGAGATATACGCACAAGAAAATATGTAATGAATTTTCTCAATAAAACTCAGTGCAAAAGTTGCCAAGAATACCAGCGGCAGAATAGGCGTAATAGAGTTAATAATATATATATATATTATATATATAATATTATATATATATATAATATATATATAATATTATATATATAATATTATATATATATTATATATATATATATATATTATATACGATATTATATATATATTGTATAGAGTATGAATATACTTGTATATACATGTATATAATTTTTTTTCTATGTTATTATTAGGTTATGTACCGGTTAAGACAGGGATGAATGGGCTGAGGAAGGATGGACACAACTACCAAATAAATATTTTGTTTCTCCTAAAGAACACAAGCCAACATACAACTCTACAAGTCCCTCTTCATCTCTGTGTACTTCCTTCCTCCATTCCGTCGAACATCCTTATCCTATTCCTGCCCTTTCTTCGTTTGCCTAACATTCTCCCCTTTATTACAGTTTTCAACATCACACTGGTGATTAATACGACTTCATCCACAGTTCCTGTCTCCATCGGATTTCTCCCAACAAACCCCTCTTCTTGCCCACTGTACCTAGCACTTCCTCATTTGTTTTCCTTTCGGCCCATTTCACCTTCTCCATCCTTCTCCACACCCACATTTCAAAAACCGCCAATTTGTACCTATCCTCCTGCTTCAGTGGCCATATTTCCGCGTCGTATATAATTACGCTCCATATCTAAGTTTTAACGTGTCTTTTCTTTACATCCTCACTCAACGTCCCCGTCATCATCTCCCTCCTCCTTGAGAAACCCTCCTTGCCTAACGCAATTCTTCTCCTGACGTCCCTACGATTTTGAATGTATTTTCTATAGCGTAAATAAATAAACTTAATATAATTCGCGTTTCGAGTTTTAAGGGCCATTAATAATACTATGTTTAACAAAATAAAGAATAAATAACATAATTTACCTTGGTGGGTAAAGATTTTGTTCACCTTTCGGAATTGCAAAATTATTAATGAATATAATTATTATGATATTTCGAATTAATTAAAAAGATCCTTTTATGAAACTTTCGTACAAAAATCAAGGTTCCATTACCCTTGAAATGTTATTTAAAATACAAAATAATCTCTAAATCCTCAGGAAAAATTAGAGTGATTATCCTAAAGAAATGATATTGAAGCAAGATGATAGGCATAGATCAGTGGGTTTTGAGTGAGAGAAGGATAAGAAAGAGAGAAGGATAGAAAGGGAAACAAAGTTAAGTAAGTACCAGGCAATGTGAAAATAGATGAGAGAGGGGATTTGCTGGGAGAAATCCAAAGGAGGCAGGGAAGATGGATTCAGAGCATTTAGATTGGCAATGAAATGTTGAAGATAGTCATATACTATACGTACATGCCAATATACTACAGTTGGGCGGACGTTAGATTATCGAGTAAGGGAAGTAGAATAGGATGAACATATTGGTCGAAATAATAGAAGGAAGGAAGTACCCGGAAATCGAAGAAGGGATTATTTTAGTGTTGGGTGTCAGCTTTTGTCTTGTTAGGGGGGACTAAGATATTTATCGATATCTAGTCTTTGTTCCTCTAAAGCCTACCTTGAACGGTAGACTACGTAATAATAATATCTAAAGAAAGGTTTTTCAAATGAACATCAATAAATGTACTGAACAGTATCTTGGGATAATTTTTTTAGTAGTTTGGACGCGGATACAAGTTTAGAATAGCAATAAATCTGTACCAAATTCCAATCTTGAGGTAATTTGGAAATGGCCCAAGACGACATTTTCAGTACAATATGGCAATGTTATTAACAAAGTTGCAAACATAGATGAAGGAAGTTGTGTATGTCATACTGATTGAACTTCAAGGCTATACCAACATGCCAGTACCTCTTCCTAATGGTAATTTTCTAATAACCGTAATTGGCAATTAGGAATAACTCTTACATATCTATCTAAATTTAACACTGTTTATTGTTGAAGAACACAATACATCCAGCAATAAATTCATTTAACATAAATCTTACAAATAACTTAAGTATTATTTAAATGAAAAAAATTATAGCTGACCATATCACTAACACTCATCAACACTAAGTTCACTATCACGAATTAATTAATGAGCCACAACTTAATAAATTGGGAACCCGCTTTTCGTCTCTGTCTTCATGTACATAATGCCCCGCAAGCCGCCGCGCCGCAAGGACGTATGGCGGGGGGTGATATGCCATCATCCGTAAAAGAGAATAAAACCACATTCAAAACCAACAAATTCAGGAAAATCTACACCCACAGTTGCGTATACATTCATGTGGGAAACTTCGATCCACACGCATGTAAATACATATACCATCAATCAACATGCACGTACAAAATGAGTAAAAATCTATCAAATAAGTCGTAAGTTGGAATTGGTAAGTGAGAATGGGGAATTTCACTATCACATTGACATGCAAATTATAACCTCCGCCCCCAAAGACAGGTAGGGAATGTAATACATCACATCAGGAAGGAAGCGGAGGTGTGCCCCCCCCCCAGAAAGAGAGGCGAGGGATGGAAGGAGATACTTGAAAACAAACAAAGCAGAGCAAGCAATACTGTAACTGGCACTACCTTTATTAAATGGCAGTCCCATACCGCCATGCGGGAAGGGGTTTGATATCAAAAGACACGATATTAGTGAAAGTGCACACAATTGAGTAAACCTGATTATTCCCTAGTTTGTGAGGGTGGAAAGTAGAATTTTTACTATCCATAACCCTACATTTGCTATCCCATATTGTCTGTGGGAAGAAGGAGCCCTTGACTCTACTAGTTCTGACATCAATTTCCCGAATTTTATATTAATGATCCAAACGACCCATGAATGTTGGAGTACGAATCATTTGCGAGACCTCGGTGCTGAGGAATTCGGCTCTGAATTTATGTAGTAAGTTTAACATAGAATTGAATCGTCTTTCTTCTAATCTCTCCCAACCCAACTCCAGAAGTATTTCTCTTACGATTTTTGTTTTATCGTAACTGTTTTTAACAAAAACGGGTTGCCCTGAGTTGAACCTTTTCATTTTCCCGAATGAAGTAAGCCTTTTCCAGTCAACTCCCATAGACTAAATGCATATGCAAAATGAGGTCTCAATTGCTTTCATTTCGCGGCTTCAAAAAGTCCTATAAATGTCAGCCAAGGAATATAATTTCTGAATGTCATTCAATTCTTCTCTCAACCAAATAAGATTTTGCCCAATTGTTTGCTATTCTCTACTAATACTAATTCTTTCTTTTAGGGTTCCATCTTGAATTTTGATCAATTAGAACTTCAAATATTTATCCATTGGAGAGATATAATTCTTTTCTTGTGTATTTTTTTGGGACACTTTCCTGGGCACATTCCGAGATTTGCGCCTCGCAGCCCTCCAAACGGCACGCACCACTGTTCCCAAATGTCCGCAGTGGTCGTTCATCGTCCCTCGTTGGAGAATTGGGGTATATACTAGAAAACGATTGTCTTTTATCAATGGGGCATTTAATGGCTGGCAGGAAATTGTGGTGAGAAAGTTTTACTCTCGCTCTGAGAAACTCTGCTATCCACCACATGTCACGCCATGGGCTTTATCCAGCCCTACCAAACGCCTGAGACTGTCGAGGGACTTTTTGAAACTTTAGGAACTCCCAACCAATCAGCTAATTAGAAAAGGTTCGCTCGTACAAGGAAACATTCCTTGCTTATTGGGTGTTTTCCTAGAGAGGTGTTCGAGGCGAGTGGTCACTGCTAAGAGAGTCATTCAAAACTCTGAAAACCAATTGGTGGAGAATCCGAATTAGCAAATCATGTTCACTACGTCACCCTCTCCAGAGCGCATAGACATTAAAAATACGCGAATAAATAACAGAGGAGATGCGCTTATATCTATGTTTTTAAATCGTTCTCCAAATGAGGAAAAAACGCGTAATGTTTTTTAAGCGTTTTTTTGAATGAAATTCATCATCGCCACCCGATTTTAGGTATTTAATTAAGCAAACACTTAACCAATACCAGCAATGCTCCTGTTAATTGAATCGCATCCCTTTTCTGTCCGTATTTTTCATCCCCTGAAAAAGGTCCTTTCGCTTTAATACGACATCAATTGGAAGTGACGATCCATGTTGCGTTAGCTTTCAATTGTCCTTGGTTAAACGGATTTGCGGGCATGCTGCGCAGTGGACCGAGTGTCCATGCCGAGCCGTTGCGTAGTTACAGCAGGGTCGGTAGGGGGAGTTGGGCAGGGGATTGTTGGTAGGTTTATGGGGGAAGGGGAAGGCAGTTGGCGGAAGGATATGTGCTGTTATTGTCTGTCTCCCTGCGGGGAGTGTCCGAGAACAGGGAGTGTGTTTTTCTACGAGGGTGCTGCGCGTCATAGGAGTGGAAGGAGGTTTGAACTGGGAGAAGTAAGGGTGGATGGATACCCTGGTAGGGGGGTGGAAGTGCTCGGAGGAAAAACTTGAGGAGCTACCGGGGGGCGGGAGGGTGTTATTAAAATACCAATTAATCCCAAAGTCATACTTTTACGCCCCCCCTATTTGCGCGTTCACCCCTTCCTCACCCTATCAACCCTTCCGTGTTCTTCGAATGATCACCCTCAACAGTGTTTCATTCTAAGATTGGTTTACTGTACCCTTAAAATGCTTTTTCTCTTCTATTAAGTGTTTTGACTACGTATTTCCCTTCTCACCCCCTCACAGCATCTCTGTTCTGTATCCTTCTCAAATAGGCTCTTGTGTACTCTTTCCCTTGATCTCCCTTTGCGGGATCCTTACTTCGGTTCTCCCTTCTATTATGTTTCTCATTAATCCACTTGTGGTTTCCAGGTGTGTCCAATCTATTTAAGTTTTGTCTTTGCTGTGTAATTCTAGTCATGTGGTCACCTTTCCACGCTACTTCATCATTACTCACTTGATCTGTCCATTAAATCTCTAAGTATTCTTCTGCAGCACCAAATTCAAAGACCTCTTTAATTTTTGCTGGTCCACTGTTCAAAAGTATCATATTTATGATCTGTACTTATTTGTTTATTTTAGTGCCCTCCAAGCCACCGCTAGAGTGTGTGGTAGGGGGTGAATACGCATCAGACTAATTTTGATCCGAATGCGATCCTACCGCGGTCGAACAATGTTTTTATAATCTCTAATCGTTCGTGGAAAAAATGACATCATAAATCTAACTGTTTCACGCTTAACCTCTCTAATTTTATCGGCATGATCTCTCCTACCGTAGTGCAATGGGGGCAATAATACATTTTCAACATAACTGCTAAAGAGACGTCCTTCCAATTTATACAAGAGATTTAATCTTTAATTTAACCTTCGTTCCGTAAGTGATTCCCAGCCTACCTACTGTAATATTTTGGATACGCTACTGAGTTTATCATGGCAACGTTTTACAAATCTAGCTCCCCTCCAGAATGTATGGAAGGATTACTATCGTATTATTCCATACGAACGTTTTGACGAAACTATTCCCCGTTTGCAAACTTGGGTATTTTTTTAACACAGTAATTGTCTTATATTCATGAACGCATTAATATCCTAATGATGCTCACGTCCAAATTGCCGAGCCGACGCCCATTCTATCTCATCGCCATAGGGTCACAATAATGCAGTAAAGAAAGAGAGGAGTTGTAGACTCGAAGTTGGATGATTCCTCTGAATTGGATGATTCCTGATTGATTTAAGAAGTACACCCGGAGTTGATCGAAGAGTAATTAATGGTTATCGTTCTCCATTATGTTCAGCTGAGAAGGCCGTTGATGATCGTTGACAATTTTATGCGTGGTAATCGTCTCAGAACTACGTATTAAGAACTCCTAGCAACCGATGAGCAATAATGGACCGCTTAGAATTATCTAAAATACTAAACAAAAGCCAGGGTAATAGTAGATCTTAGGGGAGGTGACCGACAGTTGAGGTCATTTGCGTCATGAGGGATGGAGAAGAAAGGAAGAAGGGTGGAGAGAAACCCGGTGTCGGCCAGTATTAGCCCACCCTTTACGAAAAGCGCCCAGGGGTGCGTAGTGCAACGTCTCATCCGACGGACATCGTACTCACTCAAAGTGCTCTCCACCACAAAGCACCTCAAGTAGGGATCGGGATACCTCTGAAAAATATCTACCGTATTCAGGATTTGAACCCGGGTCCTCTGAATGGGAAGCCAGCACGTTAGCCACCGTACCATCCCGATCCCGTGGAAAAGCCAGTTATGGTCAATGATCCTTTGAACGAAGCAAATGATAAATGCAACAAATAAAATAAAAGACAACAGTCGGCTCCTGAAGATGTTATTGGTATGAAGAACGAAACGTTTAGTCTCTTTTTGAGTCAGTACTCACTCAACTGGCGAAAGAAAAATCTCAAAATATTTGTAGAGCGAAAAAAATTGATCGCTGCAACATCCTCCATCCCAAAGTCACCGTGCTATTGCGCACTTCACAGTGCCTTCTCCGCGAAATTTTCGTTCTCTTGCGTTCTAAATGCTCACTTTACGGTAGTGTTGTTCAGTTTACAAAGCTCTCCGTTCAGTATTTGACCCGTTCACTCCACAATTGAACTTGAAAAAGTTTCCTTTTGCGAATAAAAATCTTAATGGTCAGGTCACAAAATTATTTCGATGCACGAGTCACTATATTGGCGTATGTTTCCATGTCCATGATTGTCATCAGTCCATGTGTTTATGCTTCCTATGGCAGTGGGTGCATTTACACGATGTAGACAGTAAAAATTATTCAGAATTGTTTACTGCTTTCGGAAGTGAAGCGCAGTTTTCGAACGTGGCCAAACTTGAAGACTGGTAAATTCACAATTTTAATGATTTTTGTCATTCAATGGGATGATCAGAAGCTGTGATGCAAGATCAAAACCGGGTTGTAAAATATTACATCTCATCTGCGATCACGGCTGAATGTTATTATATATTGCCCTCTCCCAAGCATTTGCGTAAAAAATTGAAGCAAGTTCCAATAATATTACGCCAATCCATTCAGAAATCTCGCACGGGGGTTTAATTAAATCCGACGAACGTGTTTTAAAATTGAGCCGAGATGGCGGTGGGCCTCTCATTGTTAAACTAATTCGTCTGACGTCACATTTAACGTTTCAAAGAGATTACGAAACATTAACATATCAAATGCTAATCCAAAACATATAACATTTCTTTCATTCACATCCCAGATTGAAATTATAATCTTTCTCGATTTACTTTTCTCTTAATAATGCCCTAAACAACAACCGCGGGCAAGGAAAAAAACATAGAGAAAAAAAGAAAGGAATAGGTAATACGAATTACACATTTATGGTGTAAGTTTTACACTAGGCTACCTCACTAATTAATTGGTATTCGATTCAAGTAATATCTGGTCTTGCTTAAGAATCGGACGCCATTTGTTTCTTTGATATTGTCTTGGAAAATCTTTATTGATATATTGTTTACCTACGTAGCTCAATTATTCTTCACTTTTGTATTGTTTTTCGACAATGTTTCAATTCAGAATTTGCTGCTTAATTTTCTTTGTTGAACTTCGTATCTCAATTTTTGGCGGGATATCCATTGCATGTCATGGTTTTGTTTCAAGTTATCAGAAAACTTCCAGATAAACGATCCTCTGTTCCGTTCTTGCAGGGAATAGGAATTCTACACACTTCAAGTCTTTCTGATCGATATAATGAGATGAGATGGACACTTAAGGAAGAGAAAGAGAATGCTTTCTCTATACATTTGAAGTAGCCAGTACGCTATATTGAAGTTTCTAATATATGACTGGTGGGCGAGTCTTATCACTGCATACCTCATCTCCAAGACTGCAGTTTCATGCTTGCAAATGTTAAGTACATGTGGAGAATTGTCATGATAATGCCAATTCTCCATGTCTACTTAACATTCGCAAGCATTAAACTCGTTCGTACGTGAAACTGTAGGCTTGTGAAACCAAGAAACAAGGGTCTTAAATTCTAGATTCACGTGTGAATTCGTGTGGCGCCAATTGCAAGAAAAATATAGACCGGAAAGGTCTTATTATTGCAAATAATTCCGGAGATTACTTTGTTTAATCCTCTGTGGTACTCTTTTAAAGTTAGCGTTCTATTATTGTAGAAACAAGGAAACTTTAACAAAAAAAAAGCAAATGGCGTCCTCTTTCTGCGCAAGACACGGATTGATAGGCCGCAGTCCGCCATTATTGCAAGTCGAATGCTCTTTCGCCTACGTCCTGAGTGCTATTTATACCACATCCCTACTCAATTGAGTCTTCTTGACCTTCCCAGTAGCGTTTTCCCCTTTTGTTATGTTCCGTGACGTTTTGAGGCGTGCCTGCCATCCGTCTCCGCGCCATTTTCCTCACCTTATTTTATTCCTTCTGCTCTCCTGTGCACTTTTCGGCTTCTAATTTTACCACCTCGCTCTTCTGATCCTCAACATCCGCCTCCGGCACAAGGTTTCTCAGAGTTCTTCCTTCATGTATAGGGGGAAAACAGAGATGGAAAGCTCTTCTTACTGTTTGGCTTTCAAACGGTCCGCGATTCATCCAACTCGCCCTTATTTTCTCTTAGGCCTTCCTTGTTTGCTTTCGTGTCATCATCCTTTCATATTATTTATATCTACATAGTACCCCCCCCCTGTAAGCCGCCGCAAGGGCGTGTGGTGGGGGGTGTTAGGTCACCACCCGTCAAAGATAATGCAACCTAATTGAAAACCAACAAAATTATGTCAATCTATACTCAAAAAATCCTTTACATTCATGCAAAAACCTTTACGTCTTACACACATGCATGTGCATATATTATCAACTAACATACACATGAGCCTACGAATATGCCTAAAGAAGGGTAGTCTGGTTGATATTTTCTTGCAGGTCACTATCGTGGTATTTTTTTCCTACAAATTATCAAAAAATTTTAGTTTTCCTTGCGGGATGAGTGGTGCTAAACATATTACGGCTTTCCCTTAACGCATATACAATAAAATATATAACAAATATAAATGTACATATAAACCAAAATAAATTATATATATAAACCTATATACAATGTATACATATATAAATATAAACCTATAAAAAAAACACAGTAATAAACCCGAAGGTCGGTTTAGTAGGTGATGGTAGAGCTCACCCGTGTACCAAGCCCGATGGCGTGTGAACATTCACACATCAGGGTAGGGGTGCCAGTTCCTTTCCCTGTGCCGGTTATGGTTTCCCAGGAAGATCTGGTACCCGAAAAATCAACTAGCTTGGGTGAAGCTGCAGGTGCCCAAAGCGCCTTGCCCGGGAATCGAACCCGGGACCCTCCGGTCAGTAGTCCAACGCTCTACCCACTAGACCACCGCGAATATAAACCTATATACATTTATATATACAGGTGTGTATATATATATATATATACTTGATTGCACATAAACACTTGGATGGTACACAACCGAATACAATATTATGCAACAAACACATAAAAGGACACACATCGCAGACAGTTTAAGATTCCGGCCTTTTTCTTAGGCTTTCTTCAAGTAAGACTCTGAGAGGTTGACTTGAGGCCGGAAGGATAAATCACGTGCAATGTGAGTGACTTTTACGTGTGGCCTTCTGTTTGCCCGTCCAAGTTTTATAATGGGTATATATTTTTTTATTATGTAATCTACCGGTTAAGGTAGGTTTTTGTATGGACACAACTATCAAATAACTATTTTGTAACTTCAAACAAAACCAAATCCAGCAACCTACTCTACATCAGGTCCCTCAGCTCCACCCAAGCTATGTGATTTTTCGGGTACCAGATCTTCCTGGGAAACCATAATTGGCACAGGGAAAGGAACTGACCCCCCTGCCCTTATGTGTGAGATTTACACGCCGTCGGGCTCAGTACTGGGTGAACTCCACTATGACCTACCAAACCGACCTTCGGGTTGATTACTGTGTTTATGGTTCATATATATATATATATATATATATATATATATATATATATATATATATATATATATATATATATATATATATATATACACACACACATATATACCTATATATACATGCATATTTTCAGTATAAATGTATATATACGAAAATATATATAATTATAAACATATCTGTATATGTACATGTATATATGGTTGTGTGTGTTTGCGTAGCTGAATTTTCTGCCAGTCGAACGATTTATTGGAATCAGAAACGGTCGCTACGATTCTGTAGAGTTGGTAGATAGGGAATAGGGGTCGCTGCAGATTTTGGAGAGAAGGGGAATTAAAGGTTCTTGAGTGCCTCCGAAAGGGCACGTGCTGTAGAGCCTGTGCCCAATCCGCCCGCCGCGCTCTCCCCAGAGGGGTTGGAAGGGATGGTGTTGGAAGGGAGTTGAGAGGAGTCGTAAAAATAGAACGGAAATCGAGGGAGGGAGAAAGCCAATTGATCTCATCCCTATTCCACCAGTTGCTCACGAAACGAAGAATGAGCAGGAAGAAGGGAGTCAGGGAAGTTCAAGATGTTGGCAAATGCAGTGAAGAAAGCCTTGGCGTAGACGGAGGCAACTGATGCGAAAGGACATTCCAGGGAAAGGGGACGAAGCGAATTTGAATTAAAGGCCTTTAAAAGGTATTCAAATGTCCTGCAAAACTGTTAAACCGAAAAAATAGGAAATTACTAAAACCAAATGACCAAATGACAAAAACCAAACCAATGGTAAACAAATAAATGAATATATAACTGGGGTTCGCTCAGTGACTGACCATATGTGTTCCACACAGCCAGCTTAGGAATCTCACCTGCTTATAGAAGAACCTCGGTTCTCAATATGTTTTCCGTCTAAATATTTTTATTTTATCCTCTTGACAGTTGCATTTTTCTCATTATGCACAAATGTAAGTAAGCACACGCCATTCTCTCGGTAAAAATTACCCACTATACAGAAATATATATAAATTCCCTAATGCGTCTACGTTAGATGTTTGCAATCCATTTGCTTTTTTTTTGTCCCTTACCTTTCGTTTTCCCAAGGTTATGGTAGGCACATGGGGAGTGCCCTGTTTTCCATGCTGTCTTGAAGATTCCTTAACGCTCCGACCTGCGATTGGCATCGCCTAACCTCCGCGTTAAGGGCATGGTGCTCAAAAGCCAATGCCGGAAGTGCCCCCATCGCGGTCGGGTATCTCGGACCAATCACCGCCGTGAGCGCCGGGGCACCCCTGATCGATTTTGGATGCCGTCGCTGGCCCGGAAAAACGCAAACGCAGGGCAGTGCGATGCTCATTTTCCAAAAAGCACCGTCTGTGCGAAATGAAAATCAAGGCTGGTACGACCATGCATCGATATTCCAAGTCATCGATGGTTCATCAGAAACAAATATCTCAGAAAAAATCTCAATCTGATCCCTATTCTACATGTCATAAAAAGTTCAGTCCATTCTTTCGAAGAAAAAGTCACACTCACAGAAAACGCCCTCTAAAAATCATCTCTGGGACTAAGAAATAAACAGTAGAAGCAAGCACAGGAGACCAACAATTCCACTTGGTTCCTCCAAAATTCTCATCCACTTACCCTGGTCACTCTTCACCAAACTAAACCACATTTAAATAGATAGTGACCTTTCCATAAGATGCAACCAACCTATTAAGAAACACGTCGGAGGTGACCAAATAGTCCGGCTCGACAAATCATAGACAAATGAGACAAAATGGCGTGGCGTGGCAACCTACATCGAAGTGAATTTGATAATATAATATAACCAATAATCCAATAATAATAACATAGATGGCATCGAGTGTATCTCAGTTAATTATTGTCTTTTTTAATAAATTAATACTTTTCAAGAGCTCTTTTAGGCAACAAATTAAAACAACATAAGTTAAATATGTGTTGTGGAATCTAACATTACTTGTAATACTATTAAAAGTTTACAGTATTCGAAGTAAACAGGTTTTAATTGCTAAAGGTTCAAACTAAATCATAAATATTCAAGGTCCATACCTATAATTATATCATAAACGTTGGAATAATACTTATTTGATAATACGTATTTCCCTTCAACAAGATCATTTGGAAAACTGCCATGTAATATCACATGGTGGCGACATATTGATTTGATGAAGACTTGAATCGAATTCTTTAAACATAATCATATGAGTAATAAACTCAAATATGTTAGTTGATTAAATTTATTGTATGCTTTAATTTTAAAAGATCTTAAAATTAGTTTTTGAGCAAGAATTTTTGGAACAAACTTGATAAAAAATATATTTGTATTCGAAAGGAATTAAATAGAGGGTATATAGAGGAATATCGAATATCGATCATTACGAGTTTATCGATAAATATCCAACCTATCGAGAATCGTCCATTGTGTAGTACTGCTATGCGATTCAAATTAAAGCTTAATTGGCACATGACCTAATATCATCATATCGACAGGTCTTCCAATAGAAAATATTATCCAAATCACTATTATCAAACAATCAAATATAGTTATCGACCCTCGTCATAAAGGTTCCTTAAAATTATACATATCGACATCGGTCTCGATTCTCAAAACTATAAGTTAGCTTACATGCCCTTACAATTTACGCAAGGAGGATGACTAAGTTGAAGTTAATAATCAATAAAATGTTAGTTATTTGCTATTAAGTTTTATATTATATTAAAGACAGTTTTTGGAAGAATTACAACAAAATCAGCATTTAAAAAGAGGTATCTGGTCGATATAGCAAAACCATCAAAATTTTATCGATATAACGCCATATCCCGCAAATTTACTTTCCCAAGTTGTCACGAATAAGTCGCATTTATCAAATAGACGAATGATTTCTCCACTGTTCTTCATGAGGAGCGTATTAGTCACTTAGTTGCCACTGGACTATCGTTTTTTGAGTCTTGATTTACGTCTCAATTATTTTGAGCGTAGTACAGCGCTTCACGCAAACGTCAAGAAAAAATTGTTGAAGATACTTTTTAAATAAACCTTGTAAGATAATCGCCAAATGGAAAGTAAAATTTAACTGAGTGTATATTCCTATTATACCAAGCTATATTGAGCATGATTCCCTTGAAAATATACATTTTTGATAAATATAAATGGGACTTTTGCGAATTTTTTACCTGGTGGGCAATTTCAATTTCGGTGTTAAATCACTTCCGTACAGTAGCAATTTTTGGACCATCGTCTTTAGACTAGAATATAATTGTCACGAGACTGTGTTTTCGTCAATTTTAAGTCTGCCTCGCTGTGTAGGCATCGAATTTGAAACCTTATATCTTTTCTAACTCCATGTCAACACCACCGTGAACACTTTACCATTGAGAGGAGACTGATTCGTTTAGGCCGAAACGTCGTCCTTGCTTTTTTCTCACCCCCTCCGCCACCCTCCCTCTTCCTTCCAATCTCAACAATTCCATCCATCCGAGACCTTCTCGCCCACTCTAAGAGACGGTGGGCGCTTTTAAGGTGTGCGCCGAGGGCGGGGGGAAGGGGGTTGTGGGAGGGGGAGGTGAAAGGAGGGCCTCCCTTACACGTTCGACCTTGGAAATAAAAGGGAACGCAATCCGGCCTTAATTTCCCCCCCCCCTTCCTCCAAAGCCGCCCTTGAGGGAATCCCGCAAGGAGCAGACGGATGCGACCCTCCCAGGGGTCAACCCCAGATGGGGTCTGCCACGCGGGTTGCAGAATATGAGGCGCCTCTTCGTTTGGACCAAGGCGAAAGGAGAATCGATGCCAATTGCTATCAACACGTCTCCCAACAAAGAAAAACAATTGCAGATCAGCTCCCTGCTGGTCACCTTTTAGGAAATGAAAGACATTATTGATGTTACTATTCCTATCATCATTATTATTACTAATAAGATACGTTGATTTGCCGGCGATGCAATGGTTTACCGTGACGTTCGTAATCCTGAGTACACATCGTCTTTCAAAATCTCATTTCCTGCATTCGTCAAAATTTTCACGAGGACTTAACCTCTTGTTTGACCGTGTCCTTTTAGGTCCTTCTCCTTCCTTTCTTGCCTTAAACATTTTTCGCCCAATGTTAATCGCTCAATAATTCTCTCCACCCGTCACAAATGCCCTTAACAACCTCCAACCTGAACCCATTTCACTTGATCGAAGACCAAGTTTCGAAAACAAGCTACGCAAAGTTCGAATTTCAAAGACTTGTACGCTAATAATTTTCAATTCATGCCTTCACCAAAATACCCATCTTCAATTCCCTCCATGTACTTTCGTAACTCAGACATTCGGCCAATCCATTTCAAATTGTTTTTTATGGGTTAAAACAAATCTCACACCAAACTAAACCATATCGAGCGTGAAATCCGCTCGATAAGAGGGTTTATTAGGGAAGCTAGTTGATTTGATAGTGGAAACACTAGCCTTACGAGGGTGGTCCCGGATGTACTCGACCCAACAAAGAAAGTACAAAAATTTTGGAAGATGATGCATTTACTTTTCAACATAATCTCCTTTCAGCTCTATACATTTTCCCAGGGATGTCCAATAAGTTCGACACCCTTTTTTATTGTAAGAACTGTCTTTCTCCTCAAAATAGCCATTAACTACCGACATCACATCTTATTTAAAAAATCTTTGACCACCGAGCCATTTTTTCAAGTTTGCCAACAGAAAACAATCCGAGCGGGCTAAATCTGGCGAATAGGGTGCATGAGGTAGCAATTCAAACATTAATTCATGAACTTTGGCCATTGTAATAACGGATTTGCATTATTTGCATGAATTCTTCGCTCAAACGTTGCAATATGTTCGCATAATACTCACCGTTGACAGTTTTTCCTTTTTAAGATACTCGTACCACGAAGTTCTAGGATGTAGTAAAACGTAAATAACGTTTTATTTTCTGAGGTTGCCGAAATACGTCTCCCACTGTTTACCAACCCACACTCACATCCCAAATCTTCTCTAATTTACGTCCTCATTTTCTGATATTTAACTTTATATCTTCTATGAGAGACTTTCTAATATATTATTTCATGTTCTCTTTCTTACTTCGAACCTTAGCTACTCTTTTAATGACTGCAAACCCTGAATGACTGATTGAATAGTTTGATCATTATTTCAAGATGGATTATATAAATCAATATTAATCCAACTGATTCAATCAGCACGCCTGACACTTCCATCATTATCCCTATACTATTAATTATTAGGCCGACATACGTTGGGCAGTTGTCCTGTAAGTGGGCGGTTCATATTTACTGTTCCAACTCCTTCTTTGGGTCGCCTGATGATCCACTGATTGCTTTCTGTGGCGAAGATGAGAATAAATTTCTGATCAGATGAATTTCGGAATGCGTGAATATTTTAATTTTTTTAATATAAACGTTTTTCTGCACTCCACACGCCTTCATTGCCATTCATAGCTCAATTCTTAATGAGGGAAACTCGAAAAATTCTGAAGTGAGATAGGCGCATCGTTGCTTATGCTTACAACGCCGGCCCGAATTCAATGCATCAATCGGCTAATTCCTGGACTAATTTAGGCCCGAGTGGAGTGATGGAGGAAAGAAAAGCAATATTCAATTTTAGCGACCTCCTTGGCTTTCGGGGGGCGTTGTCTTGGGGGAGAGTGGAGAGGGGACGAACGGGGGTTTTCCACCCTCTGGACTTGACGATAGAAGAAGAGAAAGATGAGTACAGGGGGGGGGATGGGATAAGGCGAAAGGTGACAAATGAAATTTTCATCATCTGCATTTGAATCTAAATCATGGGTTTACTCTGGAGCCCTCCATTCAGCGTAACATCCTGTTTTCCTCTCATCCCTCCATTAATTCTCCAATTTACGTCCTTCTTAATTTGTTCCTGGTTACCTGTCTCTTCGTCTCCCTCGCGAAGTCTTCCCACTCCCTCTTACTATTCTGCTGCCCTATTTCTAACTAATCTGCCATTGTAATTCAAGGTTTGTTCAATCCATTTAGGTCTTACCTTTGCCGTAGGGTTGGCTCTCTCTCTCTATATATATATAGTCTTGTCCTTTTCTTCTTCTCTATATACAGGGTGCAGCATAATAACTTCCTTTTTTCAAACGCAAAACGCTTTCAAAAAAGAATGTTATGTTTCCGCACCCAGCATATACACTATTTCCTCGTTCCTCTATTTAATACATGCTCTGCATAAAAAGTATCTGGGAAAGTTTGGAAAATATAGATTTATTTCAGATATTGCTACAATGCCTCAACATTCTTCAATCAGTGCATCGGTTGAACGTTGGCAAACTTTTCCCAGCGGCTTTAGCACGACTCGAAGGCTCCCTGGTAGGTGGAAGGTCCTTAAGGTTACGTGTGCAAGCTTCTTTGACGGTACTTCGAGTCCCATGCTGGTGTTCATTGAGGGAGAATTTCACTTTTGGGAAGAGGATATAGTCTGCTGGGGCCAATTTGGGACTGTAAGGGGTATGGGGAATCGTAGTAATGCCGTTACAGAAGGCTTTTGCAAGCAGAAACTCAACTCTACTCTTGGTCATCCGTTCAGACATTCAGGAGGATTTTAGCGCAGAACTTTCACATTGCCAAATTTTCAGTGATAATGGTGTGTGCTTTGTCATCTTATCAATGCCAACACGATATCTGCGATCATGTGCATGCACCGGCGATCTGAATTCAGCACTGGACGCACACTTCAGGAAAAAAATACTACCGATAATATTTATGCAAACCTTGTACAAGTAGTCTTCATAGTTCTCCTATTCGGCATAATGTTTCAGAGGGCTATTATATGCATTCTTTTCACTGGTCCACTTTTCTAATATTCCGTGTCTCTGATTCGTTGGGTGTCATGCTCTACACGAGTGTTCTGACGAACTGCTTCCTTGTTTGCAACCTAAGGTATTCATTGACAGTTTTCAGAAAAATTCGTAAAAACGGGTGAGGAGAGGGAAAGAGGGAATTTTGGTAATCAAGAAAGGGGGTGTAAAAGGAGGAGAGGATAGAAATAGGGAGATGGGGTAGGGGGAGGTTGCTAGAAGGAGAGATGGCGAGGGAGGGTGCGCTTGGAAGAGCAGCATTTCGGCTCGAGCGAACCCTCGCCTTGGGCACGACGTGGAATGGCGGGCGCCTGGAAATCGTATGCCGGGGCCCTCGCGGTTGGGATAGCTCATACATGTATATGAGTAGATAACTCGTACATACTGTATATATCAAAATAAATATATATATTTTTATTTTTATGTATATTTCTATATGATGTAATGTTTGCTTGCCGTATGGCGGGATTTCGTGTTTGAATGTGTGTGTGTATATATATATATATTTTTTTTCTATATATATAATGATATCATTACGCATGATCTACCTTCCTACCATTAAACCTACGCATAAAAATTATGCTGACATAAGTCCTAACATCATTCAAATATACGAGGAAGAACATTAATTTCTTCAATATTAACTGTTGTAACGTACTGAATTTCCATGATTGTGTAGCTGGTCGGTCAATTTAAACCCTATATGTTTAAAGAGCATCATGAGCCCTTTTCGCCCGGTGAAATAATCTTCTATTTCCCCCTCAAATTGCCGGTAAAACGCAAATTTTGGATCAATTTGAGTATTCGACGTCAATTACAAAACATCGCCGCACAAAAGTGTTCAGTTAGCAAGGACTAATGTACAAATTCTGCTTTTCAGATTGAATAGGATTTAAAGATTTTTATCCTGGAAATTTTGCAACCTTTGAAAACACAAAACCGTGGAAGAGAAGTTGTCTCTTTTGAATTCAATGGGTCTTTTCAAAATTATCAAGGAAAGTAAGTTTGATATGAATACTATCCAACTTTACTCAAGTTCACTCTGTGTGGCTCAGGTATTTGCTTACCTGCTTATGCTTAATACCCCCGCTTATATTTTCCGCAAAGGAGCTTTGGAAAAACTGTTACCACTAATTTTATGAAAGATACGTAAATCATGGAAAAACGAAATTTCCAAGGCCGTAAGCTTGGCTTTTTCGTTTTTCCATTATTTCACGGCCGTAGATACGTCTTTGTCTCCCTTATATCGCGATAAAAATTACATGTAGACTATATGTCTGATTCTTCTTTTATTTAAAAGTTGTATACGCATATTCTTGACCTTTTGAAATTATTTATGTTACTGATTAACGGGTAATCGATTTTATTACGTCATATTATATGTATGGTGCCCTTTTTGCGTCGTTTGCTAACTTTTTAGCGGCCTTTATTTCCGTTCTACATGAAAACAGCTTCGGATTAATTACACTCGCGACCAATATTTCCAAATTGATTAATCAATTCGGATTATTACGAGATCTATCTTAACTGAAATTTTACGGCGAGCTCTTAACGAAGCTATTAATATACACATAATAATACCCACTAAACAACTAAACAACTCCCTTTATTACTTTAAATAATTTCAAATATGTTTTCTTTTTGTTGTTACTCAAATTTTATTCCAATTGGAGATAAACAGTCTCTCTAGAGCATCTGTAAAAGGTTATTTTATAAAACAATTTTAATGAAGCAGAACGTCTTCTATTCGAATTTGATAAAAGGTTTTTTCAACCCATTATATTGTTCATATTGTATGAAATAAAAATCAATAGTTTTACAAATAAATTTATGGAATTCAGAGGGAAACATAGGTCAATAAAGCTATTATTAAATGAATAGATAAGCTTAGGAAGCTTAGATTACGAAATACAACTTAGTCCTTTTTACAGCTTGTTATTCATTTTTACTTGTCACTCATTTCTTTCATAATGAAACGCTCTATTCTTTTTTCGTGATCGTTTTTCCTGAGAATCTTATAATCGCCAAATATTTGTCGTCTTCAAAACTTCATAGATCACTTTCTCCGGTAGCGTTGTCATCCTTTAAATGAATTCCACATCATCTCTCAACCATTTGGTCGGATGATTAATTATCTGAAAATGATCAAACCGGGGTAAAACTCTATTTTATGCTCTTTCATTTAGCTAAGATAAACTCGCGCAAACCACCGTAAGGACTTATAGTGGGGGGCGCGTAACAACCCTACATTCACAACCATTAGTTCATCTACTACTTTGGATATACGTATAATAGCTCAAATACAAAAGCAGTTGTTCGTCTGTATGCCTGTATGAATTATGCTATCATCGGTGTTTTACTAAGATATTAAAGCTTTGCATTTAGGTAAATATATTTGGGCGCTTGCTTTATTGTTTTAGATTTCGTTATGAATAATTTTATCTTGCAATAGAAGAGTGAGTACTTGAATGTGTAAGTGTCTTACCTCTTTTCTAATTTACCATTCTGGTGGTCTAATCGACCATTGTAATTTGCTGCTATGATAATGCTCCTGGTCGCAAAAAACTCACGAGAAGTCATGGACATTTTTCTGAAAAACTCTTTCACGAGGTGTCAAGGACATTTTTCTGAAAAAGAAGTGCTCACTGATCTCTTCGAGAATCAACCAGCCTACACACCCGTGATGCTTCTTCCCGTAATGATTTTTTCACAAATCTGATGTATTTTCTCTGAATATTTTCCAATTTCTCAATTATTTGAAATTACAGAGTAATTCTCTAGTATTAAAAACCCATTTCTTCACCCCACCTCTCCTAGTTTACCCCGTCGAGTATTATCATACGCACGGTAGTCTGTCAAAATTTACGCTAATTAGGTATATATGTATATTTCTTTTCCTGTGCTCCATTTATAGACAATGATTTAGCGAGACGTACGTCTTTGGATATTGTTATTTTTGATGCCTTAGATAAAATATTATTATTATAGGCCGTCTATTCTATATATTACCAACAAATAATAATAGGTAAATCGAATACCTTTTGGTTTCCTCACGTATTTTTTCTGATTTTCGTATACACTCAACGAAATTGAAGGTGAAATCGTATATTCTTAATTATTATTTTCTCTTGCTCAGCTAAGTTGTCCCGTTTTCACTTCCCAATGCATAAAATGAAGTTCATTATCATGATAAAAGCGTACCACAAGGGTCCATTACTGTTCCATATTTTTTGAATGACTTGCAGAGGGTGATGAATACTTTTAAGATCTTACAACACCCGGATGACCACTTGCTTACAATTGGACATCGTAATTTTAAAACAGCGGGCAGACCACGCCCCTGGAAAGGGATATCGTCAGAAGGCTCCAGGGTGTTTTCCTTTCGCGATTTGTTTTACGTCCAAACATTCTCATTGGTTTCCGTTTCCAAGGATTTTTCCTTCTCAACGAGTCGTCCTCCTGGGGAGGTGTGAGATCATACATATGTCTCCTGGCTTCCTTCCGGTCTTCCACTCCTTTCTCTTGCGTCGAGAGCTTATTTCCTCATTCCTCCTTACCTTCTTCAGCCGCGGTGGTGGGTTTCATCCCCCCCTTCCTAAAGGAAAGAGATAGATAGAGTGTACCACTCTGCGTCCAATTTCACCGAGATCCGGTGAAGAACGACGAGAGAGAGAGAGAGAAATAAAAACAAAGAAAGATTGAGAAGGGCGTCTTTTCCACTCTTCCGGCCACTCTTACTCACTAAGGGAAGAGGAGGGGGAAGAGAGAGGGTGGAGGGGGGGGGAACATTTGGCGAAGACGATGACAAAAGAAAAGCGGCGTGGAGAAGGAAGAAGAGGAAGGAGTATGAGGTCTGTCAAACTTACATTTCGGCCAAGCGTGGCAGTGGGTAGGGCTAGGGCAACCATCTTGGTGTCTAGAAGTCCCTACACTCAGTACGCATCCTGTTTTAGTAGTGTGCAGAATATGGTCCTTCTAATTTGCTCACTGCAAACTATCCAAATGTTCGCTGCAATAGAAAATCCCGCGAGATCTGTGATTAGGTTTTTTTGGAAAAAAAACCACAAGCTAATTAAAATTCATAGGCAACTTTGTGAAGTGTATGGAGACGAAAAAATGAGTGAAGGCGGAGTGAGTCAGTGGTGCATTCAGTTTAAAAATGACCGCACCAATGTTCACTGTGACGGAGCAACTGACGGTGAAAGTTAAGGAACACATCGAGAAAATCACCTATTTATAATTCAGGATCGCTCGATAGACGTGACTGGCAAAACAGTGGCTTGAGAGTGACTCATAATTGAATTCTGGGGAGAAGAAATGGTTTAAATGCAAAGTGGCAGATTTATTCAGGGTCTAAATTGAAAATCTTGTGCATCGTTATGATAAGCGCCTCCAATTGAATGGCAATTAGGTAGAAAATAGTTTAAGAATATGCCTTTCAAATGTATATGATACAACTTTATCCTGTCCATAGCTTCATACTTTGTTTCAAAACGAAAGATACTTTCTGAACAGCTATCATATAAAGAGAATAGAGGGAAGAGAGGGGCTAAGTGGGATACAGTGAAAAAGCAAGTGAAAGATTTCTTGCGAAGAGGGGATTGGATGGTGGGGAAGGGATGAGAGTCTTTTCCTTTGATGGACCACTTTCGGTAGAGACAACGAGTGCGGGAGGGGAGGTGAAAAGGAAAGGAAGGGATTTTGTCTCATCATTTTGGAGATCCGCGGGTGAGGCTAGCTGGGCGGGTTGTGGTCGGGGGAGGGGGTAGTTTAATGGGGTGAAAGAGACGAAAGCGTCTCCAGGGTGTCTGGCGCGCTGATTCAATCTAAGTAGGCCGGAAGTAGAGGCACTCTCCCGCGCTTCCAAAGGGAATCGATGGACTTAACACAGCGGGAAACAGCAGGAAATTGAAAGAGTTCTCGTTTCCTTACAAATCATAACCATCCAGGGGGGATGACACCCCCCTCGCCGGTTTTCAAAAGGGTTGCATTCTCATCTAGCGTTCATATTTTTTGAACCAGCCTTTTTCGGGAACAACACACTTTCTATTTTATTTTTAATTTAAATTTCATACCTATATATTTACCTTGTGTGCACCTTATATAAAATGTAGAATGAGAGTAAGAACATACAATGAACTGAAAAGAACAGCAATAGAGATAGGCCAATGGCTGAAACGACATGGCTCCGCCTTTGAAAGATGGTGACCTATATACATGTATTAATGTTCCGTCAGGCGTTGTGTGTCGTTGGGACATTTGGCAAATCATATTATCAATGTAGTATTAAAGACCGGAGGAGGTAAACTTTATATTTTATAGTAATGTGTCAACTTTATTTGATTTTAAGTTTAGAAATTTAGGAAAAAGTATATTATTTAACTGTATATCATGATCAGTTTATACACTAGGTACTGTAAAAATGTTGGGTCTAATAGTGAGATTTTAAACAATGTTTACACATTACATTCTTGTTGGATAAATATATTTTCGACAGTGGATGATCATTTCTATCCATTTCATTCCATTCATTTATCCAATATAATCTCTCGTATATGGTGGCCATTCCCATTCATAATAAAATTTAACAGTGTCCTTTCGATGTTCTCAATTTTAACCAAATAATATAATATTTGAAACTAAAACCCCAAAAGTACAGTTATAAATATATCTTATACAAGACTCAATCAAACAAAAGTGGTCTTGTACACTTAAAGGGGGTAGAGGTTTACTACAAGTATTGCAATCGCGTTAAAGAGTAGCGAAATTTATAAAATAATTTCTTTATTAGGAGCCCCTCTTTAAGTTGCTGTCTCTTATCATTACAACTATGTAAGACCCTTAGCACCAATTATTATTAGGTAATATACCGTTTAAGGTAGGTTTTTGGATGGACACAACTATCAAATAAACATTTTGTGACTCCCCACCTAGAAAACTAATCTATATCAGGTCCCTCTTCATCTCGGTGTACTTCTTTCCTCCCTTCATCCCATCCAACATCCCTATCCTGTTCCTTCCCTTACCTCGCTTGCCCAACATTCTCCCCTCTATTACCTTCTTCAACATTCCACTACCGCTCAATACGCCTTTCATCCATTTTTCCTGCCTCCATTGGATTTCTCTCAACAAACCCCTCTCCTCCACCACCATTTCTAGTACTTCCTCATTTGTTTTCCTTTCGGTCCATTTCACCTTCTCCATTCTTCTCCACACCCACATTTCAAAAGCCTCCAATCTACGTCTATCCTCCTGCTTCAGTGACCACGTTTCCGCGCCGTACATAGCTACGCTCCATAGCACCAATAAACTTTCAGAAATTGTAAGTCACGGTTATTTAATATTAAACAATGGAAATGAATTTTTACTTCAGAATCACTACATATACCCTAAGACAAGCAAAGCGCCATGCAAGTCATGAACGTATGACAGTTATCTTCTATCAATAAAATACGAGGGCAATTAAAAATATTCTAAGAATGGAATATAAATAAACTAGAAACCTCCGTGAAACTTTTTTATTTTTCAATGTGGTCTCCCTGTACACTAATACCCTTGGTCCAGCGATGTTCCAATGTCTTGTTCCCATCTTGAAAATTAGATTCCCTCAGGTGTGCAAAATATCCGTCTACTTCGGATGTTAGTTCTTCGTTTGAAGAGAATCTCCATTCACCGAGGAAAATGTTGAGTTTGAGGAAGTGATAGCAATCTGATGGAGCCAAATCGGGTGAATAATACGGGATGTGGCAACCATTAGTATCTTAGTTCACGTGTTTTTGCCATGGTAACGACACTTGTTTCTGGCGTGCTATGTCTTGATCTCTGACCAAATCTGACCGCTTTTTCGTGCAGTAAATTCAGTAGGTTAGAGTGGTATTGTTCAGTAATTTTTTGACTAGTGAGAAGATAATCTATCTGCGGAATCCCTTTCACATCCCATAAACTGAGGCCATCATGGTGGTGGTGAATCAGCATGTTTCCACTGCTTTGACTCCTGTTTTGTCTTTAAGTTATATTGATGGACCCAAGTTTCATCTGTGGTTGCAAAACGACGAAGAAAAATCTTGTTGATTGCTCTTAAAACGGATGAAACATTTTTCGGAAATATCCATTCTGATGGGTTTGTGATCCTGCGTCAAGAGTCGTGGAACCCATCAGGCTGATGATTTTCTCACATCAAATTTCATTTTTAAAATATGATATGCCCACTCAAATGACATTCCTACAGCTACGGCGATTTTTCGCACTTGCAGTCGGCGATCCTCCATGAACATTTTATGAACGTTTTCAATAATTTCTGGTGAAGTGGAGCGTTTGGCCGACCACTACGCTGATCATCATCTAAACTGTCCCGACCAAACTATCTGTCCACTCGGTAACGGTTGAATATAAAGAAGTAGAGTGTCTCAGAGTGTTCTAAAAGTCGGCATGAATTTTCTTTGGTTTTATACCTTTCTTTATGAAGTACTTAATTACTGTTCAAATCTCAATTTTTTCCGTATTCACAATCACTACACGGAAACAATAACAGATAGGCGTCCGCACCACAGATCTCTTCTCAGAGCACTTACATGTTAAGTTTTTACTCTCAAAGCTATAATTACCTATTACTACGCGCAAAACTCGTGCTAGCGCTAACATTTGGTGGCTATTCTCATAATCTATCAAAATACCCTCGTAACTTTTTAATAAGTAACTTTTCTCGTTAATTTCGACAGTGTATATCGATTCAGCGACCAAATAAACGAGGAAAAGGATAGTTCACAGAAAGAAGAATTTTGCCCGGCATGTATTTTTTATTTTTTTGTTATCTGTCGTGAAGCCGACTCATTATACAGCAGAAAGGAACTAGCGCTTCCGTGTGCCGCGACGCCATACATGTATATGCACACCCACTCCAGCCATTAAGGACCATTCATGGCGCGCGGCTGTGGGAACTTTTCTATCGGTCAAATCGGTGTTACTACCCCTAAGCCCTTGATGACGTCAACGGATGAATGGAAGGAGAGAATGGAATAAGGGCGGCGGAAAACTGGGGCAAAGGCTTACGGGGTGTGGGATGGGGTAAAGAGGGGCGGGGAGGAGGGGGCGTTAAAAGAATAAAAGAGGGAATTTCACGCTCTTCCGACGTGACACCGTATGGAGAGACGAACGGGAAATAGTGGAGGCAGTAGGAGTGAGACGTGAGATCGATGATTAAGCCGGATTGATTAATGACCAAATCCACTTTTAATAGATATTCAAAATATTAATTGAAATCCATGCAATTTTTATTTCGCTTTCGCAAAAGTCAGTGATTTTAAAAATTTGGATTTGAAATAAGAATTGATGGGTCATAATAACTGCAGGTTACAAATAACCTGTATATATATATATATATATATATATATATATATATATATATAAACCATAAACACAGTAATCAACCCGAAGGTCGGTTTAGTAGGTGATGGTAGAGCTCACCCATGTACCAAGGCCTATACGGCGTGTGAATATTCACACATCAGGGTAGGGGGGCCAGTTCCTTTCCCTGTGCCGGTTATGGTTTCCCAGGAAGATCTGGTACCCGAAAAATCAACTAGCTTGGGTGGAGCTGCAGGTGCCCAAAGTGCCTTGCCCGGGAATCGAACCCGGGACCCTCCGGTCAGCAGTCCAACGCTCTACCCGCTAGACCACCGCGAATATATATATATATATATATATATATATATATATATATATATATATATATATATATATACACAAACAGGTTATTTGTGCATTTATACATACATATTGTACGAAAGTCTCAAAAATGTGAACGATAATTCAAACGAAGGAACGAGATGGTGTTAGCCAACAAAAATATAAAAAATACATAAAAAAGTACACTCACAATCATTCCAAAATTTTCAGTGGCAAGACCACCTTTCTTTGCGGAAAGAAGGAACTCAGCTTTCGGCCTTCTCTAAGGCTTTCTTAAGGTCAGAGTCTGATTATAAGAAAGCCAAAATCTCAAACAATCTTAAATGTGAGTGTCCAATGACCTGTTTTCTATATAAATAGTTGTGTTCTATTGTACCATCCATGTGATACATGTATGTGTTTGTGTACATATGTAACAAACATTTAAATTCAAAAGCCTCCAATCCACGCTTAACATCCTGCTTCAGTGACCAGTTTCCTTAATCCTTACTTAACGTCCCTGTCAGCGACTCCTTCTTCCTTGTGAAAGCCTCTTTTACCTAGCACAATTATTCTCCTTACATCCCCACAACTTTGACCATTTTGATCCAAAACACTGCCTTTATACGTAAGAGGTTCCACCTGCTCAAGTTATTTCCGTCCTGTTTTAACCTTTAACTTGGCCATTCTCTTTATGGAAAACCGCATAACCTTTTTATTATTTATATTGATTTTCATTCTACATCTATCTCACTGAATTTTTAATTTCCTCAGAAATGCTTGTAATGGGTTTGCTGATCAGAGGGCGGAAATTCATTCACCTAAAGGACGGCAACCACTGTTGCCCGGATCAATGCGCAGTTATTTGAAAAGTCCACTAGGGTGGTCACTTTTTCTCCCTCGAAAACGTTAGCCCTAAGTGAAGGTCGAACAGATATTATTGCTATAAACAATCACTTTCTCCTCCGTTATCGGTCCCCCTCATCTTCTAAAGAATATAACGCCCTCACTCAATGGACCGGCGAAGTTCCTCCTCGAAGGGTTTCCTCTCTATCGACAAAGATAAGGGACGTTCGGATAAACACCATCGCTGAAATTAGGGTAAGCACTTTGCTTTCCAGCAACCTTCGAAAACCAATTATAATGTGCCATGAATTGTGAGAACGTTTACTTTCGTCGATTAGGCGTTTTATGTCGAAAGTTTATTTCGAAGTTCGTCGACGTAGGTTTTTGAAAACCAAATATTGGTCATAACGTATTTTTCACCCCAATGGACACCGTGGTGATTCTTGTCCTTCCAAACTTCGGAAGAACCTTTTGGGTAACGAACGATTGCAATTTTAACATGGCCACGCGCGCATTAACCAATACGATATTCCCGATATCATTATCACCAAGGTTAATCGGCTTGTAAATAAATAAGCCATTTGATGGTACAGGATAACTCTTTTTGACATAGGGAATTGAATGGGTGTGGTAAATATTATTCTGGCTTTCCACCTTGAGGGTCCGTGTTCGAAACAGGCTGTGGCAGATTTCTTATAGTGGAATCCGATTCCGACGTGGCGTGCTACGTCATGGGTGGGTACTTTAAGTGAAATAAGCCGTCCACCGGGTGGATCTTTCAAGCACGCGGTCACCTTCTTTGTTGTAGAGTAGTCCTACACCGGGTTTGTCTCAGTCTGTCCATTCTTCCTCCACTCCCTAATCATCCTTTTTCTTCCAAATATCACAGCTATCCCTATTCTCACAAAGGTCTTCAACTGTCTGTTGCATTCCCTAATGGCCTCTATCAGGTACCTATTACGTACATGTATTGCGTGAGATTTCTTTGAGTTATATTTCCCTGAATGCTTTCTTAGTTCGGTTCTTTTTGGGTCCTAGGCATGCAGAAGAGAAGATGGGAATACCCTCAGCGAGTCTTCATCTCATCCGCTCACCTCTATCGCTCTCCCTTCCACCACTTTCTTCAGCATCCAACTACCTCGCAACACTTTCTCCCTCCACTTTTCTTGCCTTCTGCAGATTTTACCTAACGTCATCTTAAGGTCATTATTTTCACGGTTGTCACAATAATTTTCTTTTAAGAAATATAATGATATGGAAAGTATGATAGAATTTGGATCCAAAAAAAACCCTTAATTCAAAACCTAAAAATATTATTCAAGTGTGATGATATTAATAAAATGTATGAGGATTTTGACTCTTGAAATAATTAAAGAAAGCGAGTGGATTGAGTACATATGCGCCAAAATAATTTTGAAAATGGATAACTAGATGTCTTTCATTAGAGAATATCAGAGGCAAATGAGAAAGTGTTTTAATTTAATTAAATCAGCAGGGTTGAAAAATCACTTCGATCACAAAAATAATATCAGTTCTAGACCTCAAGAATAACGCAAAATATTATAATGAAGAGTAATGTGAAAAATAAACTTGCTTCGTTGACCTCTGCAATATTCTTTAAATATACTGAGAAACTCGAACAGTTTTGTATATTTGAAAAAAAATATTTCGTCAATCGAGGGAGATTTTTGTTATTTAAATTGCTGGAGAATCCCTTTTTTCCACGAGTTAATATCGTTTTTGTCGTTAGTAAATAATACATATAAATTTCGTCCAACCTACATACTTACCTCATTCTCCTTCTCATTATAAGAAACTCCAACCTCCAATCCATTTCGCGACATGCAAATCCAGGTTAAAATTGTCTTAACCGAACCCGTGCTGTCATCTTCCGCGCCTACTCGGCTTTATCTCTTTCGATGGCAGGCTTCAACATCTCCCTACCGCCACTCAAACCCAGTTTTTCCTCACCCCACCCCCGCCTCTTTCAACTAATCTCCGCCCACTCCTTCGACGGCATCGGGCGTCTTTTCGTTCGACTCAATATGCGTGGCTTAAGGTCTTCCGCCATTAGTCCTCCCTCGCCCACGAATTCCGAAAGTATTCGAAACACGCCCATGCCGCCCCACCAAAACTCCAAGTTTTCTGAATAATGCGACGCCGTGTCTCACATTCATTCCCTCGTTAACGATCTTCTCTTTTCCGGTGCTTGCTTTTTAAAAAGTGTTCCGTCGTTTCAATTCCTTCCGATCAATCCATATCGCATGATCTGGCCGTTTTTTAAGTGTGAAAAATCTCGCGGATGGAGTTGAGGGGGCGTAGGCGAAATGGGGTGAACGAGGAGGGGGCAAGCGGGAAGGGAGAATGGCCGAATTTCGCCGGGGGCTGCTGAGGGATTTTTTCCAATGAAGAATTCGAGGGAATGTCTGATACGTGAGATTCCTTTTTCATTTTGATGTAGTATCCTCGAGGAAGCACTTGTGAATAATACTTTTAGATAATATTAAATGTGGAAAACAGTATCTGGATTCCAGTTTTTTAATTAAATAATTCTTTTACATTGTCATTAATTAATGAGAATAAAATAAACTTATATTTTCAACATACTCGTATGTATGAATAACAAAGTAGGAAGCCAGTAATTTGAAAAAAACCTACGCAAAACTGTCCCGCAAACCTTTTTTTATTGATACGTGCAAACACTTATATGATAAGGTGCAACATATTAACGAAGGGAATGACTTGCAGGTAATCAGAATGGAGTGATTACACCGAGCTTATCTGTGGACTTATTACGAAGATTACAACAGGTAGAATAAACTAAGTATCTGAGACAAACTCTTCCATTTCGATTTATCATCTAATCGCTTCTGGTTCGTGAATGCATCGAGGAAAATACCGATACCGAACATTCGGGTGGGCAGCTGTATGCAAGAGGAGGGGGACAGCAGGGACGGGTCGGAGGGGGGCGAACCATGTGCCCGTGGGCGAGTAGGAGGGAGGTAGGAAGAAGGGGAGGGGGGCGTGGGTGGATGACTGCGGTTCTAGACCAGGGATGCTGATTTTTGGGCGGGTTGGGTTCCCGAGGGGGAGACTCCGGCCCACGCTCGGCGTGGGCGCGGGATTAAGCCCCCGGGAGAGCGAATGTGCTATTGCGGGGGAGGGGTTGGAAGGCGGGAGCGAATTCCGTGGAGGGGGTTGTCTCTGCAGAAGGCGGATGGGGGTGTTCGCGAATTGAATCGGGGCGGCTGCGTGCGCAGATAGGAGTGGCAGGGTGGAGGGGGGCCGGGCGACTGCCCCCTGTTAGCGAGGGTTGAAGCTCGGGAACGAGGAAGACGTCAGGGACCGAGAGAGTCCCACGCAATTTCACGTAAAATGGGGGCCTTTCGTCTAAAATGCACATTGGAAATCACATGAGAAAGTTACATGCTGGGGTGAGAGGCCTAGAGAGAGATAATGTCGGAGGGAGGAAAAGCCTTGGTCATGGGGAATGGAGGTGTAGCGGGAAGCAACGTCGATGGTGGCCATAAGGGGTTTGGAGGTGGTGGGAATAGAGACAGAATTTAAACAGTGAAGGAAGTGGTATGTGCATGGTATGCATAAAAGTATCGGGAAAAGTTTTGGAAAAATAGATTTCTTCGGATATTGCTACAATATCTCAAAATTCTTCAAAAGTATATCCTTTGCGCGTCGAAAAACTTTTGTCGGGACGGCTTTTTCATAATACGAAGGCTCCCTGGTAGGAGGATTCCGGAAGGTCCTTAAGGTTACGCGTTCAAACCTTTTTGACGGTACTCAGGGTTCCAAGGTGGTGTCCTTTAAAGAAGGGAGGATTTCACTTTTGGGAATAGGAAAGTCTACTGGTGCCAATTTGGGACTGTAAGGGGGTTGGAGAATCGTCATGATGTCGTTGCAAAAGGTCTTTGCAAGCTGACGATCGGCCTTGCTCTTGGTCGTCCGTCCAAAGACCTTCGTGGCGGATTTAGTGCAGATCTTTCTCATCGCCAAATATTCAGTGATAATGGTGTGTGCACTGTCATCCCATCAATGTCAATACGATCTACGATGATGCGCACACTTAATCGTCGACCTCAATTCAGCACTTCACGCACACTTCAGGACAAATTGTTACCGACACTTTTTATACAAGCCTTGTATCTTGTATCAATGAGGGTAGGAAGAGAACAAGAGGTTGTAGATGGTGGTCAAAGAAGTGCGGATATTCTTTCTGTGGTAGAGTTGAACCTGAAGACTATCGGGCGACAGGTGTTGTTGGGTTTGTGTATTTTTAGTAAGAGATAAAACACCCCTAGGGGGATATGTTATCACCTCCCTCCCCAAAGTCCCCCGTCTCTTTTGTCCAGGAACGAATAAATCGGAACTGAACTGTGATCGTTTTCAGACAACGAATCATCTATGGAAGATGGGCCACCCGTGGTCGACAGTTAATTTACCTTGGGCCCGTAGACAGGTTAATTTCAGGCGGAACTATTAAACTTCCCAGGATGCTAAATGATGATGTTATCACATGAAATATAAGCCTGCTAAACGATCCGCGAATTTCGAAGCTTCAAATAAAGTTGTGCGCATTGATTCGAAATTTAATTAGATTTTTCCTTTTCCAATAACCGCGTCGTGGTTCTTGTGGCCACAACGTGATTTTCCGAAGCCGATAACGTGGCGGCGATCACATTACTCACTTTGGTGACATTTATAATTTCAGTGTTTTAAATAGAGGGTGGGAGAATAAGTTGTGGCATTAGTTATTAGCGTGAAAGCGACCGAGATTCGAGGTCATTTGCGCCATTTGGGATAGGTTGGTAATGCGATAGGGGTAGGGTACTCGGGGA
Organism: Hetaerina titia; assembly: GCA_037158775.1. Lineage (NCBI taxonomy): Eukaryota > Metazoa > Arthropoda > Insecta > Odonata > Calopterygidae > Hetaerina > Hetaerina titia. Next base: position 104,992,171 of record CM073771.1, on the reverse strand, counting down.
ACTTGAAGGAGCGCTCCAAGGGGTTACACAGCTTAACGTCCCATCTGACGGACGGTTTACCACACTTGAATAGCACTTAGTACCCAAAGTCAGGATCGGTGTACATCTGGAAAACCCTACCTCCACTGAGATTCAAACCCGGTCCCCCAGAGTGGACTCACTATTCCATTCCCTAGCAGAAATATTCATTTCAACTTTTCCCATGAATAATGTTATTTCCCAATTTTCACCGAAAATGTAAGTGACATGAATTTGCTACGTTGCTTTATGGGCTGCTGCTTGTTATCTGATGATAAGGTGGTCCTCACGTCCGTCTTTCACCTTTTGATACTTTGATTTTGGGGGCATTATGTGACATGTGTTCATTCAAAAAACGTACCTTAAATGATAGATTACCGAAAGACTATGCAATTACGTACTTGTATTTTTGGAAATGTCTTCGTGACTGCTTGCCAAACACCTCCTTAAAATTGCAACCAGGATAACTTTTTTAATTTTTCTTCCGGCGTTGAAGAAGATCGCATAGATTTCAACATCTCTGGGATGGTAATTTTTAGAATTTCGCACTGAAGTAAACTGAAAAGAAGGAAAAAGGGCCTTCTTAAAAGTGACGGCGTATTACGTCTCAATAATATTTGGTATTCATCTGATGAATGCCATGGCGAACAGTCCGTCATTACGTGAGTCCGAAATAGTTCTGTCGTATTTGACTCATAACAATTCATTAAAAAAATATGTACATTCCTACATTCTACCTCTTTAAAAATCCACATGACTGCAAACGCTAAATCGACTTTGTTCATAAAATCTGCATATTTTGAGTCATTAATTTTTAACTCGTCCGAGAAAGTGTCAAAAGAGTCGTGCGAATGTTACCTCACGGATACGGATTGCACCGGATAAAATACGTCGAAGCGACGAATCGTGAAAACGGCGAATAAAAATGGAAAAACTCTTAAAAGCCACCATCTCTGTCCAAATATTTTAATAAGTTTTTTAGTATTTAGTGTAATAGTATTTTAATGAAAACAAAGAAGACAGCTTAACTCCGTGAAAAAAAACAAAACTTGTGGCAAAAATTGACCATTAAAAGGTATTGAATACAAAGATAAGTTAATTGTTCATTTATTTTAAAAACTTTCGATAGTGGCTCTATCAATCGGGTCCAGCAAATGGAACTCAATAAAGCTAAGTCGTATTCAAAACAAAAACACTTCCGTATTAATTTGATTATATATATATTATATATATATATATATATATATATATATATATATATATATATATATATATATATATATATATATATATATATATATATATATTAATTTCGTCGAAGTAACACAGACGTTGAATAAAAAAAATGGCCAGCAACATACAATATAAGAACACATAAAAAGAACACTTACATGTTATTTGTTAATAATTTCGACGGAATTTAGCTCCGTCTTCCTCAGAAGGAAGTCAGTACTACTGTTTCTTCTGAGAGCTAAATTCCGTCGAAATTATTAAGATATAATGTGTGAGTGTTCTTATATTGTTTGTTGCTGTCCAAGTTTACATGTGTATATATATATATATATATATATATATATATATATATATTCCTCGATAGCTCAGGTGGTTTAGAGCATCCGCCCGGCAAGTGGAGAGATCCGGTGTTCAAGTCCCGGTCGAGGAAAATATTTTTACATTCGTGATCTGCTCACATCCGCCATCCCCACCTCTGTTGTGTTTGTCCTTTATATGTGTTCCTTTACCATTTTCCTTATCTCTATTTCAATTTGAATGAATATTTATTCGCCATATGGCGGTATTTCGTGTTTGAATGTATATATATATATATATATATATATATATATATATATATATATATATGTACATATATATATATATATATATATATATATATATATATATATATATATATATATATATATATATATATATATATATATATCGATGATGCGAAAGTACTCACGAGAGCAATATAACTTTTGGACGGCACAATAGAACACGTAAAACACATAAAACACATAAAAGACCAACATAGGAAAGGTGGGGAAGGCGGTTTTGAGCAGATCACAAATATAAAAATATTTCCTTATCCGGGATATATATACATATATATATATATAGAAATGTATGTGTATATATAATAAGGTAATGGGATGGAAACACTTATAAAAAACAAACACAGGAATGATGGGAAGATTATCAAGGTATCCTTTATAACATTGTATGATTCTTTCCCTGCTATCATTTCTTCTTATATCTTCGACCATTTCTCATTTGGTGACACTGTCCAACATTCAATTCAAAATATCTGGTGATTGTCCTTTCCCATCACCATTACGGGGGTTAAAAACACAAAAATTATACTTTTCATGTTTTACTGAACATTTTCAACAATGCGGTGTTTGAATTGTACACTAAAATGCTCTCCATTCCATTTTCCCCTGGTTTTTGCTCTTGCCTACTCTCTATCCGCACGTCCCTAATTCGAATTCTCATGAGGTGAGGGAGCGGTAGACTTGTCGGAAGGTATCGCCAGGTTCCGCCGCTTGGCTTTCGGATGAACCCTGCCCCTGGAGTTCGCGTTTTCGCCCTCGTATTCGAGAAAAAGTTTCGACCGTAACGCCCTAGGCTCCTTCAAGATGGCTTTTGGGCTCGGTCGCCTTGTCTTCCTGGGGCGAACCAATGCGAGATAACGGAGAGAGAGGGCGCTTCCAGGAGTGATTTAATGCCCAGGGAACGTCGCTATCTCGCCTCGGCTAGACGGGATTTAAGATCGTCACGTGACAGATAGGAATCCCAATCGAGGAAAGATGAAAAATTCAAACATGGGGCAGGCACTTATTTTTTTAAAATTTATAATATATATATATATATATATATATATATATATATATATATATATATATATATATATATGATATCATAAAAAATGAATTTAACGATAGGTTTTATAACGAGCAACATGCGCCGACTGATGTTATAATTAATTTAATGAGCCCTCGTTTTAGGTCGATTCGCTTTTAATTAGCACTCCTTGGTCGGATGCCGTGCTTAACAACACATAGCAACACTTCCGGTTACAACACTCGTGTAGCTGGGAAGATTATGGAAAAGTTCTTATGTAACTTTTCCATTACGACGAACTAATAGATGAATAAAATGTCAGCGTTTTGATTATTTACAAATGGTAATAAACTAATGCGGATATTGCTTGGAAATACATGCGTCTGGTCGATGGACCAAAGGAAAATTAATGCGTATTTTGAAAGATTTTATCTTTATGGAGAATAATTATGAACCCCTAAATTCTCTAAATTCATTTCAAATGTTAGTTTTCGGAATCGTGATGCGGGATGTTTAGAATACAGAGCGTTAAAATGCAAAATGCGTATCTCCCACAGAGCGAGAGAGAGAGAGAGTGAGTTTGAACTTTTTTTACCAAACAATAAAAAAAACAAGAGAAAAATGATAATTTTTGTTGAATCCGGCGTAATTATATGGAATTTTAACAACATATTGAAATGATTATATTAGAAATCCAGTGCGATTATTATGTATTACCTAAGAGTAGTGAACGTGAGGGGGTTTTTAAGATGGAAGCCTCCCCACCAACTCCAACAAGTGAAGGAGGAGACGAAGACGAGAGAGAATCACGGGGCGCACCCTCCAATTAAACAGTGCAGTCCTCGCCTGTCGTCCTTTTGTTTCTCTCCCATTGCTCACCCAATTTAACGCGTCACGCCCCAGACGTAATTTCCCGACGAGCCTTCTTTCTCTCCCGGTCCAACCCCTCGCAAGAAGCCGCGTTTCCAAAAACAGCACTCGAAATTGGACGGGACAAGGGAGTGAAGGGCGGGGAGTTTGAGGAGGCGGATGATGGCAGTAAAGCGACCGTCTCTCAGGCCTGATTGTTTGTCGGCGGGCTTTCATTATGCAAATCAGGAGCTGAAGCTATTCTCCCTCGCACCGCCGACGGAAAAGGTCACTGCCAGTCTCCTTGGTCCGACACCGCACGTCCGCCTTCTTTCCCTACCACTCCCCCTCCTATTCCACCCACACCCTTCCCCCAGGAATATATCATGCTCTTTAATAATTATTAAAATTATTATAATCACTCTGCTTAAACGCCGTACGTACTTCTTTCGCACAACCCCCTCCTTCCTGAGATATATACCCTGCCACACACCTTTTTGGTGGCTCGCAGGGTATTTATGTAGAAGTAGAAGTATATACCAAACTAGTTGGTACAAACCACCCTTCTTCTCCTTGAAATAGGTGGTTTGTACCAAGACTCTTTTAGTAATATACATATATATATACGTGTATATTATATATATATATAATATATATATATAACATATATATATATATTATATATATATATATATGTATAAAGATAGAAATGTATTTTTATATATTTGGGTCGCGGTAGTCCAGGGAGTAGAGCGTTGGACTACTGACCGTAGGGCCCGGGTTCGATTCCCGGGAAAGACGCTCTGGGAACCTGCAGCTTGACCCAAGCTATGTGGTTTTTCGGGTGCCAGAACATCCTGGGAAACCATAATTTGTACAGGGAAAAGAACTGGCCACCCTGTGGGTGTGTACTGGGTGAACTTTACCATTACCTACCAAACCGACCTTATGACCCGATATTTGGTATAAACCTGGTATAAATCCATAAAAGCTATTCTGCTGATACCAAATGCTCCGATAAGCACGTGGTCGGGGAAACGAAGGAGGTCAAGAATCATTGATTTTGTGCTGAACACAGTTTTGGCATGAAGTTCATTTTTCACATTTCGAGACCGCTTTTTCCGATAAATACCATCCATCACACTTTGCGCTGCATTAATCTCCTCCTCATTTCTCACTACCACGTAAGACCCCAATAACGCCCTGGAAGGTGCCCGCGATCCTCCTCTCCCGTCATTCCACGACCGCTTCCCTTCTCCCCCGACGCAGTCACTCCAGGCGCATACAGCAGCACCATTAGGTATCCGCGGGCAGCCCTCCCACCACGGACATGCCCGAGTTGAGTCACGTAGTCCGTCGGTAAGACGTCGTCAGCGGAAGTTGCGCATGTCGGTTCGCAGTCCGACTGGTTGTTGGGAGGGAATAAATAAATCCTTTCCGACTTTCCTCCCCACACCCTAGCACACCTACACCCGTGAAATAGCCTCGGAACATTCTAGATTCCCCAAAACTCGCACGCTGCCGGCACCACTTTGCATTCCAAAGTGCGCGGCTCCACGGCGTCTGGGATCCGACGCGAGGAAGGCGCAAGGCTGAATAAAATAAAAAGAAATATCATTTTGTGACGAATTGGACAGGATTTTCTCACACGCGTGAAAAATTCAAGAATCAGAAACCGACTCCCATTTTCTTTTTATTTTCTTAGTTTCTTCGAGACTTCGCTCCAAAAACTCCCGAATCCCGAACCAACACGTGGGTACCTCATGGGACAGTTTTTTTGATCCTGAATACTAAGTAGAAAACCGATGATGCTTCTTCCACTTTCTATTTCACTGGTTTTCCATCTCATTCCTCTCCTCCTTCCTTACAATGTAACCATGGAGGAAAAACAGCAGAGGATCGAAATTGGGAAACTCGGAGACGACGAAAATGGCTTTGCACGCACGCACGCGTCTCGCATATTGCACGGATTTTCTGCTCTGGCGTTTCGTTCCGGTGTTGAAGCGCTTCTATGTCCGTTCCCATATCTGATTCACGCCTACATCGAACGTTTTGTCGCGCAACATTCACGTATTCAGTGCACGACACCCTACTTATCCCGAAATCTCCTTTTAAACCTCTCTCGACTCCCATCGACTCCTCCTCGCTCCTGTTCACGTGATTCGCCGAAAGTCACGCCTAGATATTTCTGAAGCACCTAAGCCATTGACGCGCACCTGAAATGATGACACATCAGCACTTAAATCGCGCCCGCACTTTAGGTCCTCACTTGCTAGCTAGTAGCTTTTATGCAAGGTGACCGACAGCTGAGGTCATATGCCCCATTAGGGACGTTCAGGGAATGGAGGAAGTGTAGAGAGAAACCCGGCGTAGGCATTAGCCTACCCTTCACGAAAGGTACAAAGGCCGCTAAACGTCCCATCCGACAGAATAATAAATTCACTCAAAGGTCTCTCCATAAAGCCAAATAAAAAGGTTTTGTGAAAATTACATGGTATTTTTCTTTCCTTCGATTCCACATTTTGCTAAGTAGTGATTTAACTGCTTGAAAAAATTTATAAAAAAACCAGTTGTCCTTGTATTGGGATATAGTGAAGAGTTTGACCCTTTCGATCGCGCATACAACAAAGATCGTCTAAATATATTCAAGTAGGGATTAGGTAAATACAGGTCAACCTTGTCTCTCAAATGATGCACAATTTCTTTAGTAGTAATGTTCAAAGAGTATCCACTTCGAATTTTAAAATACCTTAAAATTCTATACACACACACATACAATGCCAGTTACAAATATAGCGATGATAAGTAAACTTAGAAACTCAAAATAAAGAGACACTCAAAATTTTAATTTTTTAATACTTCGGAGGGTCGACCACTTTTCTCAACGGAAAGTAGCTAATGTCTTATTCTCTGGTTCTCTCAACAACCATTCACACCCAACGTATACCCGTATGTTTTATTCTTACCCCTACATTATATATATATATATATATATATATATATATTAGTTTTAACAATTTCAGCTTCATAAATACTGGATAAAAGTGCTACAAATTTAAAATATTAACAAGTGTCTCTTAAAATGATTAAACCAACACTATAACTCGATAATAATAAACCTTCATTTGGTAGTTTATTATTTTGAAAATTTTATTTGATTGTGATAGAGTGGCTCAAAAACTTGTTTGTATGTTTTTAGATGTTTTAATACTCTGCACGCCACCGCTAGGATGTGTGGCAGAGGGTGAATACAGAGTAGAATAATTTTACCCGAGTATGATCCTACCGCGGTCGAACAATGTTATTATGATCCCCTATCGTTCGCGGAAAAAATGATATTTTGAATCTATCTGTTCTACAATTAATCTCTCTAATGTTACTAACATGATCTCTCCTACCGTAGTACGATGGGGGCAATAAAACATGTTCTACATCACAGCTAAAAAGACATCCTTCCAATTTATGCAAGAGTTTCAATCTGTAATTTAATCTTCGTTCCGTGAGTGATTCCCAACTTAACTGTTGTAATATTTTTGGATATGCTACTTAGATTACACAGCCAACAGTGTTTTTGGTGCCGGAGCTTTCAATGCTGATTTAAAGAACAATTTGGGTGCTGAATCCAATTATGACACTAGTTTTTTCCTATCAGCTATAGTTTTCAAGATATAGATATGTTGTTACTTACGTAAAAAAATCTTCTACATGATGATATGGGAATATTATATTAATAATTATCTCATTGGCCTACAATATAGAAATATACATAAAACTTATTGACAGTTTATTGAAAATAAATGGAACACCACAGAGTGGTTATAAATTAGTATACTTATAGATTTATTTAACTTTGAAAATTATTTTCCGGAGTATATCAAATATTAAAACAACTAATCGTAAGATGTGCCATATCTAAAAAAGTAGAGCTGTTAAATAAAAACCGATTTCATATTTGGATTCAGATCTACAAATATAGTTAAAATCATCACAAAGATTCCCGGCACCAAAAAAAAATTTTTTTGTAGGCCTGTGTTATCATTACGTTTTACAAATCTAGCTTCTCTACGCTGCACGCGATCCAATTCGGCAATGAATCCACTTCATGAGGATCCCATATACTTGCAGTATACTCTAAATCAGGCCTGAACAGCGACAGGTAACATTTCTCTTTGGCTTTTTCAACAAATTTACGTAGTACTCTTATAATAAACCCTAATTTTGTTAGCTTGTCCACATATTCCTCGTATGTTTCACCCAGGGGAGATCGTGAGTGAGGGTAACGCTTAGGTATTTAGTTGGGTCTACTCATTCCATTTTTGTGTTCCCAATACAGTAGGCATTCGGGAGGGAATTGCTCTTTTTCCAAATATTTATCACTACGCACTTTTTTAAGTTTAATTCTAATTACCAAGCGTCGCATCAGCGTTGTATAGCGTTAAGACAATCTGACAAAGCTGCTGCGTCTTCAGGATCATATATATCATGGCAAACTACTGCATCGTCGGCAAATAAACGTACTTTACTAGTGACTACGGAGTCAATGTCACTAACGTAAAGTAGGAATAAAAGAGGTCCGATATGGAGAACACCATAAGTAACTTCTATTACATTTGAGCTAACTCCATCTATCACTATTCTTTGGAACCGACCATTCAATAAGTCCTTAGTCCAACCCCGAACATTTTTATCTATGCCATATGCTTCTAGCTTTTCGAGCAGTTTACTATGAGGTACTTTGTCGAAGGCTTTCTTAAGATCAAGAAAATTCGCGTCCATTGGAGCATTGCTCTCTCCCGAAGTAAGAATATCATGAACCAGATTTACAAGTTGTGTCTTGCAGGATCTACCGTTTCGGAAACTGCGCTGATTTTTCATAAATAATTTCTGATTATCGAGATATCTCACTATCGAACTAGTAAGTATATGTTCCATAACCTTGCACGAAAGTGATGTGTCGGAAATAGGTCTGTAATTGCTCGATTCCTCCTTGTCTCCGTTTTTAAATATTGGTGTTACGTTAGCCGTTTTCTAATCTCTGAGAACCTTGTGATCTGCCAGAAACTTCTTAAATATTATTTCTAGATACGGCGCAATTTCCGAAGCTAGATCTTTAAATATACGAGCGAGTACTTCATCGGGCCCGAAGGATTTATTAGGCTTAATATTTTTTAGCAATAGTTCTATTCCATTGTATGAGATTTTAATATTGGGCATCGGTTGAATGGCATGATTTGGTGAGCTATCGGAGGCATTCGGTGAGATAGTGGTGAAGACGCTTTGAAAGAAGGAATTTAATAAGTTAGCCTTTTCCAAACTGCTGGTTTTCCTTTCGCCTTTATCATTTTTGAGTGAATGAACAGTTGTTCATTTAGGTTCTCTTTCATATTTTCCGGTAACCTTTTCCTTTTGAATTCCCTTGAACTTTTTCCGAAAAACATTCAAGGCACTCGCCCTAGATATCTTGTCATCATAGTGTTCTCATTATTTTCATCGCTAGAGATATCATTCCTAATAGTTTTCATCTTGGGTTGACATAGCCTTTGACTTCGCAACGTCTTTATAACCACCGCGTTGTACCATCTAGGTTCCGTGTTTTCTTTTATAAATTTACAGGGAATGAACGAATTGACTGCTGAGCGCGTGATCTCAAGGAAGTGATTCCACGTATCCTCATAATTAAGGTGGTTGCTGTTTTTCTTAAGATGTAAAAATTGATTCTGTAGCACGCATTTTAGTCCATTGTAGTCCCCTTCTTTAAACAAATTAATATTCCTTTTAGACGCCTCATTTCGGACCACATGTAGCGAAAACTTAGCATTCACAGCCCTGTGGTCACTAATTCCTTCTATAATTACTATATTTAGGACTTTTTCGGGAGTATTCGTTGCTAACAATTCAAGTATATTATCTACTCTAGTTGGTGAAATGATAAGCTGATTCAATGAGTTATACATAAAAGAATTCAACAGTGATTCGCAGATATCTTTGTCGTTACCACCCACCCCCAGTCAATAGATGGGACATTGAAATCTCCACCGATTATATCGCCGCGGTCATTGTTTTGGGATAAAAAAAAACTTTGATTTGCTGATCTAATTATAATATACAATTGTGTCAGTCGACTAGTGGTCTGTAAAATGAGCATACATAAATTTTTTTGAATTGAGGACTTTTCATTGAGCACCAAACGTTTTTCAAACCATTACCCGGAATTACCTCAGCCCTGCTGACGCAAGAATTTTAACTGTAATAAACACACCGACCCCGATTCTATTTGTTCTATCATTTCGGCAAATGGAAAAGGTTTTTAGGAAATTTCCACCGCCGGCAACATCAGTGGTTAACCAGCTCTTTGTCCCAGTAATTATATCTGCGCGTGTACTTTGAATAATTAGATGATATTCTGCGACTTTGTTTTTTTAACTTGGGCAATTAACTACCAACACAAATAATGTTTCTTTGACATTAAGGTTTTTATTGTCTCGACTTAAAACACTATAATAAGGGTGGTAAATTGTTCCCATTCGTATTCAGAAATATTTGAATAAAAGGCAATTGAAAACAATTTAATCAGCATAATTGCATCAATTGTCTTCAAATTAAGTTAATATAAAACAACTGCGGTGTGGCCATGGAGGCGATAACATTTAACACAAGACTGATTTAAATTTCCTGCAACATTCGTTGTTCGCTATGTTTCAATTAATTTTGTTTTACAACCAAAAGCATTAAAACCTATAGGGCAGCAGTCAGTTCGTCAGTTGATGAAATAAAAAGCCTGAGGTATATTATTTTTAGATGTTCCCTCGTGAAAAACACTACTCTGAACAATTTGCTATTTTTGTAATATTTTCCAAAATATGGTCAGCAGTCAGAAATTGAGACCTAACTATTGACCTTCAGTTCGCTCAAGTCCATTAAGGCATCAATTGAATCACTTCCGCTCGGCTGGGTGGAAACTTGACGGCATTGTTGGGAGAGCGGGCGGAAATGACGCGACGATATAATGGCAGCCGGAAGTTTAGTCGGCAAAGCACGCAATCGGATTTTTCGTGCTTGATCTTTGCGTCTCCAGCGACAGGACACGAAGGGAATAACTAGAAGGGCCAGCCGTGTATCCAAAGTTTCCATCAAAAAATGAATTCATCTCTCCATCATGGCCGGTTTGCTCCGGAATACCAAAAAAAACACACACGCTCCCCGTCTTGCCGAAGTTGGAAAGAGATAGATGGCGCGGCAGATGCCCGAGACGTCTAAGGAAGCGCTTCGGACTGCTTCGATCGCCTCTAGACTGCTAAAGACGTCTTCTGAGATAAGTATCCAGCCCTCCAAAATTCCCAGAAAGAAATGTAATATGTATGGACACTTGGACCCCACTGGTGCTCTCTTAAAAGCCTGTATCAGTCAGGGTCACTTTATTCCTCGGCAGTTAGCCTCGGTGAAGAGCTCGTATTTGATGGATGCGAACTGAATCCTCCACTCATTGAAATTAATGTGCAATACGTACTCTGTTCCTCGTTTTTACACAATCCATTTTAGGAAAAGACGGACCAGAAACGGTTGAATTAATCAGCGGAGCAAATTTATTTAGTTTCAGTGTCAAGAAAGAATAAAAAAGAGGAGACTTCATTACATGAAAAATTATCTGAAATTTTAATGGTAATGTATTCATTAAACATTTATGAACATGTAAAAGGAAGCTTTTTTTGGTCCCATGAGCAAAAACTGCTACATTTTATTGCGATATTAATTTTATTACTGGAAATTATATAGTGTTAAGATAAGTTTTCGGATGGACACAGACTGACTATCGCTACATTTCTTAGACTCATCTAACAAGACATGACCTGACTACAATAAATCCCTCTTCAATGATACATAATTATTTCTTCCTTTTATTCCGTTGAACATACCTATCCCATTATATCCCCCTGCCTCGTTTGCCTGAAGTCCTCTCGACTATATGCATATTTGTATATAAATATATATGTATATATACAAGTACATATATATACTTGTATATAGAATGTATATGAAGTTAGCACTAGTGGACAAAGATAAAAATTTCCAAATCCACCAAGCCCCTTTCCAAATCCCCTCCCACCCCCAGAGTCACACCCACTCCTTGCTTTCGAGTGAAATACAAAACTTGTCCCATTTTCACCACTCCACCTCTCTCCATCCCACTTTTTAACTCTCTTCTTCCCTTCCCCCACTCCTCCTGCACATCTCAGAATGTCGTCTATCTTCTGACGTGAACACTCTGCCCGGCATTTTACATAGGCCAGTGCTCCAAACCCCAGAATTTCAGGATAAACAATCATCGCGCGTCGTACAATTTCTCTTCCCCGTCCGCGGGTCTTTCCACCCCAATATATGCCTCCCACCACAACATCTCCTTCAAGCATTGTGAAAGTGTTTCCATTCTGGCATCCCTTCACCCATCCGATAACCCTATAAAATTAAAAACGATGGAAATGGCATTTATATCGCTTTGCAAAGCCTATCAACATCCGGGTCTCAATGTCGTTCACTAATCATAGAGGGTTAAAGTGGATAGGTGTGCATTTGTTACACACGGCATAGTAAGATAATTTGTTCATCCGCATGTATTTTGTTATTCTTGGCCTGGGTTTTGACTTGCTAAGTCCTGAGGACGACTTTGCAAGTTGACACCTGGGTCGTGGATGTTGTAGTATCTGTGGATAAACTAATTGTTATCTTTTCCGTTTGTGAATTATTTCCACATCCACCCTCTCACTCCTATTCTATTACCTTTCCCCTCTGGCCTCCTTTCTCCCTTTCCCCTTCCAAAACCCTTTGTTTCACCCTTCCCCCACCACCCGTTCTCCCCTTCCCCCGTTCCCTTCTCTCTCTCTCTCACATACCTTACCCTCCTTAATTCAGCAGCCAATCCTAACTAATCTTCTGAGGAAGACGGAGCTCAATTCCGTCGAAATTATCAAGAAATAACGTGTGAGTGTTCCTTATAAATATATATATAATATAAATTATATATATAATATATCTCCTACCCAAATGTATTTATTATATATATATAATAAATAACTCCAATGTACGACTGTTATCCTGCTCTTAAGACCATGTCTACCCATAAACAATAATGCTCCATATCAAAGTTTACATGAGTGTTTTCTTAAAATTGTACTCTTACGCCCCTGTCATTATATATGTACCTCCTCTTTGTGAGAACTTCTGCTTCTTCTTTCCCTATTACTTTAACCGTTTTGGTCCAAAACGCTTCCAAGTTAGGTAAACTGTTCCACCTGCTCTAGTTTTGCCCTCTTATTTTTATATTTAACTCATCCATCCTCGTTAGCCTTTGTTTTGATTTTCTCACATTAATTCTTATCTCAAATCTATCAAACTGATTTTCTAAAGCGTTCAGAAATGAAGCGCCAACCCTTCCTTGACAGAATGGAAAACTAAAGCTTGATGGCCCTCATTTAAAACTTATTTTATAAATCCTCCTCCGACTTAAATTCCTATCTCCAGTTCTTCCCAAACATGCACCAAACCACCGAGGTTTTGTTCCATTTTTATCCTTCTAAAGAGGAGGAGGGAAAGAGGGCAGTGGGGCGCAGCATGGGCGTTTCTTACAGCGCTGAATCACCACCACTCTACACAACGGCAAACAAGGCTCGGGTTGGAGATCTTGGGTTGCGGCGCGGTGTTTGGGAACAGATCGAAAAAATAATCCCTCTCAGGTCATCCGAGGAGTCTCTCGAGGGACTAAAAAAAGGCATTTTTATTTCGCTTGTGGTTCAAATACACCCGAATCCCTGACCGTCCCTTTGTGTGCTACGTGAGACCACAAGCCCTACCCTAAATACGTAACTTAGATCTGCCTAAGTCGGGGACTTAATGCAAAAAATCTTATAAAGATTAATCTGAAAAAATAACCATTTTTCAAAAACTTTTAACATTTTAGTCTGCTCTCATATGGTCCCATCGTTTCAGTTCATATTTTGCTAATTTTAGCTCGGAGAACATATCAGAATTGACGGAAAAATGGTGTATGGAATAATTAGGAGCCATTTGGCACCAAAAATATACCAAACAACAATTTTAACGGCTAGACGTGATTTGAACCCTGATCCCTCGATGTCTGGTCGAGTGCTTTGACCTGTTGGGCTAACCTAAGAGGTTTTATCTTAAGCTCCAAATTTTTGGTGGCTTTAAGGGAAGGAAACGGAAAGGAACGGAAGGGAAAAGGGAAGATGATATGAAGAAATACCGTAAATGCAGTGTAACAGAGTTCGAATCCCGGTCAAGGTTATCGATTTTTACATTCTTAAAATTGTTGGGTTGTAATGCGCATTAGCGGGTGTTTTCGTTAAAATTAACCGTTACTGAGATCTTCCGCAGTTACTTTGTACAAAAAAATATGATTACTCACACAGGCCAGCCATATATATGTTTCCCTTCATCATTTCACATATTCTCAAAAATTTGTTTCGGGCAAAATATATTCAAGCAACTCACGCAACCTTTTACTTCATATCATTTATGTTTCCTAATTTTAAATAAATATATCTATAAAAATTAATTATATTCCTTTATAGACGCTAAGAGTTACCAAGATGATGGCGACTATAGCCACCATCTTGGTGTCTAAATTTCCCTACACTCAGTACGCATCGTGTTGTAGTAGTGTGCTGACTGTGGTTCTTCTACTTTGTTCACTGCGGTCTGTTAAAATTTGCGCTGTAATAGAAAACGTCGCGAGAACAGTGATTAGGTTTTTACTGACAAAAACCACAACTCAATATGGAATTCATAGGCAACTTTGTAAATTGTACGGAGACGAAATAATGAGTGAAAGTGAGGTGAGTCAGTGGTGTATTCGGTTTCAAAATGACCGCACTGTGACAGGTGATCTGACGTTGAGCATTAAGGAAAATGAAAATGAGATAGCCAAGGCCGTAATCATTGATTCACGACCGTAGCTACGTTCATTCTACATTCACATCGAGAAAATCACCTATTTACGATTATGGATCTCTCGCTAGATGTGACTAGCAAATCAGTGGTTTGACAGTGACGCACAATTGAATGCTTGTGTAAACAAGGGGTTGAAATGTAAGGTGACAGATTTCTTCAGAAACATAATTGAAGATCTTGAGCATCGTTAAGACAAACGCCTCAATTTGTATGGTGACTACGCAGAAAAATAGTTTATGAATATTTGTCTTTTAAATGCATATAATATAACTTTGTCTTGTCACTAGGTTTGTTTTGCTTACATTAAAACGTAAGTTAAACTCTAGTCAGCTCTCGCAAATCAACATACAGGAAGGCCAACAATTACGGCGAAAGATAAGTTGCTCGTGGAAATCCATATCTTTATCATGGGTCAAATCTCAGCACTATAATTCGGATGACGAATTTGGAACTTTCAAAAACAAAAGAGAGTGAAATTCGCAAAGTAGCGTGGGGCCACTCACAAAGTGGTCGCAGTGTTAACGCCGTAACCGCCTTCGCCATTCGGCTACTCTTTGTCCCCGCCCCTATTCTTCCACATCTCTCCAACTATTGTCTACATTTCTCTTTCTCTATCTCTCTTCCGGCTGCAGCCGTCTTTCCCACCCTGGCCCTCCACGACCATGAGCAGGTGAGGGTGGCTGCCAACGAGCAGGAAAAGGCCAAGAGGCTCCAGGCCAGAGGTGCGTGAAATATCCCACTATCTCTCTCTAACTAACTAAATATGAGTTCAGGACTCCCCAAGTAGAGGTAGAAGTAGAGAGTAGATTTGGCCTCATTTGGACGGCCGCTAGAGCTAGAGCACGGTAGATTGGAATGATGCACGAGCCTCTGCTCTGCTTGGCCATGATTGCAAGAATTTATTTTTTTTAATAATACCGACACGCAAATTAACGCTCTTAAAAATCAAGCCGCTTCCTTCAAAAATTGGTAAACTAAGCGTTACGTAAAAAAGAACTAACATATTTTAGATATAGTGGCTTTTAAATCAAGTACTAAAAATCTAAATATGCTTGAAATGTAGAGCTAATGCATTAACCCTTTTAAAAACTTTGCAAACTAACCTCCTGCTTCTTAGTTTTTCTAATATTTTTTCGTAAGATTTTCGAACGGTGTGTTATTGTTAAATTGTTACGTGTTCTAAAAATATTTTGAATGAAGCAAGTAAGTTTTCAAGTAGATTGTGCAGATGCCCATTTTATCGGAAGAGACAAACGCACCCTTGCAGCGAACAACGGTTTTTTTAGTTCTATGTGAAATAATTAGTGGAAATCTTAAAAAAATACTGTTTTTTTATAACCGCGTTGGCTGCAAAGGTTCCATCACTTCACGTTACGTGGCAGCGTAGTCGATCAAACTGGAATAGCATTGATTTAGCTGTTATAGGTGAGTAAAAAATTGAGGATAATTAAGGAACACCATATCAAGAAATAAAAGTGCTTTTTGTTGAAAAAAGATAAGAAAAATATGAACGCAAATGCTGCTGAATAATATTCACCTTTGAAGATTGGAAATTGAAATATGTACATTTTAAATAGCAGAAATCAAAAATAGATGCGAGGAAAGATGTTCAATTAAGAGTAGTTATTGAATTGTTTTTTATTTCATATTTTAAACTTTCAGAAACATTGCAACATATTTAATTGTATGTTGCATATTTGCGCTAATTATTCAATGTATATCTGACACATTCGACTCAATTATTCCGTGACCGCGTTGCAAGTTTGTAACGTGTTCCATTCGCCCACGTTCGCTTCTGCCCATGGAGAACGCTTCCCACGACGGTGCTTCTTGACACTTGGGAAAAGAATAGGACCGCGAAGAGCCTGCTTCATCGAGACGATGATAGTAATAATAATAATTCAGCTTCATTCGGGTGAAGTTGAGGCTGTGGCAGTCCCTTCTTCCATCTAACCCATTGTAAAATATATTCAATGAAAATATGATTACATTTGAGTGATAAATAACATAAAAAAGAACTAGATAATGACAATCGATTAGCAATGAATATGCATGAGTACAAAGATTGTGGGTAAAATGGAAACAGCGCAACGGACATTCCGTATCAATTCGGAAATAACATCTTCAGGCATTTATGCCTGAACAGCATTTATATATATATACGTATATATATATATACACGTATATATGCTCTTTATATATATATATATATATATATATATATATATATATACGTATATATATACACACGTATATATGCTCTTTATATATATATATATATAACAGCTCATGGTTATATATAAATACATATACATATATATTTAGTGTAGGTGTGATTGAGACAAACTGAGAATGAAACATTCTAATATTCCACGCTCTTATTGCAATGCCTCGTACATTTTCATTATTATTTTTTAATATGATTTTTTTTTAAATGTTGAGATTGGTTGAGATTATGCCGTAGTGAATTAGCGCCGAGAATAATGGCAAGCGGTTGGAATTTTAAAAAAATGTCGGAATGTGAAACAAATATGAGTAGCAATCAAGTTCGCGAAATTAAAGGGAACAACCGAAACGGGAGACGGAGAACCGATGACGTTGGGCTAAAGAATTCTTAGCGCAGAAGAAAACTGTTTCCAATATCGGGGTCCTCTTCGTTCATTTCTCGGAGAATTTCAGATAAATCTCTTCGTTTCGAAAGTCATGAAGATTATGAAGACGCGTATGCCCGTTAAGGTAGATTTCACCGATAATACCCTATTTTACAGTAAAACCATGAAATTACACCTTTATATTTTATGCAACTCACAACGTTTATAAATAAACAGCTTTCTCCGTTGTAATTTAATCATTAGCACAACCGTGCAACACCAATGGATATCTCTTCGAAACCACATGACTTTTTATTAATTTATTTTTCGGAACTACGAAAAGGTTTTCCTTGGCGAAACAATATTTAACTCTTCCTTTACGCGATGCGACTTATCGTATCATCGATTTTAAATAAGGTCCAGTCACAATTCCCTCCCCTCCCCTCCCAAATAAGACCAGAAGATGTTTTCTCTCCTAGCAATAATGTGAAGTTGATATCAAGATAAAAATGTTTCAGCTTTGAAGTTCTTGGAACTTCGATTTATCAGTGATCTAAAAGCAGAGAGAATCATGATTAATGGTATAAATACCACACATAAACCCGCCAAAATGACGAAAATATATTGACTCACATGGAAATAAATGTAAGGAAAAAGGATAGGAACATACAGAAAAGTCGAAAACAGGAGTGGTGGGGAAGGTGGATTCGAGAAGATCACAAGTGCTTAAAAGTTCCATTGATCGTTACCAGAACCAGTCGATGAAACTTTTTACGCTTATGTTCTGCTCCACCATTTCTGTGGTTGTCTTGAATATGTATTCCTATCAATTTTTCTTATATCTATATCTTTGTGAATGAAGATGAGTTCGATATCTAGCGGGTTTTCGTATCTGTGCTTGTGTATACAGGGTAAAAAAATCGTCTCTCTACCCCTGGAATACTGACCGGAGGGCCCGGGTTCCATTCTCGGACAAGCCACTCAGGGCACCTGCAGCTCCACCCAAGCTATGTGATGTTTCGGGTACCAGATCTTCCTGGGAAACCATAACCGGCACAGGAAAAGGAACTGGCCCCCCTTGCCCTGATGTGTGAATTTCACACGTTGTCGGGCTTAGTACTGAGTGAATTCTACCATCACCAACCAAACAGACCTTCGGGTTGATTACTGTGTTTATGGTTTTTAAACAGGTCATGTACATGTCATTTTTATACAGGTTACCTGTATATATTCGTTAAGAGGGTATTAGTGGATGCAACGTTAATTTTTATGGAAAAAAATCACAGGACGGTACATCGTCCAAATTTAAGGGTCGGTTTTGATTCCAGGCGTCGTCGCCTGGGGTATACACACGTTCATCATCCGAGAGCGGGAGAGGTGGGAGAAGGGTATCCAAGGTGCCTACGTCCCTCCCCCCTGCATCCCGAATTGCATCATCAGCGGCCGAATGCGAATCCCCCCCGCACACCTGCTCTCCAGGCACACCATACTACGCAATTCAAATCCGCACCGGAAGTTGTAACGAGGGACGCCTCCGAAAACATGTGCGTCGCAGAGGAGTGGGAAGGGAAGTCGAGTCTAACGGGGAGGAATGCGAACCGTCCAAGGAGTGAGCCGCGCAAGCAAAGATACTACACTCCATGTGGGACTTAAAATTTAATGCTTAGTGTTATATATTTTAGTACCCTGCAAGAAACCGCTAGTGTGTGTGGTAAGGGGTGAATAGACAACAGACTAATTATAACCTGAATATGACGCTACTACGGTTGGACAATGTTATTCACATCCCTTATCGTTTGTGGAAAAAATGACATCTTAATTTATCTGTTCTACACTTTATCTCTCTAATTTAAAGTACGATGGAGGTAATAACGCATTTTCAACATCATTGCTAAGAAACATCCTTCCAATTTATGGAAGAGAATTAAGCAAAGGGAAATGAACTAATAATAAAGGGTGTTACGAAGAGGAAAATAAACTAATCACTTTGGTTTGGCGTTCTCGTATTTCTCTTTCATCAGAACTAAAACTGGACTGTTTCCATGTTGATGCTGCATTTCGAATCTCCTTTGAAACATACAGCTTGGATAATGTTCATTAAATGAAGAACACAATTTACTTTTCCACTGTTCTTTATTTTTTTCACTACCTGATGATGACGCCTAAGCGTTGAAACTTGTAGTACGAAAATAAAGAACAGTAGTGTGTGTTCTTAATTTAATTAACACGAACTTCCACAAAATTGAACCAAAAATCATTGAAAACATGGAATATATTTCATAAGTAGGAGATGGACAATATAACCTGAATAATTGCTTGTATTTCTCGTTGGTACATGTTGGACGAAAAAATACATTTATTTTTTAAATGAATTAATGCATTTTTACTTGATGCATTGTTAAGATATTATATCGGGAGTCTACCATATAAGGGAGGTTTCACATGGTCACAACTTGACATCGGTGCATTTCTTAGGATTATCTAAAGAGACATAACCTGACACCCTGCACTAAACTTATCTATTTCTCAATCCCGCATCTTTCCTGTCCCACCTTTATTCCCACCAACGTGCTCATCCTTTTCCTTTATCCGTCTTTGCCTATCTAATGCTCTCCCGTTTGATTATCGAGTATATTTTATATCAGTTTTTTCACAAACGATAAGGAATCAGAATAACATTGTTCAATCGCGATTGGGTCATTTTCGGGCATATTCTTGCGGCATAATGAAAACTAAACTTTTAATACTCCTCCACAATATTTCTTTGTCCGACAAAGTTAGCGTCAAAGGTAACTTATATATTATCGTATTTTGAATGGGATTTTTTATGCTGGACAATAACGAATTGACGCCAAATTCACGGTCAGGGTAACTAAATAGCGTGAAACATCAATAAGATTTGTTTTCATTTAAAAATGGAAGCGTTTTACAAAGTGAAGTGTGGAGAAGTCAAGGTAAATCTTTTCAACGTATTATTAAATTAACGTTTATTGTAAATTTAAAATATACAAAGCGCATCTGTTCAACTGTCGGAATTAATCTTAAGAAACGCATTGTAAATCTTATAACAGCAAAAGAGAAAGAATTCAACAGTTTAATTGTCACTCCTTATTGGAGGAAATGAATTGAAATCTTAAGTCTGAGACGTGACGTTATCTGGGTGTGAATACATATATTTTTTTTAAATTTCAGATATTGCTATGATGCCTCAATATATTTCAATTATTACATCCCTTAATTGTGACATGCTATTGCCAACGGCTTTTGCACGACTCGAAGGATCTCTGGCAGGCGGATTCCGGAGGATTTTTAACGGTGCGCGTGCAAGCTTCTTTTACGGCACTTAGGGTCACATGGTGATGTCCTCTGAGGGAGGATTTCACTTTTGGGAATAGAAAATATTTTTCTAGTGCTAATAAGGGATTGTAACGGGGTTGGGGAATCGTTGGGATGTCGTTGCAGGTCTTCGCAAACAGACACTGAACTCTGCTCTTGGTCGTCCGTCCAAAGACCTTCGGGAGGACGAGTTTAGCTCAGATATTTCGCTTCAACAAATTTTCAGTCATAACAGTGAACGTGAACTGTCATCTTATCAATGTTAATACGATCTGAGATCATGCGTATACTTAAACGACGGTCTTAATTCAGCATTTCACGCACACGTCAAGAAATAATTGTTACCGATACCTTTTACTATTCAAATCTGTAAGACAGAAAAGTGGGCGAGCGAGGATTACGACACACGTATCCTTACAGCCCCCACTCGTCTCTTGGAGCGAAGACGCTCGTTGACAGCTGCAGAGATG
This sequence comes from Hetaerina titia, assembly GCA_037158775.1. Taxonomy (NCBI): domain Eukaryota; kingdom Metazoa; phylum Arthropoda; class Insecta; order Odonata; family Calopterygidae; genus Hetaerina; species Hetaerina titia. The sequence continues at coordinate 104,971,098 of CM073771.1, read as the reverse complement.
GCTTTATGCGCCATATTTTTAGTCATCGCCGGGCGATGCGCGGAGACTTCGGAGGGGGTGCTTAATGGTGAAGGGAAGAGCAGGGCAGGAGAGGGTCGAAGACTGCGAACGAGGCAACTGTGGACGAAGGGGGGAACGCAGTTTGTCCGAGGGTAGACAGGGGAGCGTGAGTTGATATTTTTTCTAAGTGTGCGAGTAACATCTTATTATAATCAATTTTCACTGGTGGTGAAGTAGGTTTTGTTGGACACATTTATACTTAATTCCTCATGCGTTTCTCTCACCTAGCAGAAAAAGATACGCCCTGAGATCTTCCAAACAGCAATACATTTCTATTCACTTCTGTATACATATTTCCTCACTTAATCCGTCCAACATACAGCTATTCCATTCCTACATCTTCAACGTCATACTAATGTTCTTCCATCTATCTATTAATATATTACTGTCTTCGACATTTTTGTCCGTCACCAAGAATATTAAGTTAAGAAATGAGTATTACGATGCGTACTCTTTCCTAGTAACGTGAGATCTGCCGCGGCGTTCACTGTTATTTATTTGATCTCTCACAACCTTTTGTGAAATACTAGAGAATTATTTTGTTGTGTTGTTGTTGACTCTGCCAAATTTCTGAGGGAAATAATTAGTTAACGAAGAAATGGCTGCCTTGATCGCAATTTGTTGGATGATCCGGAAATTTCTGTGATAAATTGCAATGATTGTGGAAGTGTGTGGCAAAGCAAAAGATGACCATTTAGAGATAATGCCATTCCTCAGCTGATATGTCTAATAAGAAGATGATGAGTCATTAAGGGGTGTACCCACGCAATGGAAACGAATGTTTTCCATTGTTTGGATTTAAAAAATTAGATGGTTTTGAATCTTTCCCGGTACCATATTTGGACCTTGTCTACTATGTCTATTTTACCTGCAAATTACTGCTGACTAGGCTGATAGCATAAAAATGGCGATAATTAATATTCACTCAATTACCATTATTTCAATCCTATGATTGATTTGTTTACTGCAGCCCTTCAATCTTTTTTATTCAGTGCTATTTCACTCTCAGCCCCTCACAGCCTCTCTGTTTTATGCCCATATCATTTTGTCTTCTCCACATGCATTTTGTCTCCATGTCTTCGTCATCCTCGTGAGGTCTTCCTTTCAATTTTCCTTCTTCTTTTTATGTTTCTAACTAACTAATTTCGCGACAAGGTCTAAGCGACTCTCCAATCTCTCTATAGTTCTCGTCTTCGCCTTAGAGTTCTCTCCATATAGGGGAGTCCTTTCCTCTTCCGTTCTTCTATGTGCACACATTCTCGTTCTTCACTTATTCCTCCAATATGAGTCGATTGAATTCCACAGCAGGTCACTGTCGGGAAGTAGTGAATAGCAATATGGCAGTGGTTCACTTACTGGGCGATAGATCATCATAGGGGAAGAGTGCTAGGTTTTTTCATCGGTTTTCTGGTTTTCACAATTTTACATATGTTATTCCCATTGGGCAGCACTTGCGAGGGCGACATGACCTCCTCATCCTTCCGCCGCCTTGTCAGTGTGTGTGTGTGTGTCCCGACACCCACTCGCCGTTCCCACGGCTATCGTATTTTTCGTCGTCCGTCGCCCTGAGGAACGGACCGACTTTTTCAATAACCCGTCGTGGAGGGAATATATAGTGCCCGGTCGATTGCGGAGGGATTGGTGAGGCCATGAATTTCCACCCACCCCCTCCAACCCCTCGGCCCTCCCACCCGGGCATGGGACAGGGATGAGGTGAGGGGGAAGGGCTGGGGGTTGGGGGCGGCGAAGAGGACCCCCTCGCTCCGTAAGGACGGCCGTACGAGGATAAAAAAAGAACATTCCAGTTTCCAAGAGCGCACAAGTGGGATTTAAAAGTCTCCGAAAGGGAAGATAAATTGTCCCGAACAGGAAATTCATTTCGATGGACGGTCTTATTGCATCGGAAAACGTTCACGGAGAAAATAGTGTGTACCTACGGGTTGAGTGGGAGAGAGAGAATGTAAATTAAGCCGTCGGGCACGTTTATGATAATTCACCCGTGTCAGGCAGGTAAGACATAAGTCAAGGGTTGAAAAAATATTATTACAGATAATATCATAATTTATCTCAATCCCACTTCGTGAGGTATAACTGCTCGAAATATTCCCATTAATGATTTCGAGGATTTAGCATCGGGCAAAAGTAAATTGGTCCATCATAGAAATGCATATTCTTGATGTACTCCTTTGCTAAATATTGTAGAGACTTAATCATTTGCAAGCACATAAAACATCCCTAACAACGGCGAGTCAACCTTCGTAATGCTTCATAATTATGATAGTAGTTTATACATTTAGCAATCAGTTATATAATTAAAAACTTTATTGATAAAAATATTCATATCATAACCAAACATAATTATTTTTAAGGCAAGTTTTGAATGCACAAACATTGAACAACGATACGCCTCTTTACCTCCCATAGCAAATAGAATATGCTGCTAGTATACTATTATGGGATCCTCACGAAGTTGGATTGATTGCCGAATTGGATCGCGTTCAGTCTAGGGGAGTAAGATTTTTTAAACTTTGTTATGATAAACTTAGAAGCGTACCAAAAATATTAGAGGAGCTAGGCTGGGAATCACTCGCGAAGCGAAGGTTAATATTGCATTTCACAAATTGGAAGAATGTTTCTTTAGGAGTGATGTTGAAAATGTATTATTACCTCCATCGTACTGCGGTAGAAGAGATCGTGTCAATGAAATTAGAGAGATTAAGCGTATAACAGATAGATTTAGTGTCATTTTTCCACTTTCCGGGCGGATGCTCTACCAGTTGAGCTAATAAGGAAACCTGATTTACCTTGAGATCTGCGATCTTATAAGTGCTCCGATAGATGTTGCCCGAGAGATGGCGTTATGGAGCTGTTTCACCCACCAAAGGAGAAATAGATGGGACACAAGAAGGGGAAAGGATAGTAGAAAAGCATTCATACGATATTATAAAGGATAGGAATGGTGCGTTTCATGGCACGCATAGCCAGAAGAAGAGACGAGCCATATTGGCCAAACACATATTCAAACTTGAAAATACCGCCATACGGCGCACAAATATTCATTCAAACAGAAATAGGTATAAGGAAAGGGGATAGGAAAACACATAAAAGGCGAGCACAGGACATGTGGGGAAGGCGGTTTTTGAGCAGATCACGAAAGTAAAAATATTTCCTTATCCGGGATTTGAACCACGGACCTTCCACTTTCCGGACGGATGCTCTACCAGTTGAGCTAATAAAGAAACCTGATTTACCATGAGATCTGCGATCTTATAAAGCGCCAAAGTGCTCCGATAGATGTTGCCCGAGAGATGGCGTTATGGAGCTGTTTCACCCACCAAAGGACACAATAGATGGGACACAAGAAGGGGAAAGGATAGTTATATATATATATATATATATATATATATATGTATATATAGTATATATATATATATATATATATATATATATATATATATATATATATATATATATACATACAATACACACATAAATGAATCAACAAAGTAGGCAAGAAAAGAAAAACAGAAGTTTCGTTCAACTCTCGTTTCGCCATTATGTTGGAAACTCCGTGTGACCTCGCGGGCGGTGGATGGGCACCACTGAATTCGACTGGGAGACTACTTTAAGGAAAGCTGAAGCCTGCATGCACTCCAAATGAGTTCACACGCTCTCTGCTCCTCCTCCATTCCGAATCCTTGAGAAAACCTCCAGTCTTTCTCCGTTGGTAGAGTATGGTTTCGTTCCACACGCCTCCCAGCCTCGTCTTTCGATGGAAGTGAGTGGATCCTACCTTGTTATCGGCGGCGCCCCTCCTGCGAAATGCCCTAGCCATCTGAGCATACTCCACCCAACCCGTCTCCCCCTCCCCCCCTCGAGGCCACGCGAACCCGACCACAAAAACACTAAACCTAATTAGAGGCGACCCCTCTTAAGGAGAGTCACACACCCCCAATGCCTCTTTTTACCTCCTGAAAATCTCTCCACGCCCGTATCAACCGTAGTATCACGATGGTGGACCACTCAGGCAAATCCATCTTGCATTCGTTGACTGAAGTTCCAAAGGGAACGAAGTGAGAGAGCAAACGTTGCGCACGACGACATAGTTGGCCCAAAAGGTCGGCCATTTTTCAAAATAGGATGGTAGTTTAAAAGGCTCTCCGAAAACCCACCAGATGTCAGCACTAGCGCAACGGCTGTTTGTCTGTCACTAAAAGTGTAGAACATTGGTTATATTCCTTAGAGGTCACATATTAGTACTTTCCAGCTATTCACCATTTTACCACACACACCCAGAAAACCATTTTTCATTATTTCTCCGTAAATAGCAATTGTGGCATTTTGGGTGCTACTAAAAATTACATAATCAATATTCTATAGAATCAATATATACGTACTCGTAGATTATTTTGTTAAATTACTGATAGATCAAAAGTCATACGTCCATCTAAACCACGAGTATAACAAAACTTTTAAGATTTTTTTAACGTTGACCATACTCTCGTTGAGTATGTTACTAATAATCCATTATCCATGCATAACACTTCAACCAAATACTGAGCCTGCACCGGATGTGATGTTCCAGCAGCATGACAGAGCAATAAGCGGGGCAAGTTTCTATCCCTGTGCTGACCATTGTTTTTCAAGAGAATATGACACATGAATTAGAAAAAAATGCAAAGATAGGGTAAAGGCCAGAGGGTGCCCTGAGGCGTCACTCGTAATCGAACCCTCCGATTATTAGCCCAGCGCTATATCCACTGGTCTACCCTAATAACCAAGGGATGCAAATATTGGCCTTAATTATAGAGAGGGGCACGTGATATGCATCGAGAGCCGAACGCTTCTGCTTAACATCAAACGCCATGCGGAAGTGGGGAAAACCTCATACTGACCTAAGGGTGAGAAAAAAATGAGAGCGTGAGAGCGCAAGGTTTCCACATTTATTTTTAAACTTTTCGCCAAGGATCAGACGATTCACGTGTGCACGAAACCCATGGAGATCCGCCGTGAAAACTCTCGGGATCCGAAATGTTTTGCCTTCCCTCTTTCCTTCCGCACAACGCCGGTATTACGGAGATTTATGAAAGGGGTTCGCACTTAGGACAAACTAGAGCTCAATCATTGGTGAAAATACGTTTTAAAAAAATTTGCGTAAACTGCAAAGGAAAATTGGATGAGAAATACAAACGGGCGAAAACAGAGAAAAATTTGGTTTCACACAGAAAAACATAAGGCGGTATCTGGGTTCGGACCCACTCATTTTTTAGACTACGGTTGTGTTTTATAATCTTCTTTCTTTGGTATAAACCGATAAAATTAATTAAATTAGCCATTCGTCAATGCAGTTGTCAACCTCAGGACAAAATTAGCAGTTTTTATGGGAGGCGACCGACAGCTAAGGTCATTTGCGCCATTAGGGATGGATGGGAAAGGAAGGGCGGAGAGAAACCCGGCGTCGAAATTAGCCTACTCATGTCGAAATACATCAAGGGATCCGCAGTTTAACGTCCCATCCAACGGACGTCGTACTCACTCAAAGTGTTCTGCACCAAGCACCTCTAGTAGGGATTGGGGATACCGCTGAAAAATATAAGTTGCCTCCAGAATTGGAAGCCGGGTACTCTCGGTGGAAAGCCAGCATGTTATCCACCGCATCATCTCGATTTCCCTGATTTACGGATTTTCAAGGGGATTGAGCAGAGAAAATTAATCTGCTAGCTCCGACTTTGTCTATGTATAAGGATAATATTACCCTTTAGCTTAAGACACATACAATTAAATCGACTAGCCATTAGTTTCATCTGTTAAAATAAGAACCAGAGTATTAATGGGTAAAACGAGTAAGCATAGCTCCGTAACAGCGCATTTCCAAAAATATGTTTTAGGCAATTCCAGCCCAATGCATCCCCAAGTATTGCAGTTTACAACTGAAATATAATATATGTCTCTTTATATATTTTTTCTTATATCTATTTCATGCAAATGAATATATATATATATATATATATATATATATATATATATATATATATAAGTATATATATATATATGCTGGTCGCGGTGGTCTAGCGGGTAGAGCGTTGGACTGCTGACCGGAGGGTCCCGAGTTCGATTCCCGGGCAAGGCACTTTGGGCACCTGCAGCTCCACCCAAGCTAGTTGATTTTTCGGGTACCAGATCTTCCTGGGAAACCATAACCGGCACAGGGAAAGGAACTGGCCCCCCTACCCTGATGTGTGAATATTCACACGCCGTCGGGCTTGGTACATGGGTGAGCTCTACCATCACCTACTAAACCGACCTTCGGGTTGATTACTGTGTTTATAAATAACATTTAGATGGCACAATAGAACACAAAATAAAATAGATAACTCGTAAAAGGACAAATTTTAGATTGTTTGATCTTTCGGACTTCTCTGAGGCCTTCTTCAGGCCAGACTTGAAGGTTTTGGACGGGGACTACTGACTTACTGACGGGGTTACTGTGTTTATGGTTTTTTTATATATATATATTTCTATATATATATATATATTATATTATTTTCACGTTATTTCGCCGGAGGGGGGCAAGGCCGTCTGCAGACGCGTGTCGGTAGTTCGCTGAAAAGGAGGCGGTGTCCCATAAGGGGTGAAACAACAAAGACTCATTCAATTTGCGATCCCACCCCCTCCCTCCGCCTCCGCCGCAATTTCTTCTTGCAGATCACGTGGGTGTACTTCCGGAATGTATTCGGATTCCAGAATATAGGAGGCCAGTCGAGGGGAGCAGAACTCAGAATGCCTTGCGCCCACGCTCATGGCTCGCAATGGCGTGGGAGGTGGAAGTCGAGCGCAGAGAAAACAGATAGTACATTTAAAAGATTTCGCCATGGGAATACAAATTCGTTCAGCATTGAACATTAAGAGTTACCTGAGGTCGTTACAGCAGCCACCTCAATAACAGATCAAGTATTCGTATTAATTTAGAAAATCGGAAATCATTCGTGAAAAACTTATCCTTCAAAAACATGTGGAATCCCTGGAACCGTTAATTAGGTCCAGTTTAAAAGATAAATACATCCAGTTTTCGAGACGCTAAAAAAAAGGATGTGAAGAGGCACAATAATGTAGAATTGAAAGAATAAAATGATTCAGTCCTTAGGATGATAACTGAGATGAGAAATTTTAATAAAAATATTCAATTGAAAGGAAAATAAAGTTTTGGGTCACGGGTTTAGAAAAGGAAATGCCTCGTAAACGAAATATTATGGATGGGTAGGTACTGGAGAGGAAAGGCTGAGGAAGACCGTCTGATGGATGGAATACATGAACGTGTAAGTATGGATGCTTCATACTTTTCCCTCACGTGCGTTATTTCCCAAGGAAATATTGATCGAGAGCTCTTAATTACGCGTTTCATTTTGTTTTTTATTGCATTGGCGGTATTAGTACTTCGTCGTTACGTCCGGGAAGCCGTTAGTCACAATAATACCCTCTAAACCAGAAGTTTTCGGTCTTGTTAACGAGTTCCGAGTGGAAATTATAATTCGAGTCTGTACCTATGTCCCTGGAGAGGTGGATTTGGTGGTTGTGGGACTGGGTTTACCGCAAAAGATTTTTTATTTCCCTGAACTGGACGTCAAAAAGTCATATGGAGATGTTTCCGCCATAATAACCCAAGGAAAATTATTGAATTTTTAAAATTTACCATTCGCTCAATCAAAGAAAGTTATTCTCTTCCAATTCAATGCTCTGTCTTAAAAAATACGGCCAATTTAGTAAGCTCTGTCGTTATTGGAGATTCATTTACTGGTGGCACACCTGGTTCTACTGTGAAATAATCAACCCGAAATATTTTATCATTGGACTCAGATGACCTACATCTTCAACCGCCGAGAAGGCGTCAGCTAAGAGGATTTACAGTGACAAAATATATACCCTTATATAAAGACAAAAATATAATTATTTGGGAGTCCATCGTTAAAGGTAGGTTGTGAATGACGACAGTCTAATAAGACACCAACTAACAGCCCACACTACACAAATATTTTCTTCAACTCTGCTTAAATCCTTCCTTTCATTCCGTCCAACATTCCTATCCTATTCCTGTACTATCTTGCTCAACCTACATCCAAAGCCTTCAACATTCCAACGCCAATCGAACAATGTTTAATTTAACATTTACCTTACGTCTAAGCTTTCTTCTTTGTCAAAAACTCCATAAGTTTTGAGTTTTAAAATGTATGTTCATCTCATACCTATCGTAGTGAGCTCAGTAATGACTGTTATACATTGACTGACTCGCAAACTGATAATCATCCGGAAATCATATTTTATGCGTCTCCCACAAATATTCACTCCTGCCTCCAATTATATTACCTCCGGTTGTACATTGTAATGTGAAATGAAAAATGAATGGATACATTCATTGTATATTTGAATAAAATATACATTTAATTTACTCAGGCTATATCTCTCGGTAGGTTTCATTAAAAAAATTTCATTTCAATAATTAAAATTACAAAGACAATATTTTGGCCGTTTAGGGTGAAACAAATGCAGGCCAATATTATAAAGGTTTTCGAGCCCTACAAATCCGCCTCATCTCCTCAAATCATCCATATTCATCCCCATGCCCCAGAATTCCACCCTACAAAAGCGTTGTCTTAATCACCTTCCGGCCGTGACAAATGAATGGCTCAGTTCTTTTTTTATCAAATCAGCGACCCTGAAAAAAATCCAGAGAGTAGACAATTATGCATATTTGTTAATTTAAGTAGTTAATAAAACAAATATAAAAAGATTTTCGTGAAAATCTCGAACGCCACGGCGCCAGGAGGAAGCCATTTTGTAGGAGAAAAATGGATTGAAAGTCCTAATTTTAGGTGTGTGTAATATATATATATATATATATATATATATACGTGGGCGGTCTGAAAAGTTTCCGACTCCCTTGTGTGTGCGTGTGTGTGTATATATATATATATATATATATATATATATATACATATATATAGTATATATGACCTATCGTGGTGTGCTGATATCATTATCAAACAGAATAACTCCGTCACCAATGAGTTAATTTTTACTGGAGACGCGGTCGGCGCTGCAATTTTGCGGGCTTTCTGTGACCTATTCTATAGGGTCATTGGCGCGCCTGTCAGTTGTATATGGTCTAGACTATAAACTGCGGTAATTACAACTGCGTAGCAGTATAGTCTGCACGAATGTTACAATTACTATAATGGTTGAATAGGTATAATATTATAAAACCTGAGAGGCAATAAAGTGATTCAAAATCACTTAAAAACAGTCGGAATAACGTGGAAATACGTTCGTGGCGTTCCATTGCGAATTGTTTCGATTGACTTCGGTGGAGGCGAGAATCGGAAGGCATGTGAGCATTAACTGCGCGAAATTCATTAATCGCATCATCTTTATTATTGGTGAACAGCTGTGGCGCGTCATTACCTTACGATACCATTCTTTGGCATCTAGTGGAGGGCTATATTATTGCATTCCGGGACAGAAGGCAGGGTTACTTTATAATGACGTTGGAGTTTTATTATCTGAAGTATTCGCACACAGATGGTTTAAAATTGATTACCGAATTCATTCATGGATTAATGCTCCAGATGAATGTCGCACGGAACGGAATGAATGACCACCGAAGGGTATTTAAGTAGGCGAGAGAGAGAGGGGGGTCTAATGGAAGTATTGAAAGAAAGAAGGAATAACGATGGTTGGATGACATTCGGACAGAAAATCGAACGGTAAATGCCACCGAGGTAGATAAAGGATGAAGTAAAAGGTGAAGGAAATGAAAGGCTAGAAATATGACGACGACATGATGATGGTTCCTCAGAGAAATGAAACGCCTCCAGACAATCAATCAATCCTACGGTCGATGGTCACAAATGGAGAGGAAAAAAATCTAAAAATTGCAGAAAGCATACGGGGGAATCTCCTGAACCCATCGGAAAAACACTGCCTCTTGTATATATAGTATATCACTAATGTTTACATTCCGCGGAATTCGCTGGTATTTCATTGAGTCCCATTACAACTGAAATTAACAGTACTACTACTTTGAAGAGTAAATATCTTAATGGCGTTCTTGCTTATATAGAGATTATAATGTTTTGGCGTGAAAAACGAACGCTTCAGTGGTATTAATTTATTATGGGGTCCAATGAAATAATAGATGCAGTGCTTATTATGCAAAAGCAAGCCAACGTTAAGATTCATTGATACATCGATATTATAATCAAAGATCTGTTTATAATGTCCATCCATTCTTCTTCATTCGAGCGTTAATTTCCTGACCTCCTGATGGTAGCGTCTCTGTTCTACAACCTTCTTAGTTTGTTTCCATGCACTTGCCTTCTCCTTCCGCCTTCCTTTACGCTGGATTTTCCCTTTGATTCTCCCTACTATTACGGTATATGCATTTCTAACCAATCCGTGATTGCGCCTCTTACATTAGCCACCAAATCTTCTAGCTTTTCTTTCTTCCACAGAGTTTTCTCTATGTGCCCCTTTTCTCTTCTGCTCTTCAAAAAAATCAACTGTTCCTAACTTTCTCTGACAATTTAATCTTTAGCATTCTTCTCTTAGAAACCATGTTTCTTCTTTTCCTTTCGATGTTTTACTTTCCCAATATTTCAAGTCTCTGATCCGTGGAGTACCATGCTCCATAAGAATGTTTTGGCATATTAGTTCCTTGAACTTAAGATGTTCTGTGAACATAGTATTTGTCTCTTCTTTATGAAAGCCTTCTTAGCTTGAGCTATTCCTCGTTCGATGTGAGCCGAACCGCCTCCATTCCAAATTGTACTCCCACAAAACGATATTATATATATATATTCAAACTTTGAAAATCCCGCCATACGGCGCACAAATACTATATTCATTCAAACATAGAAATAGGTATATGGAAAGGGGATAGGAAAACACATAAAAGGCGAACACAGGACATGTGGGGAAGGCGGTTTTTGAGCAGATCACGAAAGTAAAAATATTTCCTTATCCGGGATTTGAACCACGGGCCTATATATATATATATATATATATATATATATATATATATATATATATATATATATATATATATATATATATATATATATATATATATATATAATATATATATACATATATATATAAGACCTGATCTGGTCTGACCTGAAGAAGGCCTCGGGGTAGGCCGACAGCTCAAATAATCTACAACGTGAGTATTCTTTTACGTGTTATCTGCTTTATTCTGCGTTCTATTGTGCCGTCCAAAAGTTATATTGCTCTCGTGAGTGCTTCCGCATCATCGAGATATATACATATTTTAGGGTATATATATATATATATATATAATATATATATATATATATATATATATATATATATATATAACTTTTGGACGGCACAATACTGTATAACACTTCTCATGAGGACTTCCGCATCATCTATATATATATATATATATATATATATATATGTTCCTGATTCCTCTTGAGAAAGGTGGTTGGACCACCGAAAATTCGAGAACCAGTGAGTTTTCCTCTTTGTGTGTTTTGGTTTCTGTGTTTGTTATGACTATCAGTGAATTTACATTACACGTTTGTGGGTTTTCCAAAAAAGTGGATATATATATATATATATATAAATTCACTGATAAGTCATAACAAACACAGAAACCAAAACACAAAAGAGGAAAAACTCACTGGTTCTCGAATTTTCGGTGGTCAACCACCTTTCTCAAGAGGAATTAGGTTCTGTTCCTAATTCCTCTTGAGAAAGGTGGTTGGACCACCGAAAATTCGAGAACCAGTGAGTTTTTCCTCTTTTGTGTTTTGGTTTCTGTGTTTGTTATGACTTATCAGTGAATTTACATTACACGTTTGTGGGTTTTCCAAAAAAGTGTATATATATATATATATTATATATATATATATATATATATAATTGTTTTCATAACATGAAATCCATCTAATCAACTTGCCTTTCGCACACTAATTAAACGGAGAGAAACAAATTCTTCTTTTGATTTTACATTCTAAACTCATTACAGGCTTGCCATAGCTTTTAGACACGGAATAAATGTCCCCCGAGATTAAGACCGATAGCTTACCACTCATTTTGGTGATTTTGACGAAAACAGTCGATTCGGTTAGCGGGGGTAGTCAGATAACGTCGCTCCCGTGCTCTGCGTATATATAGAGCCGTCCGATTTCAGAAAGGGGCAAGGGTGGCAATAGCGAAGGCCCAGAGGGCGGACCTCCTTCCTTGGAGCCGCAACTGCGCCAGCAGGAATATCAATTCAGGAAATGGCGCGGAATAAACCCCTTGGCAAGTCTCCACGGCGAAAAGGAAAAATACAGACATATTCCGCGCCATATATCCATCTGTCTGCAAGGATGTTTTCTTTGCCTGTAGAGAAATGCAGAGCAGTTAGGGAGGCTAGAAATGTTAGGAGGCTATGGAATGCAGACATGTTCAGTTTGTGTACATTCAAAAACCTAGCGGAAAACAATGGACTACCAAATAGAACTTATAATTAGCCAAGATCATAGGACATAAGGTATGAAATAAGATGCTATTATTCAAAATCGGCAATAAATACAAGCTCGTATGTTGTGGCTGTAGTATCTTCCATATCCTAAATAATGAATGGAAGGCATTAAAGGTGTGATCAAAAAAAGATAGGACTGATTTATAACTTGTTTATTTCGATGGATAACTTAATCGAACTTGTCGCCCTCAAAGTACGTGCATTGGACTGTGCATGTAATGTACTTGAAGTTGTACATGAAATGTTGAATGTAAAAAATTGAAACACCTCTCGTTATAATTGTCAGATGTGTCGCTAGATGGCGCACTGTAACTTGTTTTGATTTGTTGAACTGTTTGTTCAAAATGAATTCAGTGCGATCTTTTTTTTGATCACACCTTGAATTAGTTATTGTGCGGTGAATTATATGTTTCATAAGGGCTTCCTCTGTTATACTCAATTTTAATTCTTTCATAAGTTTGTGTTAAAATCTAGATTACTGCGTATTACTTAAAATCCACACATATGAGAGCTTCATTTTGCTTAGCATTTATACGTTTTTGCATCAGAAGCGAAGAAATAAGTTTGAAATAGTTTGAGAATTTGCCATTCAAATTTATATAATAATACTTTGCCCGGTCACTAGGTTCATATTTTATTTCAAAACTTAAGTTACTCTCTGGACCGCATTCCCATATTCTCTCTTCCTCGCTTACCCACGTTTTCGGTGGTAGTAATGACCATGAAATTACTTTTAAAATGCAAAAACTTATC
>CM073771.1:104826874-104957635 GCA_037158775.1 Hetaerina titia | reverse complement strand
AATGAATATCACACATCAGGGTAGGGGGGCTAGTTCCTTTCCCTGAATATATATATATATATTCATTCACATGGAAATTGATAGGAAAGGAGTATAGGTACAAAAAGAAAGATTGAACCCAGGAGAGGCGGGGAAGGTGGAATTGTGCAGATCACGAGTGTAAAAATATTTCCATGACCGGGACTTGAACATCGGATCTTTCCACTTGCCGGGCGGATGCTCTAACCTATATATATATAATATATATATATATATATATATATATATATATATATATATATATATATATATATATATATATATATATTTCTCTCTTTCCCCTTCCATTTTTTCGTCATCTTCCTCATTCCCGTTTCCCGAAGAGATCCCGGGCGGCTTATGCAAAACTGGGACAGGGGGATGTCCAAATAAGGGCTATGGGGGAGTGGGGGATGGGGAAGGGTTTTGGGTGAAGGGAGGGATGGAATGAAGTTTTCGCCTTTCAAGTGAGCAGAGCTTTGCAGAGCGCCAGCTTCGGACGGATGACCTCTTTCCCTGCCGGCGGCCGTGTAAGGAACACACCACCCCCATCATCCCCCTCTGCTCCTCCCTCCCTGCCGTCGAACCCTCCTCTCCATTAACGTCGGAGGAAGACTTCGTGGGAGGGGCTCGAGCAATCATGTTACATATTTCCTTTTGGGGAAGGAACCGCGCAGGGGGAGGGGGCGCGTATGCTCGGCTTGGGAGGGGTGCCAGGGGGTGGGGGAGGGGGAAGGGGGTAGTGTATACACTCCTAAAATCGATTCGCTCTATCGGAAAGGGGTGGGGAGGCGAAGAGAGGATATCCCTGGGAAGACCCAGTCGACCTCGCGGAACCAATTCGAGGGGGATCGTTTGAGACCTTTATTCTCGCTACAATTTCTGCGCTCTCTTACCCTCACCCTCTTACCCTCCCCCTCTCATCCTCTTCTCTCTAAGGGCGTGCAATATCCTGCCCCTCGCCTCTCTCTTCCGACCTCCTTTTCGCGACGCCGGCTTTCAAACCGCGGGGAAGGGGGAAATTTCGGGGTGGGGAAAGAACGCTTGCTAGGCGACGGGGCAACCCCTATGGGAACAAGGAGGGGTGCGTGCGATGGGGAAGAGGAGAATATATCTTGAGAAAAGAAACACGGCAAACATTTGAACGCACTGCTTTGCTGCCATTGCGATCAAACCTAAAGTTTGGTTTTGATAGATGACAGAACGGCGCACTCCGAAGTACGCCAATGCATGTAATCGGGAATCCATCTGGGCGTGAATATCGCGTGTGTTGTCGACCCGAGGATTAGTTTGCATAAGCTCTTCAATGTATACATATATCCTGTTCCGTGTCAATATCCCCATACCGTTATTGCTCCCTTTACCGGCGTTATCCACTACCTGCTTCCGGCAGTTCTTCCTCGCCCTTCCTCAGTTATACTTCTTAGTTGAATCTCCTATTGTTTCTGCGGTAATTATTTTCCGCCAGTATTAGTTTATTATATTAAAATCAAATCGCGCGTTTAAAACACAACGATATTAATGAAAATTATCATTCGTCTTCTTCAAGGTGAAGATAAATTCCTTCTTTTTTTACGTGTACCCGAGTCCAGCTGGCACCTTGGAATTTCCTCAACAATCGTTGACCAGCGTTTAATTTTTCACTTTGGTTGGTCAAAAACATTTATGATTGCTTGAAAGCCAATAAAAATCTTCTCCGTTGATATTTTAAAAATATTTCAATACTCTGCAAGACACCGTTCAGGTCTATGGCAGGAGGTGAATACACACCAGACTAATTTTGACCCAAATAAGATCCCTACCGCGGTCGGACAATGTTATTATGATCCCTTATCGTTCGTGGAAAAAATGACGCTTTAAATTTATCTGTACTACACTTAATCTCTCTAATTTTATTGATATGATCTCTCCTACCATAGTACGACGGTGTCAATTATTCATTTTCAACATCATTGCTCAAGTAGCCTCCAATTTATTCAATGCATTTTTAACCTTAGTTCCGTGAGTGATTCCCAACCTATCTCCTGTAATATTTTTGTTACGCTAATAACTTTATCATCTTCGTTGAAATTATTTGGTTTATCAAAAGGAGTGCATCCTGTCCACGGAAGTCTTAAACAAATTGAAGCCTTAGGGCATTTCAAATCCAAATTTCATGAATTAAGAATGTACGAGTCATAGGATGTAGGAATCATAAGAATTTATAAGTCGTAGAAGAATTCTAATTGTTTGTTTTGCTGGTGGTTATATCCGGGAAGAGCTGAAATTTTATTTTTCGAAGGCTGCAAATTTCTCGTCGATCGAGAGAATATGCACCTTGAGTGATGCGACCCACCAAACACCACCCACGCTCTCGTCTTGCCGCCTCTTGGTCTCTATTAAGGTGTAGTGGCTATATCCTAATTTCCAAAAAACACCCCCGTAGTTCCCTTAAAATTACATCAAAGAACCACTAAATGAAGTTTTATCCATCGGAAACTAAAATTTCTAATCGACCATTAAAGGGAAATGTACAGTTAGAAATATTACGATAATTATTGTATTAATAATATTAAAATGTGAAAATGCTAGTCCAGTGGGCATAGCACTGGATTTCTGACTCGAGAGTCCGAGTTTGATTCCCAGGGAGACTACTGGGGTACCCTCAGCTTCATCCAAGCTGCGTGTTGATTTTTTGGCTGAAAGATCTCTCTGTGAAATCACAGATAACACGGGCAATAAGGAACTGTACCCCTTAATTATATATTTTTGATGGGTGAATTAAACATGCAATGATTGGATAAGTACGTGTATGGTGTGCGCTCTGCGCTCTAACCTCTCAAACCAACCTTGGAACTGATTACTTCGGTTTTATTGTCTTTCCCCACGGATCTTCGACTTGGCGGACGGATGCTCTAACCATTGAGCTATCGGGGAAACGTTTGGCTATCGAGGAAGCGTTACGTATGAACCGCAAATGAGGAAATGTAACTCACTTTAAGGATAAAATTCCTAGCAATATTCTCTAATTAAATTATCATTATTTTATTTATTTAATATTTGAATAAAAATAAAGCGCGGAGAAAGAATCTAAAAGACTTCTGCGTCTGCGCAGGAAAGAATTCATTAATCTCGACTAGTTTTGCCATGCTATTGAAACATCAAAACTGATTCGAGTCCAGATGATTCTACAGTGTAGCGAAACCAGTTGACAATAATAAATTATTTCTTATCGAAACACAAACGTATTTCAAATTATTTCTCCGTGCTTTAAAAAAATGGATTTCCATAATGTATTGGTATCAACCATCTCTCGAATGAATAAACATGATTGGAAAAGTGAAATACTCGTACGGCTGATCTATTATTAGTGTGCATGAATTCCAATGGCAGTGTCAATCGGTTATCTGACTATGGTGCATAAATACAAGTTCCAGAGTTTTAAAGTGCCAATGATATCCAACATAGGTAATGTTAATTTCTCAACAATATTATTCTGGTAAAAGTTTGATAAAAATGTGTACAATTATCATAAACATTGTCATGTTGTTATCAAGACGAAAATTCAACATTTGATAACAAAAATATCTTTGTTAAAGTTTTTTTGACAGTTTGCAAATGATGGAAATTAATTCACTGAAAAATAAGAGCATAAAATCGGGAATTCTTGAAATGGAGTTGTCCTTGGACAATAAACTCGTATATAGTCTCAATTTCATCCCATTTTCACCGAAAAAAATGAACTATTTAGTGAATCGTAATTTTCTTTCTGAGCACTTCTTATTTTGCTAGCCGACAACATCTTATTTCTCTATAAAGGTTTTCATTTTATGGATAGGAATATCCCCACATTATTCCCCGTCTTGACCCCCTTTCCCCGTCACGACTCGCGTCCCCATTGAGGGGACGCGAGTCGTGAGCATCGCCTCTCCCTTATAAACCTCGTGACTATGTCACGTTCGTACTATAAACTCAACCAAACACATCAGGTCGAAAAGAAAACCTCGTCACTTCATTAGCGATCGAATCAATAATTGACTGTCGCGGGGCGTGGGGACTTATCAAACTCCCCTCCCTCAATTGGGGCTTTGACCTCCCGCGGTAGGGCAGTTGGGAAGCGAATCCCACAAAAGGATCCAGTCCTCACTCGCTTGCGTCATCAGATAAATCAAGCCAAATGCAAAAGGATTGGTCCAGGACGAGAACTAATCATGCAGGAGGAAATGGAGGGCCTATTGGTTCATATTTGGCCACAGAAATAACTTCTTGGCTCTTCTTGATTCCGAGAACCTATTTCCCCTGAAAATGTAAGAGATTAATGGTGGGGTGGCAAAGGAAAATCATGAAATATACTCATATTAAAAGCACACTCTCATATATATATATATATATATAATATATAATATATATATTATATATATTATATGTGGGTCGCGGTGGTCTAGCGGGTAGAGCGTTGGACTGCTGACCAGAGGGTCCCGGGTTCGATTCCCGGGTAAGGCACTTTGGGCACCTGCAGCTCCACCCAAGCTAGTTGATTTTTAGGGTACCAGATCTTCCTGGGAAACCATAACCGGCACAGGGAAAGGAACTGGCCCCCCTACCCTGATGTGTGAATATTCACACGCCGTCGGGCTTGGTACATGGGTGAGCTCTACCATCACCTACTAAACCGACCTTCGGGTTGATTACTGTGTTTATGGTTTTTTTTTATATATGTATATGTATATATATATATATATATATATTTATAACTTAGACACCAACACAATATGAGAACACATAAAAGGAACACTCACACGTTATTTCTTGATAATTTCGACGGAATTGTGCTCCATCTTCCTCGGAAGATTAGCTAGGACTGACTTGTTAGGATGTTAGAGTCCTTACTAATCTTCTGAGGAAGACGGATCTCAATTCCGTCGAAATTTTCAAGAAATAACGTGTGAGTGTTCCTTTTATGTGTTCTCATGTGGTGTGTTGCTGCCGAAGTTTTTTATTTAACACTTCCGTGTTACTTCGAAGAAATCATATGTATAAATATATATATATATATATATATATATATATATATATATATATATATTCATGTGAATGAATACAGATATGTTCATGTATATATCAATAGATATAAGTAAAAGGGATAGAAACGCATATAAAGGACGAACACAGGAGAGGTATGGAAGGCGGAATTAAGCAATTCACGAATGCAAAAATACTTTCTTGACCGAGAGTCTAACACCGGATCTTTCGACTTGCCGAGTCGATGCTATAACCACTTGAGCTAGCAAGGAAACGTGATATACACTGAGATCTATGATCTTTTAAGTAACCCAGTGTCCCGATTCTTTGGCCAAGAGATGACGTTAGGGGGCTGTTTCACCCACCAAAGGAGAAAAAGACAACACACACAAGAGGAAAGACAGTAGGTTAACAAACATACAACATCACGAAGGATAGGTACAGTGGAAAAAAACATAGAAACACGCATAACCAGAAGAAGAGACGAACCACTTTGGCCAAATACACATTCGGGACGCTTGGTTTCTTTAAAGATCCAGATCTCAGTGTAAATTACGTTTCCTCGATCATTTATATGTGTTCCTATCCCTTTTCCTTGCATTTTTTCCTTATGAATGAATATTTATTCGCTATATGGCGGGATCCTGTTTATGTGTGCGTGCGTAAATATATAAATATATTTTTCCATCTACATAATAATACTCACGAGGTGATTTGAAATTTATTTAACACACAGATACGCACGCACATTGAATGTTGTACTGTTGATAAACATTTGTCTTCATCAAAAAGTTTGATCGTGCCAACATTTTTCTCAAATGTTATTCCGCCTCGTTAGTGTTCCCGACATTCAGTGACTTATTCGAGGAAGGAAGGAAAGGAAGACTTCCTGGGAAGAAATGGGGGTAAGCCCTAAAGATGACCCCAGGTGACCCCCAATTTCGTCCCGTCCGTTGCCTTTCCAGGATCGCATTCCTTACCAACGCGCCGTAACCAGCCTGCGAATGATCTCAGTCGGATCCCCGCCCTCCCCCCTTCCTCCCCCTCCCTCACATTTTCTCAGCTTCCCACTTGCCCCAGCAGCTCCGTCGCCCACGCGATAAGGACAACAATGCCTCCTTCGTCTCTGATCCCACTTCCCAAACATGCCTCCCGCCCACGCACGCCATTTTCGCGGGAACGGCCTCTCACAGAGTTGACTTTGGAATGGACATCGTCACCAACTTCCAAGAGGGAATAAGCGCCGGAAGGCCCCCTCTTCCCACTTTCCCTGCTGTAATTATTATGGAGAAAGTGTCTTCGCCTTCGGAGTGCTTCCATTTTTACATTTAGGTACCAATATTATTTCTTATAAACAGTTTTGCTGGTGAATAGTTTATGTCCAGAGCGAATCCGCTATATTATAATTCTGTCGACAGAATATAACGACCTAATATTACCGACCGAAATTAGGGGAAGTGAATATGTCGGACATATTCACGACATTTTTATAGAATACATGGTTTCCATAAAAATATCGGAAAATGTATCGTAAAAATATATTTTAGATGATAGATAAAAATTATTTCAGATGTAGTAGTTAAATGCCTCAAAACTCTTCAATCAGTACATTCCTTGAGCGTCGACACACTCTTGCCAGCGGGATTTTACGACTTGAAAGCTCTCTGGATGGCGGAAGGTCCTTAAGGGTACGTGTGCAAAATTTTTCGGCGGCCTGACTTGGGGTCACAACGTGTTGGTGTCCTTTGAGGGAGGGAGAATTTCATTTCTGGGAATAGGAAAGAGTTTGCTGGTGCCAAGTTGGGAGTGTAAGGGGATTGGGGAATCGTCGCGATGTCGTTGCAAAAGGTGTTCCCAAGCAGATTTACTCGACTCTACTCTTTGTCGTCTGGCCAAACACCTTCGGGACGAGTACAGCGCAGATCTTTCGCATCGCCAAAATTTCAGTGATAATAGTCATTGCACTGACATCTTATCAATGCCAATACGATCTGAGATCATGCGAACACTTGAAGGACTTCTTAAAATGCAACACTTTACGCAAAAAATCAGGAAAAAATTCTCACCGAGACATTTTACACTAAACTTGTATAATTTCGAACAAATCCATCAATGAATCTCATTTTTTCCACGTCTGGTTATTAGTCTGGTGTGTATTCACCCCTTGCCACACACCCTAGCGGTTAAATTCGGGGTATAAAGTGAGTATGCTTAATGAAAGATCACAATCGCTGATGAAAAAAGCGAACCGATACGCGAACCTTAAACAAGGCGACAATTGGCGATTATACCGCAACAATAAGGAATGAAGAACGAAAATAAATAAATAGATTGAAGTGCATACGAAGAAGAGGCTATGGAAGAGAGAAGCTACAACGGAATGAAGCAAATTAGAAAGTGTTAGGGAAGAAGAATGGCGGATCGTAGTAAATCAGTCTTGGGATTTAAATGCTGATGAGAGATGGTTAAGGAACAGATAAAGAAGACAACAGCTTGAGGTATGACCCTGGATAGGCGTAAGCAACGTCGTCGCTTTTCCATGAAAGGGTAAGGGTCCTTTTCCTTAGGGACTATGTGCCTCTTTCCTCCCATGAGGGCAAACGAAACCGTCCCTCGGGGCGTCGGACACCCCACAACTCAAACCCTTGCACAAGTTTCTGCCGGTGTAAACCCTCGCCCCTTTCTCCAGGAAGCTGGATCCATTCTGGAGGAGGAGGTCAATAGCCCTTTACACGCCCCGCCGAGCCCGCGGCCCCTTTCCCTCTTGCCCCCTCACTCAGGGTGAAGAGGCGGGCCCTCCCGTCCGTTAACTCGACTCTCGCGAGGAGAGGAAAACGGCCACTCCTGCGCGGTAGAGTGTTTCCTCAAACAAACCTCCCCGCCCCCTTTCACCCTACATATGTTCCGGCTAACTCGTTATTATCACGTGATCACTTCGATGGCATATTGCGAAACTTCTGGACTCGGTGCCGTTTAGGAGTTGTACTGAAATGTTTTTGTGTAGGAAGCGTAAATCGTTTACCGAAAGATTCACTAACAAACTGATTTTCATATATGCCGGAAGATACTCTTCAAACATGCCCCTATATTGCTAATTTAATTATAAAAAATATAAAATAGTTCTTCGGCAGCCATTAACCAACATTTCGCTATAAACAAAATCGAGAAACTAGTCAATAAATCAATGCATCGTTGTCGTCGTCAAGGCGCCATTTTCCCCTTCACTGCGAGAAATTCGAAATTATATCATGCCTCCGGCACTAATACATTCCGATGTGAGAAGAATATATATTTTTTCACAGAAATAATAACATTCGAGAGGATCAGGAGCTTTAGGAAGGATGACGTATTAATAATAGCCATGAATATTCCAACACAATATTATTTTGAAATTGTTATATGACGGTAAATATATACAGTTTGCAATTCCAAAAATATTAAATGCCTTTCGGATCCTTTTAAATGTTTTCAGTCCCACTGGGTTTGATATTTAATGCCTAAGGTTCTTTTACACTCATTTTCAGGGAACGGCATATTCAACACTATTCCCAACCTATTATTAAAACAAAGACTGATAAACCGAAGGAGAAAATGGAAACCATTTTAATTTGAACTATGAACTTTGATGTGAAAACGAATGAAAGATCCAAAAAAACTTCCAAGAGAAATTTAGATTGTATACCTATATGTATAAGATTGGAACTGATTTCTCTAAACGAAAAGGCCAATGACCTCACGACCACGTGACCCTCTTAGGAGACTATAATGGACGTGGTTGGGAGATAAGTGAAATTGTCCGAAGCTTTCCCGTGTTCACGCGTTTCAAATTCATTGATGCAATCAACTCGGCGAAGGGTGGAGATGAAAGCGTCTTTGACATTCGACAGATCGCCAGACTCCATCGAGAGAAAGGAGGCAAAAAGCCGGAACTCTCAACATCCATGTTCGTCAAAACAATAACAGGATCCAGGAAATGACTTCCGGTATGGGAATAAAGACATCTTTCATCAACACAATGGACAACTACACGCAAGTGTCGTTCCTTTGGTAAATATACGTGAACTAAGATACGAATTCTTGCCACACCCGCCATATTCGCCTTATTTAGCTCCATCAGATTTCCACTTCTCCCACAAGCTCAAAATGTTTCTCGGTGGGTGGATATTCTCTTCAAAAAAGGAAATTACAGCCGAAGTAGACGGGTATTTTGCAGGCCTGAAGGAATCTAATTTTCTAGATGGGATCAAGACCAGGTGCGTTAGTGTACAGGGAGACAAAAATTGTAATTTTTACCACATAGGTGACATCTTCAGGTCCCAGAAGACGTCACCACCTATCGGATGAAACCGTTGTGTGGGCGAATAACTAGAATTGAATTGCTGCACTCAAGGAAGTCACTCGTACTACCGAGGGCTGTCCAGGGAGTAACCCCCGTTTTTCGTGTAGTTTGAGAAGTAGTTGAGGGAGCCGAATGGTCGCTGTATTCAGGCGCACAGTATGTCAGTACGTCTCGGGCTTTAGTGGTTGGAAGGTCACGCCGGTTTTCGTTAGTTTAAATGTACGATACAATTTTAATTCCCTCCAAATGAGGAGTTCGTTCAGTGATAAGGTTTTTACTGATTAAAAAATTCAAAGCTGATTGATATTCATCGGGAAATCTGTGCTCTGCACGTACCAAATTTGATGATTGACAAGAGTTGTCAGTGTTTTTGTTCGTTTAAGAGTGAGAACACAAATGTCCATGATGATGACAAAATTGACCGCTCGTCTGTGGCGAACAGTGAATTTCACCTGTAAATTGTAGAAAAAGTTCGTGAAAACCGGCATTTTACGATATTCTTAATCTTCAAAAAAGGTTTCAACAGATTTTTACGACTGTGTTGCATGGAAACACGACTGAAAAGTTAGGCCACTACATCTTTTGCGCTCATCTCGACGAAGAACTTTAAGATGCCTTCATCGGTTGACTGAGTTTGGCTAAGGTGTTCACAAATAGTAGAGATATGTGGTTTTGGGTTGAAAATAATAAATTTTCTGTATCTATTCCAGTATAATTTCAATGGTATAACAAAAGTTACTTTCTGGTCAGCCTTTGTATAAGGACCTAATGGCTACGACTTCATTAAACCCCACTTGTGTTCTTCGACTACATCAACTGTATGGAAAGGTAGAGCTCATTTCATTTTACCAGTTGGATATTATGAAAGATCAAAGGACTCATTCTTGGACCAGAGAGAACACTACAAACCACTGTAAATTATAGATAGAACAAATTTTGCTAAAGTACAGCCCTAACCTCTTGAATTCATCGTTTTTTGCGTTTCTAGTGCTCAAACGAGCGATGGAAAAAGGGTTTTAGTATATATATATATATATATATATATATATATATATATATATATATATATATATATATATATATGTATATATATATATATACCTGTATTATACTCTCTTATTATGGACAGAAGGCGAAGTAAATGTTTTCAACTGTATGTGACATTGAGAATGACACGCGAAAAGTGACCAAACTCTTCGATAGCCCAATACTGTGGCAATGTTGGTCAATGGTTACGTTGTACCAATTTCACTCTTCCTCTGCAAACTTTCCATATTTTCGCACTGCGTCTTCCACCACGCTTCTGTTTTTTAACTTACCCGGCTCAATTTTTTATTTAATCCATGTACTTCCTTCTACCTAATCCTGTATTGACATTTTTCCATTTCCTTCTCTCATCAATGTTCCTTATAATTTTATCTGTAATCCATGGATCCCTTGTCCTTTTCCTATTTGCCATTCCTATAGTTTTCATTGCGGCTTTCGCTGTACCTTTGATTTGTCTGATATGTTCACATACATCTTCTGGAGTACTATAGCATGTATTATTGTAGCATGAGGCTCAAAGATATTTAATGTGATGTTAGTCACGGATTACGAGTACACTATTATGCGGTGCCAGGATAGGTCCAAAACCAAAAATTAGCTAGTAAGGCACTGCTAGTAGCAATTTCTCTCTTCACACGGGAAAATGAAAACGTTATTCAGTAAATACTTTTTTCAGTTTGCTACTTTAGGCTAAGGTACCCAAAGTATCTTCATTCTATACACTGTTATACGTGATTGGGGTGGATTTAAGTAGTGGTCACAAAAACCGCAAGCATCAGCCGCTGTTAGAACAAAATATATTGAGCAAACTCTCTGTATATCAACCTCTACCCGCAACTATATAAGAACTACGCAGTAGCCCTATGCGAGCGGACACTAAGTGATAAGCTAAGGCGAGTGAATCGCCGCCTCCAACGCAAGTCGGGAGGACGAGGGAGACGGGTAAAAGACCGAACAAAAGACGGCGGCGGTGCGGCATCAACGATCCGTCCTCGCTACAAAATGCGAGAGACACTCGGATGACCTTCTAAACAAAAGAAAAGGACGGGCACGGGACGCATGTTTCTTATCGGGAGGGTAAAGGGACGGGAACTCTCTGAAGGGAAGAAAGAAATGAAAGCACTCAAATCTTCGCGTGCTGAAGCGGGAAGCTGAAGACAAACAACACAATTGGAGGGGAGTGAAACTGGAGCAAATGGACTCCTTCATCTTCATCTACCTGAGCAGCAGCAGTATTTCATGGGATGGAAGAAATTCGACGGAAATCCAGCGAAGAATATCTTAAGCTAAGACGACGCTCGTGAGGAATGAGAAGAAGCGGCTACTATGTTCGGGGAACACCTGATGTTGTAATCAAGGAAGCAAGTTCGTCAATACGATTTTATTATAGAGCATAGCACTCTACAAATCAGAAACATGGAATATTGAAAAAAATGAAACAGCGAGAAGAATAGAAGAGGCCTCTGAAACATGGTTCCTAATAGAAGAATGGTGAAGATTAAATCGATAAAGAAAGTGAGGAAAAATTGAGTTTTTTTCAGAAGAGCAGACGTGGAATGGTCACATGGAGAGAGAGGTATTTGACAAATTCGAAAACTATATGGATTTGACACAAATCTAGTAGGCACAATGGTGGATTAGTTAGGAACAGATATAATAGAAGGGAGAATTGAAGGGAAGGAAGACATGTAGATAGAAGACAATGTAAGGATACAAAATAGAAAAGCTATAAGGGTGAGAAAGAGGGAGAAATAGAGAACCTGGATAGAGAAGACGAATGGAGGGCTTTGAAGTAAATCAATTTTGTGCTAGAAATACTAAATATGATGCTGATGGTAACCAAGAATGATGTGAGGAGTAGAGTAGATCGATGGAGAGAGAGAGGGTATATTTGAACTAACCAATAGTGAGTCAGTCCTCTTGACATCAGTCATTGACGGGAATACGCAGAAAACTCATTTGGAATGAAAGAGATAGGAAGAGAGATAAACAAAAAAAGGATCGAAAGAGGACAAAAGAGGGTCGCCAGCCGCACTAAGAGTCGTGTGGAAGAGAAGGGGATGAGAATTGAGAGCGATTCTGTGTATACGTTTGAACGTGTTCTCTTTTTGTGAATTGCGAGGTGGTGTCTGGGGAGGGGGGGGAAGAGAGGGCGGGTCAGAGGGCACACACGGGTTAGATTGAGGAGGGAGTTACGAACGAGAGACGATTGAAAACAAGCGAGAGGGAAAAATTGAAAAAAAAACAAATAAAAAAATCTGAAAATCGACGGAATCGCAAACGGAGGAGAACAAATATGAAGCGGCAAAAAAAATAATGCGTGTTCCTCAATGTACGAGCCCAAGCTCTTGCTAAAAATTCTCAAAACGACCATTCATTCATTATACGTACAGACATTCACTCATTCATTCCAACGACAAGCCCCACTCTTCAAACGTACGACGTCGCCTCTCCTGATTGGTCGACAGAATGGAAACCTTTTTCCTCCTCTCCCACCCGAGCCGCTGTTTAGGCACACGCTTCATCGTGTTTCTTTTTTTTTTCATTCCAGCGAGTTTCCCTCTCTCTCTATCAAATCAGAATACCCTCGCAACAATGGACCCCCCCTTCCTCCTTCCCCTCCACACACTCTTTTTTGAACACTCGAAGCGCACCTTCCTTACGATTTGAAAAAAAATCGATGTTCTGCCCCCGGGAAAAAAAATGATCAGGGAAACAACACCGGCGCTACATCACCGTTTTTTTTAGATGGCAATTGACTTTCGTTATATTTGGCACGTTGTAGCGACGGCTTTACCAACTGACTGATCCCTCTCTAGAGCGATTGAATGTACAGGTTCATTCTTGTGAGTGTCGTTCCGCCAATTGAAATGCATTCCGAACGATTTTAAAGGCGTTTTACTTCTTGATTTTCACGATTACTATTTGGTATTCTACAGTCTTTAAGATGAGTTTTGGATAGAAACAGTACTTGATATCTTAAAATTCCTCCGGCTCGTCTGAAAAAAGACACCATCTGGAACTCACTCAAGCACTACAATAAGCTTTTTTCAGTTTCGCACACTCTCCCTTCGGCACTCCATACAGTCCAACACGATGTCTATTCTTTTCCTCCTTTACCTTGCTTGCCCTTCATACTTTCCCATCTACACATGGCTTGTATAGAGAGTACCAGGAAAATTTTTGGAAAAATAGATTTACTTCAGATATTGCTACAATACTTCAAAATTCTTCAAAGTACATCCCTTGAGCGTCCGCACAATTTTGTCAGCGGCTTTTCTACGACTCAAAGACTCCCTTCGGGGCCGATTCCGTATAAGGGTACTCTTAAGGATACTCGTGGGAACTTCTTTGACGGCACTTAGGATCCCATGGTGGTGTCCTTTGAGGGAGGATTTCACTTTTGGGAATAGGAAATAGTCTGCTGATGCAAAGGGGGGACTGCAAGACGGTTGGGGAATCGTCGCGATGTCGTTGCAGATGGCCTTTGCAAACAGACACTCGACTCTACTCTCTTAGTCGTCCATCAAGACCTTCGGGGCGAGTTTAGCACAGATATTTCGCGTCGCCAAAATTTCAGTGATGGTGGTGTGCACTGACATCTTATCAATGCCAATACGATCTGCGATCATGAGCACACTTGACAAACGGTCTGAACCCTGAACTTCTCGCAATGCACGTCAGGAAAAAATTGTTACCGATACTTTTTATGCAGATCTTGTAGATCACAGTTTGGCTGCGGAATTAGTTCGCACCTCTCGACAAAAGGCACCAAAGGGCACCACAACTCATCGTCCCATCCCATACACTCCATTTGAAGTTCTCTTACCATGAAACTCCGAAATATGGATGACTATGAAAAATCCTTCCACCTTCTTGGATACGAACCCTGGCCCTCGAGGTAGAATTCCGGTACACTATTCACTGCACCAGTCTCCAGACATCTTCTCATTCACTTATCCTGCTCCTTATTTCAGCGGCACCATCACCCCTAATACCTAAGGTCTCTTAGTAGTACAAGCCGCTTTGCCACCGTCAAAAGTTTCTCCAAATATCAGCCATGTTTTTAAAAGTGACTCCGCGGTCAGATTCCCACCCGAAACCCTCTTGGGGGCATAATGATATTGAGAGGACAGAACTCACAGTCAGACAACACTCGCAGCGATGCCCAACTATTGAAAACGCAATGAACCGTTGCTATTTATCTTCCCCTGAAATCGGTGCATTTGTTTTTGTTTTGCGTCCCTGAAACAAATAAATCGTTTATCGATTGTTTCCGCCGACTTACTATTCCACAATCGATCCGAATAACTGATTTAAAACATATTTATTTCCAGTCCTTCGTTTCTTCCGACAACTCAATTTGTCCATTTCTGTAACGGGATTAGAACTGGATCTCCATTATTGAAAACTTTATTGATTTATTTACAAAGTCCTTCTGTCATATCCATGGCGAATATAAAAACTTTTACGGTAGATAAATAAGGTGGGCGCATTCCAAGAAACTGTCAAAAGACAGTAACTTTCAATGAAGTCATCCGCTAAATTGCTCGGAGAGTAAGAGGACGCCTCAAGGTAGCTTAACTGGCTAAAAGCACTCGGCCGGATATTGAGTGATCCGGGTTCGAATCCCGGTAAAGGTCAATGATTTTTACACTTTGAAGATTGGCGTGTTTTAGAAGGGCAGTATTTTCCGTGAACACACGCGGAAAGATCAAATATGGTTACGGGTTAGTGCAAAATCAAATAGAACCATGTTATTTTCCTAGTGGGTGGTTATTATATTTTAAAACATAAAATATTCACTCTTTGGCCTCGTTCACGCGACCTGTGGAGATGACGAAACAGAAGACGTCGCAATTGCGCAGTGATAGTCCGCCCTCGACACGAACCATCCCGGTACCATCTCGAATCCCTTCATTGGAACCTCTGCGCGGGTCATCGCTTCTCTGCGCCCATCGGGAATATACACAGGGGGTGGAATCCTTATCCTCTAAGACAATCTCTAACTCCAGACTGTTTGAGTAGAATGAATAAAGTCAGAGGAAGAGGGGTAGTACACGACCCCTTTTGGTGTAAGGCACCAAGTCGACCCCTCCTTTCCCTTCCGCCACCTCAACTCCTGCAAACTCCAACCTTCAGCCCGTTCCAACCGCCCTCCTAGCCTCCTCCCTCCCCAGCCGGGGGACGCTGGCTGGCTTCGCAGGGGGCGCCGTATTGACCCGAAGAGTAGCTCTGCCGCCGGCATGATGGCGGGCCCGCGCAGGGCGGAGCTCACTCCCCCTGCCACCCACGCACTGCTCTCCCTGGGAGTAAGGGCCCTGCGTGTGTGTGGGTGCCCTATTTTCGGCTCGGAGACCAGAGGGAGCGGGGTCGAGGTTGGGGGGTGAGAGGTGAAGTGCGGCCCGCGCGCTAAGGGGTGGAAGCCCTTACACCCCGGAGAGGGCATGCCGCAGGTGGGGATGGTTCACCTGGACCCGAGTCTGTCTCCGGACTAATTCCAGTGTCCCGCCACTGCACGAAAATTACGTGCTGTGAGGAGCCATTTTCCCGAGGCCAGGGATGGAGATCGAAGGCACCAAATGTGCACAACATAGCACCCTTTGACGCAATTGGTTAACTTCAGGTCATTGCTGACATCAGAATGTTAAATATACTGGTTTCGAACTCGATGCTGTCTAAAATTAATCCTTTTACAACGGTCAAACACTACATTCAATCGTTGCGCATGCGCGGAAACGCTTTTGTTTTTATTTCGTGGACGGTAATTGGTATAAGCTCGAACTCAAGTCGACATTTTAACATTCGTCATGACGGATTCCATCCAAGGTTCCGAAAAATCCACGACTGCTGTATTTAGGGGCTATTTTTAAGAACGGAAAAAGATTAAAATTTCAAAGACAAATATATTCACTGTGACAATAAATGGATTTTTCCGTTTTAAACAAAGAGAAAATATAAATACAGACATAATATTAATTCCTGAGCAACAATCCGTAGTCTCAAAAAAATGCTCATCTGTGATTGGTAGTTGGATGCAAAAATAGGATTGATTCTATATACTTGAATATATATGCACACATATATACAGGTATATATATATGTATTCATTCATATGGAAATAGATAATTAAGTGTACTGTCATCTTAACGATGCCAATACGATCTGATATCATAAGTACACTTTACCGACGGTCTGAAATTCAGCACCTCGCGCACACGTCAGGAGAAAATTGCTACCGATAATTTTAATGAAAACCTTGTATCTAGATGAAGTTTTCTCGGGTCAGGGGTTCCATGTTGGCCGACGTTTCGATGCCCGACTCGTGCATCGTCCTCAGGGTTCATCAACCCTGAGGACGATGCACGAGTCGGGCATCGAAACGTCGGCCAACATGGAACCCCTGACCCGGTGGAAGACCCGAGAAAACTTCATCCAGCAAATACGCCGGGAAAGCACCAGATCTTACTTCACCTTGTATCTATTCACAAAAGCTAAATTTCCTTCTTCGTTTCATCGGTATGA
This sequence comes from Hetaerina titia, assembly GCA_037158775.1. Taxonomy (NCBI): domain Eukaryota; kingdom Metazoa; phylum Arthropoda; class Insecta; order Odonata; family Calopterygidae; genus Hetaerina; species Hetaerina titia. Next base: position 104,940,705 of record CM073771.1, on the reverse strand, counting down.
TAAGTTTTTTGCTCTTACGAAGTTTGTAAAGTAATTCAACTTAAAAGCCGATTTCTAATGAAAAAGTTGTACTTTCGCAACATTGGATATTTTCATAAAGTAAGAGCTATTGCTTTCGCAAGCGTTTACGCAACAAGACCGCCATGCCATGAAAGAATGCGCGGCATATCCTCGCTTCGCGTTTACTTCTATCGAAATATTTGAACGCACGATTGGTCATCTGACGGCATCGCAACTGAACATTGGAGAGTTCTCCGGCGGTCACCAATATAAAGGCTAAAGATGGCGTCCGGGGTGAAGAGACGCAATACTGCACCACGATCCGGGCGAAACCAGGGAATATATTGGAGCGTCACCCCTCCCAACCCGTGGCGAGTTGCCCAATTGGAAAACAGCGCGAACGGGGTGGAAACGACTGATAAACAAGCCCGAGGGAAAAAAACTCACAAATAAATATGTCCTCCAAAGGTATAACGGAAACGTAAAAAAAATATTCAATATCATTACCTGTCAGAGAAAAATATTATTACTATTAATTAATAACCTACCGATAAGGGAAGAATTTGGATTGGCACATGTTATAAATTTCCTACCCCATTCTAACAAATCAAAGTGTAATGAACTATTATTCGATTCCGGATTCATTTTCCCTCCTTTCATTCCATTTAACATCCCTATCTTTATCCTTACCCTTCCTCGTTTGCCCAACATTCTCCCCTCTATTACAGTTTTCAACATCTCACTACCGGTCAATATGTATTTATTAATTTTCCCTGCCTCATTAGGATTTCTCCCAACAAACCATCATTATCAATCCTCGCCAGCCATCCCTAGTACTTCCTCATTTGTTTTCCTTTCGGTCAATTTCATCTTCTCCATTCTTCTCCACATCCACATTTCAAAAGTCTCCAATCAACCCCTATCATCCTGCTTCTGTGACCACGTTTCTGCGCTGTACAAAACTACACTCCAAATCAAAGTTTGGACGAGCCGTTTCTTAGCATCCTTGCTCAACGTCCCTGAATGTAATATATATTACAGAAACGTGGGATGTCTGCAAAGTTTCCGACCTCGAAAATTTCAGAAAAAATGTTTTGTATATTTTTTAGGTCGGTAACTTTTCAGACCACCCATGTAAATATATGACTACAAATATTTAAAAAGGTAATTACTAGGTCAGCCAAAAGTGTGGCGATAATATATTAAACTTATATACACTCACAGTTTTGGTTTTTGAACATTTCGGTGGCCCGACAGCCTTTCTCAACGGAAGGAAAAAAGCTTAGGATACGGGTGATGGACTGTACGGGTGAAGGAGAGTTACCGTCCCATGTCTAAGATACTTACCATTTTCCCCACCGTCTCCACTAAATCTCTCTCTCCCCGGACACCCAAATCATCATCGCCATAATAGACGTCACAACTCTCTACACCCCAATCCCTCAAGGTCTCTCATCCCTCCGTCACTATTTATCCAAACTCACCTGTCTCAAGACATCCGAACCCACCATTCCTTCTCCTCCCATACCTTCAGGTGAAATGCTGTACGATAGGTAGTAGATTCAGCCCTTCAAACGCAAACCTGCAACTTGGCCTCTTTGAAAGTAACTTACTTAAAGCCTGAAAACTCTTCAATGGGCAATTATGGATAATGGCATATATTCATTCTCTGGCCACATAACATGGATTCCCTTGAAATATTAATTTTTCCTCCATTATCTCCCTTGCACCTACACCTAATCTACCTCAGAAATCAATTTCCTTGAGGTTAACATTTCTCTTCCTGATAATACATTCCAAAAATCCGTCCACAATAAACCCACTGACAAACAACAACACCTCCACTACATCATGTGCCATCCATCGTACACAAGAGCTCCCTCCCATACTCACTCTCCACTCGTGCCTACCGTATTTGTAATAACTCCCTGGGCACATTCCTCCACAATCGACAGAACGCTCTCCCCCTCCGTATGTAGTTACCCTGTGTCGCTTCTCATTAAAAAAACCTCCAAACATCCGAAACACTGTTTGAAGGATAGATTATGGGAATGTTGCTCATGTATGGGAATGTTTCTCCCTAACCATCCTAGAATCCCTACCCGATTCAGCCACCAGTACAGAGGTGAGAATGCACTAATCCGCATATTTACTGGATTTCCGATCTTTTAAAATTTTCACCCTTAACCGCCATCTTTAATACCCTTCCCAGCGTACCCTGCATCTCCCCCCCAGACTCCATAATGCCCATCCGAGACCTTCCAGTCTGATCTGAAGAAGGCCTCAGAGAAGGCCGAGAGCTCAAAACTTTCTAAAATGTGAGTGTCCTTTGACGTGTGATCTATTTTATTTTTGTGTTCTATTGCTCCCTCCAAATGTTATATTGCTCTGCATTCACTACATATTAAAATATATAAAAATATATACAAATATATATATATATATATATATATATATATATATATATATATATATATATATATATATATATATATAGTATATGTGTGTGTTTGCTCGTGTATAAACATACATAAACACCCATGCACTAATGCATCCCCATTCACATAACTCGATAATATGTATATGTATGAATGATTCTTTAAATATACCTATCTCTTTTTTTAAATTGATTGTTCGGGAGGTGTTGCGTGTATATTTCGCTATGACTGCGCATCGTGTGAGGATAGTACGCGTGTTTTAACTAGTCTGCACTGCGTTTCATCCCCCGTATTCTATCTCGGTGTTTGGATCCGCCAATTTGACGTGGGCTCCAATAAAGGACGGAGATTGCAGGAGGGCGCTCTCCTTCGACCGAAGTCTTGAAGCCAAACCGCTTCCTCCGCAGTAACTAAGTAAAGGCGCCATACCCGGCGCCACTCATTTCGAAGGGACTCAGACGCCAGCTAGGACGAAAAGAGGGTATTCCTTTCATTTATCTTAGCGCTCTTGGGAGTCGCTAATGGAAACCTTCCCTACGGTCCATCGTAGGGAGGGCTAAAGAGAACCTTGCGACCTTCCCTCACTTCTTGTGCTACGTCAAAGACGAGAAGGAAATTTCACTTCGAATAAAATGTAAACGAATCCTAGTCGACTCGACCCGTTGAGAAGGCGGGCCGATATGATCGGACTCAGGACAGAGATTATTTTTGCGACACCGATATCGATCTATTGCCGGGGTCGGACTATCTCCTCGGACGGCTTGTGGAAACTGGGTACATATTTCTATCTCGGGAACACGCAATTTTCCGAAAAGATCGCGTTGTATTACGAAATCAAGAGTTCATCAAACGCAATTACAAGACTGAGAAAATGTAAACAAACAAACATAAAAAAATAATATAGAGGCCGCAGTTAAAATGTAGAGTTGGTACATCATTTATGTGACCCAATCAAAATTTTCAAAACATTCAAAAAGTCAACACTCAACCTATGTGATGATAAGAGTTCGCGTATGGAGAAATATTTTGTGAAATCTACAACTTAAATAATATATATAGAATTAATCGAAAATATTTGAGTTGAAATGTGGTTAAGTAAAGAAGGAATAAACATGCAAAAAAATAAATAAAAAATTCAGAGACAAAAATATATTAATTGTAAAATAATTCGATTGTGTCCATTCTTATTGAATATTTCTATTGATTTAATCACAATTAGCTGCATTTCACTTGTCCTTTTTATTTTCATTTATTCAAAGTAATTTAACATGCTAAAATTAAAATAATTAGCAATCTTCAGCTTGTCTTTCAGTGTAGCATCCTTAATCTTAAATACTATTTAATTAACCTAGAATAATTTGATTTACCTAGAATATTACGTTTTACTCAATGAAGCCATTGAAGTAAGGTACTCATCATCTGTCGTTGCAAGCATAAAAGCTTAATGCTTGAGGTGGTGCGATGGTTAGCGTGTCGGATTCTCATCCCTCAGATGGCCGGGTCCGGGCATTTCGACTGTTGCTGTTTTTTGGCAGGGTATCACAGATCCCTACTTTAGGGTTCCTCGTATAGAGAGCACTTGAAGCTCATGTACGCCGTCTATCGGACTTTCAACAACTATTAACGAGAAGAGGCCCGTTCCGACGCACGGGTTTCTCTACGTTCTTGTAGTATCCTTACATGGATCACACAGATCCCTGCAAAAATTACCCATCCAACCCCCCTTATTGCGCATATGACCTCAGCAAGTTGTCATTTCCCACCTTAAAACAACTGGAGCTACTCAAATCAATCAGACATCTGGAGACTTCGAATTTTTCATAAAACTAGTCTTACTGTGCTGATTACTTGTATGTAGACATAAATTCAATGTACACATTTCTTATATTACACCTATCTCAAGATTAATCGAGCCGAAAACGAACATGGCCGACATAAGCAAAAGCACACGAGAAATAATACAGAGAGTGGTTTAAACAAACTGTCTGGCTAATTTTTTTAAAACCAATGAAAAACATCGTATCGTTCCCTCTCAATACATGGTGTGTTTTGAGGAATTTCACAAGGTTTACATAAAAAATAGGATCGCTTCCGGGGAGAATTCCAGACAACAACCCACAGGATGGGGGGAAAGGCAGGGAGGGGAGCTCAATGGCAGAATGCCAAAGGATTGACCCTTTGGTCCAGAAGCAGAGAGGCGACGTCCCTACTTTTAGGACCCATTCGGGATTATGCGACCCTTTTTCCCAATCTCTCTCTCTCCATACGCGCTCTTTCCTTTTCCTTTACCGAATCCTCTTGCCCTGCGCTAAACCCTCCCCCTTTCTTCCCCTCCCCCTACTGACCTCATTTCTCCCCACCCCCCAAATCCCAGCCCCTGCGTCGCCATTTCTTCCAACCCCGGCCCCACCCCTTCCCTTCTCCGAGCCCAACGGGGGTCCCGGCACTTCGGTCCCTTCCCCGTCAGCAACCCCGACTCCACCCCCTCGCCGTCACCGTATCCTTTCCCTTATCTCCGCCACGCACACAAATCAATCCTCCCCTCAATTAAGCCCTCTCTTTCACGTGATCCTTAATGACGTGCGTCCTTCACTATGTGAGTCGCGAAAAATACCACATCACATTCAATTTATAATGATACACTTTGCCTGCCAAAAAAAAGATAATACTACATCGATGTTTTATCCAATTCATGAACATACGAGTTGAATGGTTAAGTTTTACCATGCATGAATAAATGCAATGAAGGTCTAAAAAATTATGTCATATTGATTGTATCTGATTAAAGTACTATTAACTTTAAATATATGCAACATTTTAAAAATAAATTGTTTTAGCCCATATTGTGTTATGAAATATGCATTTTTTTTGGAAATCTTCCAGGGAAAGTGATTAAATCGGTATCCTAGTCTTTGTATTAGGTTTTGAAGTTTTTGACATTTTTTGTGGATAAATTTCATTTTATCATATTACATATTCACCAATGCATTTAATTTTTTTCGTTTGTCCCAACGACGCACCCTGAGATAACGTTTCAGTAACTGCGTTTGAGCAAGTTAGCCAGTTCCTATAGGGTTAACAGGGCCAATATGATTAAACGAACGCCATATTAAAAATCTTCTGACAACCTTGGCGCTACATTTCATCTGCTAAATCAATCGGAACATTACTTGTTTTACGTATTTTTCAAACCTATAGATAACCAATTCGTTGCCCATCGTTATGGTATTTACGAAATGAATATTGGATAAAATGTCCATCTTTTAACTGATTCTTACGCAAGAACCTACGCGACATTTTTAATTTTCTAATTCAAATATTTTAAAAAATACGAGGACGTGAGGGTAGGTATGTTTTATATTCAAAATTTTAAAACTATGAACAAGTTTCACTAAGTTTGCGGCAACGGACTTATTCCTCCCTACTAATGACAAGAAACGAACCTCTTTCCTCCCCTTCACACAGACGCATACAAACCCTCCCCCCACACACGCACACACCGAATGCTCCTATCCGCGGGCAGGGCGGGAAACAGGCAAGAGGATGTCGGGACGGTGGTGCTTGGAGAAGGTCGTAGCATCAATGCCCACACGCCTGGGTCAATTCGACTTTCGAAGACTTTCAGACCTCGCCTCTTGCCGACCCCGCCCTAACCCCATCCTCGGTCACCCCAAACCTCCTTCCCGGCGGAGCAAAGAGAGAGAGACCTCATTTTCTCGGTTCACCCTGCCTGGGATAATGAAAAACTCGCCGGTCGGTGGGGGGGGTTGGAGGGTGTTCGCTGTAATTGGAGCAAGCCATGGGACGCGTCGTACATTCACGCGGAACACACACAGGATTGCGTGGAGGGGCGTGGTGGGCGCATAAATCGAGTGAAGAAGGGATGGGAGAGGTGTCGAATTGAGTCACAAGGGTGTTGGATTGGGTTATAAGATTGGGGCTTGTGGGGGATGGATGGGATTAATTTGGTCGAGCTCGACATAGGTTGGGAGGAAGGAGAGGGTGAATCAAATGCTTCCTCTTTACGTTTATGGTTTTCTCAAAACAACAAGGGTCTCGGAGGTGGAATTAAATACCACCCGTTGCTGTACTTCTTGCACGAAGGGAAGAAACACAATTATCCCCAGTGCTGCCTTCGCGGCGCACGCGGTGGAAAAGTGATTACAGCGTTCGAATTACTGACTTAAGATGGCACTCGGGTTCGTCCTGAGGGCGGGGCACCTCTCAACCCCCATCTTCACCCCCACTTCCATATTTTCCAAGTACCTTGGACTCCTTGGATGACACCCTGGCGTAACATAAAAGGGAACTGTCACCCCTTAATTCATGTTTCCTGCTGTTATAACGCATGAAATTCTCACTTGGTCTATTCCTGTAGGAAATAAAGCTGTACAAAGGGTACTACTGATAGTCACTTCTCGCTACACTTCTATTTCTGGATACACCATTAATAAATTTTTCTTCGAATGAAATTAAACAAAGTCATTGTAAACAAACCTTCCCAAAGGCCCCTATTCATCTCGGTATATTTTCTTCCTCCCTTCATTCTCTTCAACATCCCTTTCCTAATCCCTTTCCATCCCTTACTCGTTTGCCTAACATTCCCCCCTCTATTACAGTCTTTAACATCCCATCGACAATCAGAATGCTCTTCATCCAATGTTCCTATCTAATTCTGATTTCTCCCAATAACCCCATCTCATTTTCCATCACCGTATCTTTATTTGCACTTTGTGCATCACAGCACCATATCTTTGCTTGCACTGCAGTTCTTCGTTTGTTATCCTTTCGTCCACTTCACCTTCTCCATCCTCTTCCTCACCCACATTTCTAAAAGCCCCCAATCTACGTCTATCCTCCTGCTTCAGTGATCATGTTACCGCGCTGTACATAACTACGCTCCATGTCAATGGTTCGATGAGCCTTTTCTTAACATTCTTACTCAATTTTTCTCTCATCAATTCCCTCCTCCTTGTGAAAGCTTCTTTGCCTAACGCCATTCTTATTCTCAAGTCCCTACTACTTTTGCTATTTTTTTTCAGAACACTTCCATGATAAGTACACTATTCCATCTGGTCTAGTTTATATATTCTCACTTTAATATCTAGCCTAGCAAACCTCTTTCTCAAAAAACCACGTAACCGCTGCTTCACTTTCATTTTTTCTTATTCTAAAACCATCTCTTTGATTTTCAAGTGTGGAAGAAGTTGAATATTGAATAATGAGACATCCGGGGGGAGACTAGAATGTTGGTAAAATAAAATTGGAAGGAGTAGAAGAATAGGCATTTAGATTAAAGTAATGGGAAGAATTAACTGTGAAAGTATGTCAGATAACTTCTGTCTTCTTTGATTATTTACATCCTCTATTCTATTTTATGAACTTCTATTTTGCTTTTTCACTTAGCCTTACTCTCTCTGAGAAACAGAGACCTTTTCTTTACATTGATCTTCGTCCTACTATGAGAATATAAGAAAAAATAAAATGATAAAAACTTAATAAGCGGTTACTATTTTATATTCGATAATTTCATTTATTTAATAGGATACATTTTTCATTAGAACAAGAAGATATTCTTAAGAGCTACGGTTAAAACAAATAAAAAGAGACGTTTCAGGCGTGATTTGGTGGAATATCATGATTAATTAAAATTGGCAATTTCCCAAAAAATAAAATTTTTAATACGACCAGTTTCGATGTAACTCACCAGAAGATGATGTAGCTATATCGAAACCGGTCGTATTAAAAATTTTATTTCGTGAAAAATTGCCAATTTTAATTAAACACTGTTAAAACCTTTGGCATCATGATTGGAATACCCTATAAGTATTAAAATCTGAATCGTAGGAATATTATCTCGTGAATCCCGAAGTGTCACCTCGAAAATACATGGAAACAAATATTGATATTAGACCAAACGCACACATGCAATGCATTCAATCCCACGCACTTATTTACGCTGAAACAAGAAAAATACCATGAGAACCTACGTAGACAACACCAAAACCTCAAAAAATCGTGGAGAGAAACCTTATAAAGACGAAATTCGAACCCGTGACCTCCGCTTTAGCAGGTCGAGGGCAGAAAACCGTGGTTTCGGCCGAATCAGGACGTCCAACTTGAGACTGTGGACGTGAGATGGGGGTGCGGGTTTGGAGGGGGGGGAATAAAGGGGTTGGGAGGGGATGGCATGCGGAAGTGACGTGAGAGGAGGGCTTGCAAACGGGGCGCCACCCATCCCCAGCATAGGCGCCCTCTCGCACGATCGAGAATCGATAAGCGGGGGGTGGGAGAAGGGACTGAGACTCACCACTCTGGAGGAATCTCGACGTCCCCTCCAGAAGTGCCCCACTCCCTTGGGGCGCACTTCCAGGACCGCCGTGACTGACCACGGTAACCAACACGAAGATTTGGTTGTTGACCGGTGAAATGGCGGATCTTAATGCGGACTTAAACCTCTATTCAAATCCATCGTAATGAACCTAAATTTTGGTTGGTAGCTGAGAGAAGGTCAATTATTGCACTATATTCGTTATAATTGTCACGTGCACACGTTTCCTTTTACTACTCTAGTCACGAGTCACGTGAGGGAAAAGGAGGTTTTCTCATCGGTGTTCCAGGCAGTCAATTTCATTCGGTCCCCGGTCTTGTTCCCGTTCGCCAAAGAAATAAAAACCACAGCAATGAACCCGAAGGTCGTGTTACTAGCTGAGAGGAGACCTCTCCTTATAGTACACCCTATTAACCGGGCAAAATTCACACGTCACAGAGTATGCGAGGCAGTTCCTTAGTCCCTGTACGTCCTGTTTTTTTCTCAGGAAAAACCTGGTGTCCGAGAAATGTCACACATCATGAGTGTAGGGCTGAAGTTGCCCAGAGCCGCAACCAGGATTCGAAACATATTCCTCCAGTCAGTAGTTCAGTGCCCTACCCACTGGAATAACGCGGCCCAGTAACCCTCGTACGGTGTTTGAAGTTCTCATACTGAAAATGTCATAAGGTGGCATTGGATTCCTTCATTCTAGGGCAACATTCGAATTTCCCTAAAGTTATGGTGAAAAAGATATCGCAAGGCTTTGAAAGTGTGTAGAAGTGGTTGCCGATATTAATCACGCCAGAAACGAACCTTAACCAATGTATTGGAAACAACAAACCCGAAGTTTGTTTTGAACTTTGGAGGAGGAATTAAACGCACACACTAAAAGGCATCAGTGAAATTTACATAACACACGAGCATCAAGATCTCCATTTACACTTCCTTACCCAACCTTTGATTACTCATGAACATTGGGACCATAAAAACCACACACGACAAAGTTTGGGGTTCACAGAAGTTGAGAATCTAACTCAAGTCAGTTATTCGAACGCTGCCCCCGTAAGACTACCTTTCCTAACTTAACCGAAATGCACAAAATATAGGCAAGCAAAATTCAATATCCGAAATATGTCCCACCAATGAAAATTGTGGTAAGAATATGAGTACATAATATAATCATGAAAGTAAGACGTTTAATTCTTGATTAAAATATTTGTGTACTTAACGAAGTAAGAGCGTAAGAAGCAGAGTAATAAGACCGTGGAGAGCAATCGGTAGCCGACCGAAGAGAAGAAGTGGTTCAATTCTCGGTGTCTTTGAAACACCGCAGGTTGGTCCCACGCCGTGTGATTTCTGAGTACCATCTTTCTTGAGAACCGAAGCATGGCGTAAGAAACTGAACATCCTCATTACTCTACTCTTATATGTATGAGACTTCCTTATATCTCTGGCATCAGCCATCGCACTAAAATAAAGTTGATTATTTATTTGTTTTTAGCGTGGCGTTCGAAATAAATTACACTCCAAAAAGGTCAACACATACATGAATGCAATACTCTTATTATTTTTTTATCCAAAATTACACTGATACTGCTTGTTTATTAATAATGTTTTTCAATAATTAGACTATTCACATAATAGATTGATGTGACAAAATTTATATTTTACCCGTAACTTCTTTGTTGTCTTATTCTTGAAATATCTTCATTTACTGCTTCACCAAATAGGCTTATTTCGGAAATTGATTGGTCAACTCACCTTCTAGCCTGTGTGGAATTCTTAATTCACTTTATTGTATCTGTAGCCTTTGCAGGCCATCTGCAATCTTTGCGAAGACTTCAACTCAAGCTCCTTTTTGATTTTATGCTTATTCTGCTCTAGTTTCTTTGTTTCAAATCATTAGCTGGTATCGGTATTGTCACTGTCCAGAAGATAATTCTCATCGTTGGATTTGACGAACGCCATAATGATTAATTATGAAAATTGATTAGAGGGACGATAAGTGAAGTGGCTACGAAAATATTTATGAAAACTTTGGTACCGAGGATATTTTTGTATGGCTCGGAAACTTGGTTGAAAATGGATGTAATGTGCATTTTAAAGGTTTCTGAGAGATTTGATTGTGAAGAAGAATAAAAAATGAAGCGAATGGGCCGGAAAAATAAAGAGGAGGTGCGGCGCGTGGTGATGGGAGAGGAAGAAGACGATTTTAGAGGAGAAGGGGATGGTGAGGAAAATTATGGGAATATTGGACCAAATGAAAGCACAAAGGAAGTTTCTGAAATTGTAGTTCAGTTAATTGCAATGCGAAGCGTCAGAAATTTGGACGAGTCTGAGAAATTTGCCGGTGTTCAGCTAATACCCAACCAAAATTTGCCTTAATCGGTAGAATACCATTTAACATACATACATACATATTCCCATAGGTATTTGCGACGCAGGACCACGCCCCTTCTCATAAAACAATGTCTCTAGGGGACTGTAAGTGAGCCTGTGGGAGTGGGATCCACGGATCCACCGTAGCTTCCTACAAATATCCCACAGGACTCCTCATTTACTTCCCAGCCCCTCCACGTTCCCGGTGTGTCGTCCGAAAACAGGAAGAGAGGAGGTCCGAATTAATCAGTCTTAATGCGCTCCCCCATCCAGTCACACCCCCTCCAAACCACCCTCGGCCACAAACCCCTTCCGTTTCCTTCCTTTCTTTCTCGCGGCAGGATGCTGCCCTCTCGTAGCAAAAACCCCGGGAGGACTGGCCTTCCGTCTCCCCCATGCCTCCCAAGGGGAAGAGACACAAGGAGAGGTCACTGACCCTCACGCCATGGAAGCCCCGCGGACCAGCGCAGAGAATGAATGCGTGTGTTGCTATGAGATGAACCACGACCAGTGAGACAAGTCTGATTCAGAGCGACACCTCTGGGAACCTAAGCTTCACCTAAACCCTGTAATATTTTATGGTGTCAGATTTTCCAGGGAAACCACAGGCGGCAAAGGGAAGGAACCGCTACGCCTCATTACGCTCATGCTTGAATCTTACATGCCAGGATAAGGGCTGAGCATTATGTAAGAACTCCTCTCATCCATCAAACCGTGTTAACATCTTAGGTTTACTCTGTCAGCTGAAGTAGGTCTCATTAACGAGCAAAGAGATTGATTACTGCTGCTCTTCTATAAGTATACCGCCTAACAAGGCATAAAAAACCTGGATCACACATAAAAGTACAATCGATTTTCAAAATCGCATGTTTTTTATCTTGCTTCACGTCTATCGCGGTCTGTAGATTTCCGTTTCCAAGCAGTATCTCCGGAATAAATTTCGAATCTTGATCGAATTTCTCCCTTAGGAGAAAGTTCTCAAATTTTTTTTCATTAGTTCTCATTCTTTTGTTTTCCACATCGTCCATATTATTTTCTTAATTCTTCTACATAAACAGATTTTGAAAGATTCCAATCCATACTTTTTCTTTTTGCTTCACGGCAAAGTTTAGGAGCAATGTAGAGCACATAAACCATCCAAAATATATTGACTATCACATCGTCATATCGATTACAGAGTCTGTCCTAAAAATAAGTAGAATGATTTTTTGCCACCAATGCAGATGGCTAAAGTAGGGTGATTTGTGGTGGTACAGGTAACGGGAGATCTTGAGAAAGCAACGCAACCCACGCCAGTTAACTGTGGGCATATACAGTGTACGGATTTCTGCTAGACTGGACCCCTGTTCGACGGTCATGTCACGTATTCACGATGCCACTTTCCATTGAACAATGCTATTCGATAAAATTGTGCATTAAGCTTGGAAAATTGGGTTAGGAGACCATGACTATGGTTAAGAATAATTATGGAGACGCCAAAATGCCCCAAGCGATAGTTTTCTGCTTCCACATGCTTTCTGCTTTTCTGTTTCTGGGAGGGTATCAAGGACGTTGGTGATTAGGAATTCCCTAAACATCCATTAACAACACAGTGCGATGAAAATGGGCAAAAAGTGAGACAGATGCTCAATTCTGATTGTAGTCCAAGTGTCGGGACCTTAGCAAAAGAGTGCAATATTCCAATATTCATAAAATCACAGTTCATTGGATTCTTACAGATGATAAGCCATGATAAAGATGTTTCAAAACGATCCCCAAGGTGCTATCAGAAAACTGCTTGTGTGACAATCTTGCCATGGACCACTTGTACCACGGTTAAAGCGACCCAAATTTTTATGAATAGTTGGTTACTGGTGTGGAGACATGGGTCTTTGAGCACTACCCAAGTATAACCCATATGAGTACCATTTTGGACCACTGGCTTATGTCAAGGAGCCCATGACGCGGTACCTTAACCAATGTCCAGTTGATGCCTTAAAGGAAGCATACAACAACTGCTGGTTGCGTTGGCATTGGTGTGTCAGCACATCGATATAAAGGTAGTTATTATATATATATACAAGATATTTACTATTGTCATCATACCGCATATCAAATAAAAAAGCTGAATTAATTTTTTCCAAACAAATCACGATATTCCGATTGTTTATGTGTATCTTGGGTTACAGGAGCCTAAAACATAGTAAAAATGTAATTTCATAATGGCATGGATGTCTATCTGAAATAGTTTTAAAATATGAGGATGTCAAAAATATAAAGTAAAAAAATATCAGTCGAAATCATTGGTTTTTGTAGTTATAAGTTAACATTGAGCTGATTGGCAATATTTGGACGTGAATAAGTAATTAAGACACACTGCAACAATTTCAATGAGTAAAAATAATTCGCCTTTACCTGGATTCGATTCCAGATCTCTCCATGTACGGCCGGGTGCTTTAGCCAGTTAAGCTAACTGACTAAACTGTTAGCTTAACTGGCTAAATCAATCGAGGGACCCGGGTTCGAATTCCGGTCAGGGCGAATGATTTTAACAACCTGAAGTTATTGCGTTGTAACGGATGACTCCATTAATAGTAACTGTCAAGGTACCTTCCGCAGTTTCTTGGAATCAATTAAGCTTTAGTTTCACTGTTAATGTTGTATTGCGGCTAAATGGCAGGTTGAAAAAGTACATGCCTGCATTAATAAATCATTAAGTGCATTTAATAGGATTATTTATCATTTTTTCCTTCACCGTCACATCAGGACAGTTAATTCAATGAAAATAAAAAATATAACCCTAAAACTAAGAAATAACATCCATTTTGGACATTTTTTGTACTCACAATTCTACGGGAAATATTAGTGGGTAATTTTTTTGAAGAAAAACTTTCACAAGATTTCGCTTTTAACTATTTCTGAGTTTTATGTTACATCCCAATATTATGCAGTTATTACATGCACAAAATGCAAATGCTCGAGACGGGACACTAAAATCGGAAATCCTTTGCCTTTCCGTCCGGAGAGTTAGACAAGGACAGTAACAAGAACAAATGGGCATTTAAATATCTGCGACAGAAGGGGAATTATATCACAGCTCGTAGAATGTAGTGTATGGAGATATTACAAAAACAATTCAAAACAAAATTTAAAATTAAAACGCGAAGGAAAGTATTTGGACACATTAGAGGTCCTCAATTCAGTTTAAATGTTAAGTTTGAAAAAGTAAGGAAAAAAGGTGTATCCTGAACACACTCAATAAAAGAACAACCATGAGAAGTCTAAACTAAAGAAGTGATCCGTGGACGAAAAAGAAAAAAAGACATAAGAACTCAATTAACGTAATCTAATCGCTTTCACCGTAGATTGAAACGTGAAATGACCTCCTTTTCATGGTTCCAAAGTGAAATCTTTTGAAAATAGTTGAAAGGGGTATCAACAGATAACGGAGGTTTACTCCCTTTCAAGTCCTTCCGGAGTTCCGATCAAAGCTAAAAAAAATGAAGAGAGAAAATGTTCTCCGGGGAATAATTTGGTCGCCACGTCACGTACGCCGTTTTTTCATGAAATAAGGAACCGCAGTGGGCGCAGTTTACGTAGAGAGGAACGGAAAAAAGGGTCCCTGAGACTTTCGTAATTAAACCTGGCATGGAAAAGAGGAAAGACACACATACTTGACTGAAACTTACTTAGGTCGACGCTCAATGGTACCTCACTCTCGGAGGCGAACACAAGTTTTGTTCAAATAATTTTCCGGACTTTTTTATTGCCAAAAAAATGCTTCTCACACAAATTATTGGTCAGAGTCTCCTTCAATGTAGTTCCCTCCAAAACGTATACGCTTATGTCTACGTTGTTTTCACTTTTTGAAACATTCCTGGAACTTTTCTTTCGGAATTCTCATAAGCTTCTTTGTCGAACGTTTCTCTATCTCTGGATTGGTGGAAAATACTTTTTCTGTTAGGTTTTTAGTTTGTGGAACAGGAAAAAGGTCTCATGGAGCTGTGGAGCCAGGTCTGGTGAGTAGGGTGGTGTGGAGGGAAGCTCAGCGTTCCTGTTACAAACTCAGGCTCGTATGTCATGCAACCAGTGGAGCTCCCTCGTTGACTTATTTTATACTCGTATCCTCGCGGGTGAAGGGTATCCTGTCGAGTACCCTTTAATGATTGGCGATAATTTGGGGAAAATCCTAATCCTTAAATGTTAAAATCTTAAAGTTCTTTTTGACGGATATCAAGGTTGACTTAACAGGACACTGAATTACTAAAAAAAAACAGTGCAGAGTAATCAGAGACGTTTGTTTTGTGCAGATTTTATATTCTGCAAACTTTTCTCATAAGAACTTACACCTAAATATGGGTTTCAGGCTAAATAAATTCGAAATTATTTCACATATCCCTATCCTGAGCACTTTCACTGGAGAGCGTGATCCAATACATATTTTGTATTGCATCAGATCACATTATCTGCCATTACTATGATTTCTTGAGATTGGAATGCCTTCGCTGGATCAATTTTTGTTTATCAATAGTTAAGTAGGTAGACAATTGACAAGTTTATCCTCTTCTGAGAAGATGAAAAAACACGGAACTATTTTTTAATACCATCGTTAGAGTCAAACGTTAAAAATAAACCTTGGGTTGAGGCTTTCCTGAGGACCCAAACTAAACAGCGGTCCTGAACGGAAAGTGAATCTCAATAAAATCGATTGAATTAGTGATTGAATGCATTTTGAATGTGAGGGCAATAGTAGTGAACCCTAGAGTACGAAAGTCACTCTAGCGGAGTGCGCACATTTCATACAAGCAAGCGCGCCACCCGTGTGCAGCGAACACCACGAACTCCCCTCCCACCCCAGGGATCAAGCGTAACGTGGAGGACTAAATTCGAGGAGGGCTTGTCGTTTCCATGCCAACCGGATTGAACACGCGAGCCTGTTGCCTTCATAAAGGTCAGGTCTTCAAAATCTGTATCGTCAGCGGCACTTACATCTCAAGTTGATGATTGGAGATACAGGGTGCGAGTAGCATCCAAAATCCTTAAGCAGACCCCACTTGACTGCGTCTCGCGCCCTTGACGAGTCACAAAGGCCACATCATTTCACTCGAACCGCACTTGTTGAGTAAAAGCCTTTTGTAGATTTGATTTGTTCATACAGAGACGAATAATTATCACGATGCTCGTTTTTAATTTATATATTTTTAGGCTTTTGTAGAAAATCGTATCAATCATTCACCGAACTTAATTACACCGCTATTAGAAATTAAATCTATTCTTAAAAACCCCAAAAAATAAGATGAAATGGCAATCAAATAGCTTGGTTTTCTTAGGTTCCTATTAAATTTTTCCACTCTACATGTGATTTACGTCGACAGAAAATTATAAAACACAACTTCGGTGAAAAATAACCGTTTGTAGACCTATTTTCATTCATTTTTACATGTATCTACTTGTACAAATAATACTCATTTGAATGTTTAAGATGATTTAATGGAAAATGTTTTTAATTTTTCCCTATACATGCATGCTCTATTCTGAAAATTCTATAAAAATATTTTCGAACCCTAAATACATCGACAAACTTATTAGTGATGAATTGAATTATTTGACGTATTCAAATGTATCTTTGTTTGTATTCTTAAGTTTAATGTATGCTTTGGATGGACACAAACTATACTACGGTACATCGATACATTTTCTCACTTTTCTCAACGAAACACAACCTGACACTCCACATAATAATAAACCATTCTTTAATTCCGAATATTTTCTTTCTCCCTATTGTTCCATACTATCCTCTGTCCTTCCCTTCCTAGCTTACCCAGCGTTCTCCTCTCTATCACAGCCGTCAACATGCCGTCTCCAATCACAACACTCAGCCTCTTTTGAGTTTCTCTCTACAATCCTCTGTCCTCTCCTCTTGCCATGTACATCTTCATTTGGTTTTCTCTCCATCTCTTTTAACTTTTTCATCGTCCTATGTCATCCTTGTCGTGACGATTTACCTTTAGCGTGCTAAAGAGGGCTACTTTTTGGCCGAAATACGCCTATTCGTATTAACCTTTAATTCCTTTTTTACCCTTTACCCCATCCTTTGACTTGTGGTGTTTGCCAACTAATTCCAACTGTACCATGTTTCGAAAGGCAAGCTATTCACGGCTATTGGAGTTTTTAAAATTATTCAATACTATTGGCCGTAAGAGTTCAATTGATTTATTATTTTGTATGTGATTCTTGCCCTTAACTACTTATCACAGATGATTGGTAATGTTTAAAAAACTACTAGTTGAGGCGATGGAATATACAGCATATTTGTAGGAAGCCAATTTTCCTGAATTTTGGGTAAAAAAGTGTTCCCTGGGTGAAGAAGACGCACGAAGATCGAAATATCTCCAAATTAACAATTTTGGGGCATTAGCGAATCACTTCTATGAGTGCCGATATCTCAATTCATAAACATATCGTAGTAGCATCAGTAAAACACTTGTTCCTTTCCTCAGCGTTCTCCTGTCATTCCAATCACTTCTTCCAGATTTCCCTTCTCCGTTTTCGGCATTGCACTTAAGCGTTTGGCAGTTAGCATTAACCCTGAAGCGACAAACAATTCCTCTTCGAGGTTATGGATGAAATCCGCAGGATGGTTGATTGCCAGATGTTTACTTGCATTGAATAGCGAACACTGACGTCCAATGGAGTCGCGAGAATTTGCACGGAAATCGGAAAGTTATAATGATTTGGATCGTGAAAGGAACTCAGTGCCGAGTTTCATCCAGCATTGATAATATTCTGATTTTGGCACTGACATTAGTGATTGAATGAAGCCGCATTGTGACCCTGTTGATCATTCTCCTACTCCCACTCATTTTGTCAACGTGGCGAGTCGTGAACAAGCCATTCACACTTCGGTCGAAGCGCCAGACTTGGTATACAACGCCGCAAATCATACGTGACACGCGGGATGGGCTAACATCCAGGATCAAATTCCCCATAAGTGGCTTCTGAAAAAGTCTACTTTAAAGATCCGCTCCGAAAGATGAAACGAAGTTGAAAACTCGTAATCTAAACTTTCAACCCTTTTTACTGCAAATCCGACGGCTGTTCGCAGAATTTCAGTCTGGTTCGTACAATATATAAATATATATTTTTTAAAAAGCGTATCAAATAACAATGATACTATACTTTTCACAATGGCACCCACCCACCACGTGTGAAGCATTCCTTAAGACGAAACAGAAGTTGCAAGTGCTCAAATTTTTTTGCCATATCGATTTTTATCTTACACTTACTTTTCCTCCTGCGAATGCTTTGGTGAAATAGAGTAGGATTTGTCATGACTAACGGAATAATGGTTCAACAAGCTCGGTACTCCCTGCTAACTTCATCAATAATCAATTGGAGGGATTTGTACAATGATAATTTTTTTAATACAAACGGATTGAATTCAAGTAAAAGAGACTGGATTTATAACAAAAAATAATTATTAATTTCGGTTCACAAGGATATTCAATCAGAATATTCATTTCTATGCAAAGGAAATTGAATAAATAAGTATGACAAGTTAAAAATTACTGCGGAGAAGAGGAGGTGAATATTTTCTTAATTATTACAAGTATAGATATTGATAACAACATTTTACTTCGACAAATGTCCATTAGAGCTGGTTTTGCTCTGAAGAGGACTAACATTAGATATTCAGAAAATATCATCTGATCGTCTCCAAGGAGACTTCCATCCATTGGAAAACCAAATGGTAATCCAATGATGAATTTCTCGTCACTCCGCCACAAAAATAGTATGTTTAATATAAGCGCCTAATAAAGATACTCACGTATCCAATTTAAACAGTATTTACAGCATGAAAGAGAAGCCAAGTGTTTTTGAAAAAAACTAATGTTAAGTAGAGTATAGTGTGATGATTTCCTTTGATGAGGATACTTTCCCACGTTTCCACGGGAGTGATACAAGTGTTCATTAGGTCCCAACACATTTTTAAATTTTCGTCACGGAGGCAAAATTGCATCTTTCCTGAAATACATTTGGAAATTGATAATAAGTCTCTCAATTCAAAAATTAAAAGTGTTGATCCGTTGGTTTGCCAAAGAACCCAATAGTTTATATTTCATAAATGATTGAGCTATTTAGGACTCAATACCGGATATGGTTAGTTGTTATCAAATAATTTGTTGATTTTTTTATAAGTAATGAACATTCATTTCTTTCTAAACGTCATTTCAGCGATAATAATTTACATGTATAATAATAATGTAATCCTTTATTTTAGTATAAAGAACCGTTTTGATTTTATGAGCATTTAACCTAGAAAAATTATTGAAATTGAAAAATATATAACTTGGCTTTTCCACATAGCAATTTTTTAGTTCACTGCTTAGGTTTCCTTACGGTATAACATCTTCAGGTAAAAAAAAATTTCTATTTGGAAAAGCCAATTTTTTTATTTTTCAATTTCAACATGAAGATTTTCCACCAAGTCACGCCAGAAACTGTTTCATTTAAGAAAAATATGTTTTGTTTTGTCATAATCTCAAATTGTCAGGCAAAAGCAACATCAAGACATATATGCATGGTTTATCTGGCTTAATTTTCATGATGGGGTATGCACACAAACTTTTAATGAAAAACATGTCAGAGGAGAAAAAGGGCATACATCGTTTTTACCGGCAAAATTATGGACGTACAATTTTTGGATCACGTGATGAACGAGAATTGCCTAGCTGCCTCATAAAGTCTGATTTAGCTGGCTCATTAGCTGCCACGGCTATCCAGCGAGAAGCCGGCTAAACGCGAGAGACCTTCCACATTTCCCACCGTCGGAGGGAAATGCCGAGGGAGGAGCAAATGAACCGCGCGGATGAATGGGGAAGAGAAGGGGTGGGAAAGGATGAAGGGGAGGGTGAGAGAGAGAGAGAGAGGATAGGGGAGGGATAAATGGATGGGGAGTCTCCTGGGTCAAACCATGGAAGGATTTATTTCCAACCCAGGGGAAACGAAAATTTTCAAATTGGGTTTAAGAAAAAAATTATATGCGGAAGGGCCTTGGTAAAAAAAACCGACTCTTCTTGGCCCGTGGGAGATGAGGAACCCCTGAAACATGAGGTCCCGACTTCGATTTTTGCCTCAGGATTTCATAAGCTGTCTCACAGTAGACTTTTCTAATAGAAGTCTACCAGAATTGTAAAAGGGGATACATTCAAAGCTATCACTTGAAACAGTAATCAAATGAACCAAATAGTGTTTTTCTCTCGAAAAATATAGGTATTGATTCTACCAAAACACAAAGGCCTTGATTTCGATTCCCAGATCGGTCAGACAGGCTAAACGGTGAACGCTGATCGTTCGGTCAGAAAGGAACTTCTGGAGAGCAGGGAAGGCTTATCGTTGGCACGTCAAGGTCACAGGGATCAGCAAAGATCTCGGTGGAGGGATAAAAATATGACTTAAAATTTTCTTCAAGATCTGGCAAGCACACATCAAGGGCCAAAAGAGGCAAGAACCTCTTCCGTCGGAAGTAGAAGGTCAGGAGGGGGAGGGGGGGGGAAAGAGAAGGGTTAATCTCCAGGGACCTCTTCCCTCCCTTCCATCCGCTTTCGCATGTTTTCATCATCGGCAGGAAGACCGCTCCGTTTGCGCGGGGGAGTGTGGCCGAGAGAGACTTGAGTGAATGGGGGAGGTGGGGAATTAGGGGATGATTTGCTCGGAGGGGTGAGATAGGAATACTGGGGGAGAGTAGGAGGATGAGTAACCTAAAGTTCAGGGTTCATAATTCGACGGGGAGAACAGTTTGGGTCATTTCCTGCAACGAATGGAAACTGACAGATAGCCTAGGGAGTACTTGTCAACCCTTATGCTCCAATGATTCTATTAAAATCGGGATTAGCCGGTACTCCAGCAGTTCACCCGCGTTGAACATGTGCTTTGAACTTCAATTATGAATGTTAATCAGTCGCTCCAGCGCGTATTTCCAGCTCCCACCTATTATGTTCGCGTATGCTGAGCCATACATTTTCAATGCAATTCATTTTATATGCATGGGTATTGTCATTTAGAGCACAAAAGGACATTGTTACCGTTCCGGTAATGTTTTCATTTTCTAGCATAAACCTACTGATTTTCGTCTATCTATTTATACTTTTCCACAATTTTATAATTTGACGGAATATTAAAATTTCTTGTTGCGAATAAAATATACTTTATAGCAATAAAATGATTTCCCTATCCAAAGAGACCAAAAGGGACTCTTTGAAAAAAGAGAAAATATTTCAATCCAGTAAAAAGGCGTTAGTAACACTACTACTGCGACCCTACCGGGCGCTAGATTAGTTTTTTTATCTCACATTTTTACTTTACTTACATTCACTTTATTTCCGCCACCAAAAAGAGGACTTCCCAATCCCGTAAAAACATCAGATGAATTTAAAACGCCAACAGAACAATAGAAACAGCACTCTGGCGTCAATAACTTTAAGAATTCGTTCTGCCTTCGATAAAAATTGCAATCCCTACGACAAAATGACCTCGGTGTCATGTCGTCTTAAAATCAGACAATTCTCACCTTCTTTCCTACATTTACCATTTACCCCATTTCCTACCTCCTACCAACATTGTCACATGCCTACTTATCGAAAAAAGGAGGGGCTTTAGGTGCCACTTTTAAGTAATACTAAGCATAAGTGCCGAGTTTAAATCAATCGAAATTCTCGGTTTCCCAACATTGGTCCCATCGCTCATTTCTTAATACCATTTTCTATTCTTCGTGCCGTCTAAAGAATTGTATTCTCATCCTTCTAAACTATCTGATTGCTCAGTAAAGTCCCATAAATTTAAGCAGCTGGTTATTCATGTAAATTATGACTTTTAGGACAGATATAGGCGAATAAATATGTACATATTTATGTATGTTGTGTAGCAGGAACACGCAAAAAGTACCAAATATTCACAATCACTCCTAAACACACATACCAACATATGTTGGTATGTGTGTTTATGTACATGCATACATACACACATGTTTTATACACATACACACATATTATATATATATATATATATATATATCTAATTTCTTAGAAGTGACACGGAAGTGTTAAATAAAAAACTTAGACAGCAACACACAATATGAGAACCCATAAAAGGAACACTCAAACGTTATTTCTTGATAATTTCGACGGAATTGTGCTCCATCTTCCTCGGAAGATTAGTTAGGACTCTAACATCCTAACTAATCAGTCCTAACTAATCTTCCGAGGGAGATGGAGCACAATTCCGTCGAAATTATCAAGAAATAACGTGTGAATGTTCCTTTTATGTGTTCTCATATTGTGTTGCTGTCTAAGTTATATAGAAATCTATATATATATATACCGGAACACAGGAGTGGTGGGGAATTGAGAACAGATCACGAGCTTAAAAAGTTTAAAAACAACCGGGATTCGAATCAGAGATCTTTGACTTTCCGGCGCAATGCTCTACCAATTGAGCTATTTGTAATTGGTGGGGACTTTATCATATATATCCTATTTCTGTTTACTGACCTGAAGGTTCGGGTTCGATTTCGGTTGATGCCTCTTTGTAACCCCCGATTCAACCTGAGATAATATAATTTTCGGATCTGTTTTCCTGGGAGACCAAATGGCGACACGGCGAAAGAAACCACTTCTCGCTTATCACCTTTTCTTTAATTCTGTGAGCAACTGAGCGAGCTGCGAGGAAGGAAATTCAATTATTTGGCGAGGTGTTATGAGAATCTTCGACGAAAATAGAATTCCTCGAGTCCCTGTTTTCATCACCAAAACATCCGGCGATTGAGATGAGAATTACATGTATATGTACATATATATGTACATACATTACAGATGGGAAGACATTTTTGGCCCAAATTTCATCCAAATTTAATTCGAAAACAGAGGAGAAGGGAGCCTTCTGGCTTTTGATTAACCGCGGCATCGTTCATAGTCCCGCCGTCCTCCCATCGTTCATTCGATTGCCAATGCGACCCTTGCGAACGTCGAGAGCGAAGGAGACTGCCTTCCCCCACTCCCAACCTACGCCTCGCCATCTTGACGAAGCCATCTCACCCCGAATTTCTCTTTCGATTCGTATCTAGAATATTTGACATTTTTCTAGACAGTGCTAATGCATTACTGATTACAGAGTGAGGTTTACATTATTTTTTGAAAAATTTGAATGAATAGGTTGTGGTATGAATATAGTTAAGGATTCCTTTTCCACCCACACGGAATTCACGGCCAGAGCAGAAAATGGTCGAGACGATTAAGAATTTTAAAAAAATTAATTAATTTTTAAATCAATTTTAAAAAGGGTATCATCCCATCTTCACCATCCGTTGCTAGCCACCCTTATTGGAAGCTAGTCTAACGCCTAAAACGCAGCATGACAAGTGACCTCTAGGGTGTGATTCCATCACTCACTTAATCTCTCTCTGTCACTTCATCAAACATACAAGGATTGTATAAAAAGTATCAGGAAAACAGTCTTTGATTTTTCTCCGGTGCTACATGATTAGTTAAAAAAGTACCGGGAAAAATAGATTTATTTCAGATATTGCTAGAGTGCCTCAAAATTCTCCAAAGTATATCCTTTGATCGTGACATACTTTTGTCAGCGGCTTTTCCACGACTCGAAGGGTCCCTGGTAGGAAGAAGCCGGAAGGTCCTTAAGGGTACGGGTGCAAGCTTCTTTGACGGTACTTACGGTCCCATGCTGGTGTCTTTTGTGGGAGAATTTCACTTTTGGGAAAAAGAGATAGTCGACTGTTGTCTAGTTTAGACTGCAGAAGGTCTTATTCAGATCAGAAACTCGACTCTGCCCTTGATCGTCCGTCCAAAGGCTTTCGGGACGAGTTTAGCGCAGATCTATTGCAACCAAAAATTTTAGATGATGATGAATGATGTGTGAACTATCATTTTATACTATTATAATTATGCATCAATACTATCTGCGATCATGCGAACACTTAACTATGCACATTTCAGGAAAAATACTGTTGCGTATACTTTCTATACAAACCTTGGTACTCGCCGAAATATTAGTTTCCTCGTTTCTACATCCTGATACCTTTCTCCAGAACCTTCCCGCCTCCCATCTCAAATGGTCCCCCGCAAAATTCTCCCTAACACTTTGAAAACCCCCTCGGTCCAAACGCGGGACTGACCGCGTTCCGTTAATTGGGAGACCGGGAGTTTTTGCAGGAAGTGTATGGGCGAGGGGATGAGGGAGAAGGCGGTGTGTTATAAGGGTCTGGTGTGGTGGGGAGGGGCAAGGGATAGGGAATGCCACGTCGTCGAGGCGAC
The DNA here is from genome assembly GCA_037158775.1 of Hetaerina titia. Lineage (NCBI taxonomy): Eukaryota > Metazoa > Arthropoda > Insecta > Odonata > Calopterygidae > Hetaerina > Hetaerina titia. The sequence goes on along the minus strand of CM073771.1, from coordinate 104,916,268 downwards.
TGAACTATTATTAGATTCACTCGGTACGAGCGGGTTCGCGCAGGGCAGGGGGGGGGCGGGAAGCAGGGGATGCGGAGTCAAGAGGGATGGCGGGGAACGGGGACAGTGTTGGTAGAAAGGCAGGGAATGAGGAGGAGGAGACCAAGGAGAGGTTAGAAGCGGTAAGGGCGAGTTGAAACGCGTAATACAGCCACTGGATCGCGAGTTACCCCACGAACCGAAAGAGACACTTTCCTCAATAGAAGCAGCGAGACCGAGATCTTAACCTTGTGCAAAAATTCCTGAATTTTTAAATTATGACTCTTCCAAAATTAAACGCACTTCAGTATTATCGTCAGTCGAAACGTCGCTAAAACGAGTAGTTTTGAGATAAGTTTCTTATACCTATCTCGTTGACGGGAGACATGATTTTTTTGCTAATAAAAGCCCACACCAAAATAGAGCACGGTTATTACATCTTACTATTCTGATTGTTTGGTAACCTAATTTAAGCTGTTTGTAAGAAAGTGGTGCTCGTTTAATTCTGCGCATATTTTAATCCGTGGAAATGCCAAGTATAAACCGTTTGCATAAATCCTAATAAGTCCGATACATTAATTAAAAATTGTAATATCTTCTACGTGATCGTATTGAGTTATGATCGTATGGTTATGGTCTTCGAGCCAAGGCAAGTTTTTTAATGAATCCGCAGCACTGCTACATTTCTAAGCACCATTACACGACACCAAAATACGAGTGTTTGCCCAAAAACCTGTGTTAGCCAGTATGCTTAGCTCCACACACTTTCTGTCCCCAGTCAATCCAGCCAATAGGCTTACAGGTTCTGCCGCTTCAGCAGCTTGGAAAGCACTGAGACCGGCAAAGCTTAGCGTATTCTTCATCTACTCCAAGTGGTTTCATCCCACTCCAACCAATAGGAGCGGCGCGGGAAATTCAATTGCATTACTTTTCGAACGCGCCCTATATTCTTTATCTCCTATTCCACCCCTAAATCGTTTTCTCGGCCCCTGTTTGACACAATCTTCAACATTTTCATGTCATCCAAAATGTCCTCCATTCTAATGTCCTCTCTTCTTTGAATTCTCCCCTCTTCCTCCCTTCTCTCATTTACAATGGCTGTATATTTTTTCTTTATTTTCATATAACCTTTTCCATTCTTCTCCACGCCCACATTTCAAAAAACTTCAAACAATACTTATCCTCTTTTCACAGCGACGAGGTTTCCAATGAATACAAAACTACTCTCCACATTGAATATGCCATAAGTCTTTTCTTTTCATCTTTACTTAAGGTGCCCTTCATCAATTCTCACCCTTGTGAAAGCGTCTTTACCTTTCGCGACTTTCCTTTAATATCCTTACTACTTATAAACCTTCTGAATTACTTCTTAGTTAATGCAACTATTTGAACTCTTTCGCAGTTAATGTTATCCTATTTAAATATTTATTAGCTCCTTATTTTTTTTGAGAAATCTTCCTTCCTTTTTCTGATGACTAATCCTCATCGTTTTTCAAAACTACACGAAGATTAACAATTATTCTGAAATTAGTCTTAAATATAATAATCAAATTTCAAATTCGCCGAACAATAATATACGATTCATGTTGTCTCTCTCTGGTTGCATATGTGCTCTCCTACAATCTTATATCTGTTCTTGACATTATTTTTTAACTTTTCATTATTTTTTATTGCTTTTACCCGTTCTTTTTCTAAGTGCATATTATATGCATTGTGTGTCAGCCAATGTAAAAGCCTTTGTGCCATTTTTGCCTGTTTTGTTAAATGAATAAATAAATCTATTTATTTTTTCACTTGAAGTTTCCGCATTGACTTCTGATGTTTTCAATAATTTTCTCTTATATTTATGGCCCCTGTAATGAACTCTCTACTCTTTACAGAAGCGTATTTACCAAATTGAGTTCTTATTTTGATTTTGATGGGTCAAAAATGTATGTATATATCCAAACGCGGTAAACATTAAGATTCGAAGATCTACGAATGATATATTCACAGTAGATGTACAAACCCTGAATTGATTTCTTAGTCTTTACAGCTACTGTAAACATTCGTATTTCAAAGAGAAGGCAAGAAACGCGCAAGGGGTTGGGATAGAGGGACGGTACGAAAGAGACGGAATTTCAGGGGTCAGGGGCTGATGGGAGCAGATACGTGCCCACGTCCCCTCTTCTCTGACAATGATTAGTTTGCGGGAATCACCCCAAGTGAGTCTCCGAGTCAAGTCTTCCTCATTCGTGCCCAAAAAATTGTATTCCAATTTTCTTCTGAATTTTTCAGACACAAAAAGAGCACAAAAACCCTAGTGATCCAGTACGGAATGTCTTTCCCGGAAGAGAAAAAGGGAGAAATAAGGAAAAAAACCTGATTGTTGTGACGAATGAAACATTTTTAGCATTCGTGCACTGATCGTGAATTTTTTATTTTGGTTTTCGACAATCTTCCCTTCCGTGGTGTCCATTTTTCCGGCGCTCCAATCAGTTCCAATGGAGTGAATTTTTCCAAGCGTTCGTGATGAGCGTCTCTATATCGTGAGCTTTCGTCGACAGTTTGGTTTTCCCGGCAGTAACTTTCAGTACCTCAAAATGGTGCAGACCTATTATTAGCCACGGAAATTTCGTCGAGGGCTCCGCGGATGGCACACAGCACGTTTCGTGAGAGACATGATGCCCTTGCCTACGGAACCTATGTGCAAAAAAATGCTTGGTGGACATTATGCATGCAGATAAAGTTATAAATTGCTAAAAACCTTAACTTTAAATTTCTCCGACCATAGAAATGTTGAATTGATTAAAGAATGAATGATTTGACGACATTATGTACATTATTTGGCTAATTCCAAAGAAACCTTAAAAATAAATGGATGGCTGAATTGTTTAGGATAATTCAACGCTTCCAAACAAATCCTTTCCGGAAGAGTTCTCTCTAGTTTCAACCAATAAATGGGCTCCATACGAGGCGACCGACAGCTAAGGCCATTTGCGCCATTAAGGGTGGATGGGAAAGGAGGAAGAGTGGAGAGAAACCCGGCGTCGGCATTAACCTACTCTTAAGGAAAGGCGCCAAGGGGTCCGCAGTTGAACTTCCCATCCGACGGCTAGCGTAAACGCGTCTCACTCAAAGTGCTCTCCAAAAAGCACCTCAAGTAGGGATAGGAGTAGCAGTGAAAAACATCTGCCGTCTCCAGCATATGAACCCAATCCCTCTCGGTAGGAAGCCAGTACGCTAGCTACCGCACCATCTCGATCCCCGAGCATCTTATTAATTCTTCAATCTACTACTGATATTTTTCAAGAAACTGCGGGAGATGCCGCAACAGTAACTTTTAACGGGGTCATTCGCTAACATGCATTTTGTTGCAATACTACTGATATGATTCGACCACTGGCAATTTAACATTAATGTTTTAAAAATTAAACTCCGATTGGAAATTCTGTAATATCACATCTTCTTATTTGTTCTTATGTAAGGTCACAACCATCCAAGATACACAGAATCTAAAATACGTTGACCATCAAGGTACATTTGGTGTAATTATTGAACTGATGGCTGTAAATTCTAGACTCGATGAGTTAGCGATAGCCATTATTTAAGGCAGTCAAAACGATAGCTGCAATCTAATGCGTCGTTAGGGATATGCGGGTAAGTTTGGGTGCTTATGTCACGGGTTAAGAAGGGTGGAGAGTATCCTTGCGTAGAACATTAGCCTTCTTTTAACGAAAGATGCCAAGGGGTCACAAAGTTTCACATCCCATCCAAAAGGCGGCGTTTTCAGCTTGTATGGCGAGACACAAAGTGGGGATCGGTATGCCTCAGATAAATAAGCCATCACATGGGGTTCGAACCAGGAACATCGTAGTGGAGAGTATTGGGGTAATCCTGTTTAATAACAGCCGAATCAACTCTAAAATCTTTTTCAAATGAAATCTACCATATAAAAATCATTCAATTAATATCACAGTTTTATTTTGCTTGTAAAATTTCTCTCGTTCCGTGTAAATAGGATCGCGAAAAAGGCAAAGAGTACCTGATACCAACATCAGAGGCCGTCTTCCTCAGTATATTTTTAAAAGTCATGAGCTCGCAGTTCACCTAATTCATTCACGGTATTAAACTAATACTTCACGGGGTTCAAGTGAACATTTTCCTCAACTCCGAAAAAAATTCCCCCACGTTAACCATATATCCAATAAAATGGCTGTTACTTCCTCGCTAAATATTGCGGCTTTCAAATTTCATTATTTCACAATATGGATCTCGTTCGGTGGGTCGGAATGGGCGCCTAAAAGGAAAATGGCGCCTCCCGGCCCTTACCTCTTCATTTGCATCCGTCTTTAGGTCTCTCACCTGTGACGTCACGTCCTTCCAATCCAACTCCAAGCGATCTCCAGACAAAAAACCAACGCAACAAAAGACAACATCGGAAGGCACTGGAGCGATGACGATGGAACGTCACGCAAGATTTTGAACAGAACGCAATCGGAAAAGGCTAGGAGGGAATTCAGAGCAGATGAAAAAATAAAAAGGCGCTAAAATAAACACCCTGAGTGGAATTAAATAAGGGTTCATTTACACCTGAATGGTACCGGTACAAGCCACTCTTATTGGTTGAGGGTGTGGTTTGTGCGTGCGGCAGGGGGTTATGATTTCACACCTGGGATTCAACACCATAATTGTATACAATAGACGCAGTTATTAATACTATGTAGTCTACTGTTCAAGATAGATTTTGGATGCATACAGACACATTATTTAATCTCTTCTTACAAAAACACCCGGATATTACAAACTACTGTAATTTCTTCTTCAATTCCGCGTATTTCCTTCCTCTCTTTATACCATCCAACATCCCTATCCAACCCCTTCCTCGTTTGCCCCTAATATTCTTTGCTATACCACAGTCTTAAAAATCCTATCGCCAATCAAAATGCCCTTGATTCATTTTTCCTGTCTCCTAATGATTTCTTCCAACGATCCCCTCTCCTCCCCTACCATTCCCAGCACTTCCTCATTTGTTTTCCTTTCTGTCCCCTTCACCTTTTCCATCCTTCTTCACTCTCAACTTTCTAAAGCCTTCAACAGCTTTTCTTATAGTGGTTCGATTATTAATCTTCCCTTTTTTTCTTTTCTTAGTCCTCCTTTTCTGTTCCTTCATAAGATGTTTTGTTTTGCTTCCTTTCTCAATTGTGTCAAATACAGTTTTCTTGGCTTCCCACTACAGGTCTGATTGGCCCTTCAACTATCCTCTACAACACATTATTTTCCAGAATTTCGTGTCTCAATATATTATGCCCCACTGTATCCATTCTTTCCTTTGTTCTGTCTTTCGTGTGATAATCTCTTTTCCTTCCAGACTATTTGCAATAGTCCTTTGTCTATCCAACCTATTCACAAAATTCATCACCGACATAAAAGATTTCCAGATTAAAATTATGTCTATTTCAGTCTTGAAGACCTAAGGAAAAGATCCACAGTTCAAACGACGGAAATAAGTACCACCATCAACAAGACGTGCATCACGGTATCTAAGTTTTGAGTAATAATCTACAAAATTCGAGAATAGCTGCTGGGAATTTTTGATGTGCTTTAACTAAGGTTTAATACGTTTTTATTTCCGGTGGGAAAATTTTTTTTCACACGTACAGTACGTCCTGTGAGACGGCTGATTATTTACTTTTGCGCTTAGCTATAAGCAGGCACCCCCCTAGTTCCAGTTGGTGCTTACGAATACTGGTTCTGGGCCGTTATACCCGCGATTCACACAGTACAGACACAGTACTTTTATCAAGCAGGGTCCCAGGTGCGCCTGCCCTCCTGAGGTATTTTGTGTGCTATCCGTGTGGAGGTCACGAGGCATTGCGGACAATGAGATAAGGGAAGGAAGAAAGGGGGAAAGGGGAAAAATTGAGAGCATGCAACGGATTGTGTAGGCCTTCAAGTTCAAAGTAAGTGTGGAGGGGGGTTGGAGAGTTGGGAGTGGGTAGCAAGTGAGGGAGGTGGAAATGGTGGAGGAGTGTTAGAGCGTGAGCATTGAAGGTGGGATGGACTGAAGGGCGAGGATTTTTGGGTCAAGAGATCCGAAAGAGGAAATAGGGATAAGAGTATGGGGGAGAGAAGATGTGAACCTTAACGTGCACCCACGCTGATGGGCGAAACGTTATCTTCGGTTAATATTTCCTTGCGACGCGATGGAAGAGCAGAGTTCAAGCGCTATTTCGCCAAAACCTAAGTAAAGATCGAGAGAGGACGTCTAATGCCGTGCCGAGCAAGGAAAATGAGAAGCACGCGACCTGCTATGCACCAAATGATTCTAAAAAACGATATTTCTTTAAAAAAATTCTTTCTAATCCTATTTTTCTTTTTTTTACACATCCTATTGTTTCTTTTTTAACACATGTGTACACAAGTACTCCATAACCAGCGAATTTTCAACACTCACGAAGATCCTTGAGTACTCAAATTGAAGTTTCACATAGGAACTTGGAAAGGAGTCCAATTTTTTGCATTTCCCTTCCCGACTAAAAAATTTCAATATTTTTATATAATATTCACATTATCAGACCTTTCCAATAAAAATCGCATGCGTTTTGGTCTCCTTATCCGACCTGCTATTTTTGCATACACAACACCGCCGTCCTATGCTAAAATGACCCTAATTTAACGAACTAAAAAATAAAAATGTCCAAGGTTCAACTTTTGAGGTTCGTTGCCTTTTTTCCAGGGTTTATCACGTTGTTTACCAACAAAGTCCCAGTTACTTTGGAATCGTTTAAAATATGCGAAATATTTTCTTATTTGCTATAATCGCTAAAATCTACTTTACGGGGTAGAAAATGTGTATTTCGATTCCCAAGATAAAGTATTTTCATTGGAAAAGGGGCGTTGAAGAGTGTGATAGAGGGGAGAACGTTGTGCAAGGAAGGAAGGGGAAGGAACTGAAGAAAATATTTTGGACGGACTAATAAGAAAGAAAGAAGTATGTTTATTTGAATAGGGGTTTATTGTAATATCTAAAGACTGGTTGTGTCTCGATAGGTAAGGCTAAGAAATATATCGTTGTATAGCCTGTGTTTACCCAAAAAAACGTCAAAAGGTAGAATTCTATCATTATTTTGACCAAATGACGAGAAATTATCTCCATGGTTACTACAATGCTAAGACTGAATGTTGGTAAAAATGATGGGAAATTGAAAGTATTATGGTTTTGAAGAACAGTTTAATAATGTAATGTTGGCCATCATCTTGTGTCCTTTTTTACGGAGTTTGAAAGCGTAGCCATGACCAGTCTGTATTCATCCGGAATCTACATTTTTCGGCAGAATATCAATTAATAATAATAATAGGTCTTATTTATGACGGTTGAACTTCTGTATAGAATTTGATGAAAATTGTGGACAGGAAAACAACATTAAAAGAGTTTACGAGGTCTACCTGGCGTGGATGAAGGGGGTTTCACGTCATGCCGTGTCCGTTTGCACGTCGGGGGATGAAGGGTGGACGGGCAGCCTTTGAAGCGGAATAGACGTCATCCCACGGAACTTTCCGTTCGTCCAATCGGAACACGCGATCCATCCGTACCCACAAAAGCTTTCTTTCCCGGGAGACAGCAGCCTTCCCTTTCCTTTCACCTCAAACCACCCTCCACCCCCTCCCCTCCAGTTCCCTCCTCACTCCAGCTAGAGTCCGACTGACGGAGATGTTGTGCAGGGGTTAATGTGGACTAGGCTGAACGATCAGGAATGCAGTCACACTCCCCGAGGGAGGATTGGTCGGACCGCCGAAGGCACTGAGCGGTATGCTTATCTGTGAAAAAACCTGATCAATGAGGCTCACTGAAACCTTCTATTTTAAACCGTTATCTATTGGACAAGAAAAAAAATAAGACAACATTCGCTTGGTTCTAGGAACTAAATGTCTTAAAGAACATTCGGGGATATACGCTAATGCAGTAATTAGTTGCGTGCTTTAGCAAATGAAAAGAGAAAGATATTGCTTTTATAAATTCCAAAAAAACAGCGGGAAATATATGTATATATACATATTCAAACTCGAAAATCTTGCCATATGGCGAACAAATATTATTTTCGCACATAGAAATAGACATATAAGGAAAGGGGATAGGAAAAAACATAAAAGACCAACACAGGAAAGGTGGGGAAGGCGGTTTTGAGCAGATCACAAATATAAAAATATTTCCTTATCTGGGATTTTTCCCGGGATCCGGGTCTTTTATGTGTTTTCCTATCCTTTTTCCTTATATGTTTATTTCTATGTGCGAAAATAATATATATACATATCGACTCCGTGCCACAAGCCTTGTGTGTGTGTGTATAGATATATATATACACACACACAAGGCTTGTGGCACGGAGTCGATTAAAACAAGTTATTGCCAAAAATGATGCATTCATTCAAAATTCTTCGAATTAGCACTTTTGTGCGTCCAGACACCGCTGTCAGCGGGTTTTCCCCACCCCGTACACCTTCTGAAAGGCGACACCCTGAACACTACTAAGCTCCCTCGTCAGGACCTATTGTAACGCTTCCACCGAGTCTTGGTGATCTCCTTTCCATGCGGATTTGAAGCAGGAGGAGAGGAAGAAGTCTGGTGGGGAATTGTCTTAAATATTTGGATCCTCACTCACATGGTCGAGGAGCTCTTGGCAGATCCTCACGCGTATTTCTTTTGTTCGTCCGAGAGCACTCACGGCACCGACTTCCCACACACCTTTCTCATGCCCATGTTTTCAGTCACAAGTCAATACACATCATTTTTAGGTGTGCCAAATTCATCAAAAAAATGCAAAAAGTTAATGTGCGGTGTCAGGAGCCGTAACGAATAGGGAACAGGCTTTTGTACTAAATAGGACGCTTAAGTTCAATTACCGTCGCGACATCCGATAGACAATTTCGAAAATGGAATAATTCCTTCTACATTTTTTCCACCCAACAAATTAGATAGGAAGCGTGATGAATGTATATTCAGGCAGAAAATCAATCAATTTACTTGATCGGGATTCGCAATGGGATCTCAAAACGGTTGCCAGTTGGGTACTCTGGCCAGAAACGTAACCTCGCCAAGAATACATTTACATAATTAGTAAGACTGCGAAAATTATAAGCCCATGTTGAAAAACAGAAGAGTTGCGATTTATCACTCCGCATTAACCATAGTTATTAATTAGAACACTTCAGGCGTCTTTCAGCAGTCCACTGTCTTCGTAAATCCAAGTTTGGGAGGTACTTAAAGGACCATAATGGCGTAAATGATTTAAATTACTAGCTAAAGATAAATTATATTACTTTTATTAATTAATAATATTTATTAGACAGAAATTTGTGCGAAAGATTTTCAAAAGGTAATATGTAAAAATAAGTTTGTTTTGGCATGCAGCTTAAGTGATTTTCGAGGTAATCAATAAGAAGATTGATTACTTATTAATTGACGATCCCTTTCAGTTCAGAGATGGGAGAGACACGCGTGATGCCGTTGTAATGAGATCTCGAGAGGAATATAGAATACAATCAGGACGTATTTACATGTTTAGAAGTTTTTAAAAAAGGGTTTATAGAGTGAATTGGGAAAAACTAATGCTTGTATTGTAGAAAATAGGAATAGGTTGGAGGGATAGGAGGCTTATCCTCAACTTGTACATGTCTCAGACTTTTTAGGTGCGAGTGGGGAACGGAAAGTTCGGATGGGCTGTGTTAGGAAGTGTAGGCAAAGTGTAAGGCAGGGTTGCCCATTGTCACTGGTGCTGTTCATAGTATATGTGGAGGAGATGATTAAAGAGGCATGGGAAGAACTGGAGGTAGGAATGAAAGTCGGAGGGGAATTCGTAAAATCGGTTAGGTTTGCTGATTACCAGCTTTAATCTGTCAAATAACCAATGAGCAGTAATAAATTCTAGACGCATTAGAAAACTAGCATAATAGATTATACAGTTTTTGGGAAAGAAGAATGATAAATTAATAAAATAGGGAAAGCCTTAAGCGAAGAATGAGATTTGCGGGAAGAGCTAGGGAGTGCATATCATTGCTCACCTAGTAAAAATCCGTGCAGGAAAACACTCACAAAGAGTAAGGGGGTATGAAAAACCTGCGAAAACCCTAATAATTAGAGAGTAGTAGAGAGGGTGAAACATTTATCCTACCTCGGCAATGTTTGGGACCGAAAGTAGTAGGGATATACGAAGAAGAGTTGCGTTAGACGAAGTAGCTTTCACAAAGAGGATGGAATTAATGGAAGGAACGTTGAGTTAGGGATGCTAAGAAAAGGGTTGTCGCAGCTTTGATATGGAGCGTCGTTTTGTATGGCGTGGAAACATGGTCGTTAAAGCAAGTTGGTAGGCATAGAATGGAGGCTTTTGAATTGTAGCCCTAGAGAAGGATGGTATAGGTGAGGTTGACGGAAGAGAAAACAAACGAGGAAATGCTGGTGCTGGAGTGGTGGTGAGGGGAAAAGTCAATTTTTGAGACGAAGGAGGCAGGCTTTTTTTGGTAAAGGAAGGCTAATGAATACTTTAATATTTGACGGAAGGGATTTAGGTAGGAGAAGTCATGGGAAGAAAAGAATAACTATTTTGGACGGAGTGAAAAGAGGAAAAAAGTGTATGGAATTGAAGAATAATTTGATCTGCTGTGGACGTGCACAGTCGGTTACCATAGAAAACCCACCGAAAACGGTAGACTACCAAATAAAAAGTAGCTTAATACTTAAAAAAATAATTGAAACGATCGTATTAGTTTGACGATGAATCCATTAGGAATAAAAATACATATCTACATTTAAGTGGTTCCGAGATTAACACGATGATTTTAAAGATAATGAGGACTGCGAGGCGGGCGGCACGGTAGGAAACGTATAGGAACTCCTTATTCTTCGCATAACTCGTACCTTAAATAATACAAAATACCACGAACAGGAAGTGGAGTCATTGGAAAATTAATAACATCCAGCAATAAAAATGGCTCAAGCGTTGAATCAACAATTCCAGCTCTAGGTAGCAGAAAAAAATTGAATCATAGCCCACAAAAATGCAGGGGAGAGAAATTAATGGTTATTGGGTGAGGAATAATAGGAAAAAGGAGTAGATGAGGGGAGAAAGTGCCCTCATCTGTCCTCGCCTCCTAAGTTGGCGGCTCGCCTCGGCATAAAATGTGGCAAGGACCGCATTATTTTGGGTTTTCGTTGGGTATTCTTTGTGTCCGGCTCGGTGACGCAATGCCGGTCCTCCGTCAGGAAGGGAGATGGCGCCGTGGGACGGGGAACGAGAGAGAATGGACCAACCCTTGACGGAAAAGGGGCGGAAATAGAAGGGGAGGGAGGGTTGAGGATACGTAGCAGGTGAAGTAGAACGGAAAGATAGAGAGAGGGAAGGGATGTGGCATCGAAGAGAAATGTTCCCTCTGGGGCCAGTGGTGGCTTAGCCGAGTGAGCAACCGAAACAAAAACATCGATACGTAAAATAATTCAGATTTGCAGAATCGATTATGGTGTATCGGAATATAGGATGGTGAGTCTCATATGACAATTTATATCAATAATGATAATTTGATGCATCGATTCAATATTATCGATCCAATTCTCGATAAACTCAAATACCAAAGTGAATGAAGTCAAATGTATTTCGTCTTGGAAAACAAAGCTTCCCGTTGTATTTATATCGCAAGATGGAGAATTGCGGTAGGTTATATTAACAATATCAATGAACATCCGCAAGAGGGAGTTGTTGAGGTACGTCACCACGTTTTATCAATGAAACATCATATTGCAGTGCGCGTGTGAATAATGGGTGCCAACAAGATACGTGTATTACGCCAAAGTGCGCGAAACAAGGCGCTTTAATAAATCTTCGTAACATTTTCCATATGTCAAAATTTCAGCAGTTATTCATACTTATATTCCTGGGGTGTAATCCGCCCATCAAGCGTACTCATTTTCGTTTCAAAATATTTGTACTCCTTGTGTAACGAAAACAAAATATCGAATAAATATTTTTGATAATCGAGAGACATCCGAAACGATAATTATCGAATCGCTCTAGAACGAACATTTTCGATACGCACTTACATCAATCGGAATCCCTAGGGTTCCTAAGGCTAGGGGTGCGGGCAGAGGAGGAGGAAACGGTACGAGGAAGGGTTCGGGTCACGTGGAGGTGACGTCACCGGCCAGGGTAGATAACAATGGCGACGGAGGGTTGGGGGAGGGGGGAAGAGGCGTGGGGGAAGGAGGGAGAGAGAGTCGTGAGTGGTTTTCCGAATTCTTTCCACATCTCTCGAGGTGCGCATCCTAACGAATCCCACGTCGGGTCGGTCCAGCGTTGCTACGCTCCCAGGGATCGAAATTTTGGTCGTCTCATCGGAACTTCAAGGCTCCCTTCCTGGGAAGAGGAGGATTAATTAAATGGCTCAGTGTGGGAACACTAGGAGCCGTGAGCTTAAAACTCAGAAGCTCATTAAATACGCTCCAAACAAGAGTGAGGTAAAAAAAACCACCCAGAGATTTTTTCAGCTCAAAGTTTTGGTAGATGAGAGGGCGAACGCGGTGAGGAAAACTTACTTTCCATGTAAAACTCATTTTCACCAATATGGAGGCCTTTTACTTGACAATAAAGCGGAGCAGAAATAATATTTTTCATTTCATAATATTCTAAAACCGTCTCCATGTTTTTAGCGCCAAGGTCGCCTTCAAATTCCCCCTGCCCACTCCCCATTGGAATCCCCTCAGCTCTCGTAACCACGAGTGACTAAAACCGTACACCACATTATTCATGTCAATATCATCCCTCCGGATTTTTTCCGTCCCTTCCGGCTACTAGCTGCAGCTGAAATAATGTGAAGAATTGACAGAGCGATAGAATTTTAATTGAAAACTACAACTTTCTTTAGAATAATGATGCAACTAGTAATTCAGGAGATAATACTCATAGTAAAACCTAATAATGATTAGTTACGGACATGCTCTCTCATCCAGTGTTCTTGGAACCAAGTTATTTAGTCCAATACATTCAAAGTAACATGGACATAAGAAGAAAAATTGCGTTAAGCTTTGAAGTCCTCGCAATAAGTAGGAAATTTATATATGGGGCATTGAGAAATGAGGTTAGGAAAAACTTAAAGATAAATTTGACGTGGAGCTTGGATAGGCAAGGAAACATGGTTATTGAAGCAGGATGATAGGTTTAGATTGGAGGCTTTTGAGTAGATGCGGAAAAGGTGAAGTGGACAGAAATAAAAACAAATGAGGAGGTGCTAGGTATGGTGGAAGAGGAGAGGGGTTGTTGGGATGAATCATAAGAAGAGAGGAAAAATGGATGAAGAGTATTTTGATTGGCAATGGAATTATGATGAGTGTAATAGAGGGGAGAATGTTGATAAACAGGGATAAGTCAGGAATAGGATAGTAGTGTTGCATTGGGATGAAGAGAGATAGGGAGGAGGAAGGGAGAAGGAATTGAAGGGTAGTTTATTACGATGTGAGGTGTCATTTTTTGTCTTGTTAGACGAAGTTAATAAATTAAAGAGTGTACAAGCAGAGTACCCCCAATAATCAATCTCAAAAGGATAGAATACCGAATAATATTAATAATAAGGAAAACAATGAAGCAATTACCCGCCTTTTTTCAATAGTGTTTATTTAGTAGTGGTAAAAAACCGCCCTATTAAAATGGTTTCAAAAATATCACCTCTGAACTGGTCCAAAAATAGATTTGGAGAGGCCGCTTGAAAATGCTGCGGGGATTTCTTAGGAGTGTTTTGAAAACTGTATGTTTACATCATATGTCTGTTTGCGGAATGTGGATGGGTGCTGCATTACTTTTAATCGCTTGCCGGTAATTCAAACAAAGTCAACATTTTGACTCGTATGGAGTCACAAATCCAACCTCCTTGAGCAGGAAGTTTTGGCATTTTCATATAAACAGAGAGAGAGAGAATTGGAGAGTTTGGAGAATTGAGATAAAATAATATTGTATCTGCCCTTTGAAGGTAAATATCAGCTTCAACATCCTACCCCATCCCCCTCCGTCACAAATTTAAAACTCGTCCCATCCCCTACGGTCCCTCCCTTCCTGAACACCCCTCGCGAACTAAGTGAGATGAGACATGGCGATGAAGAAGGCGCTGTCTGATCCCCGGAAAATCATTAGACGGGGAAGTTGGAGGAAAAGAAAAGGAGAAGGAATAGTGACATTCGAGGAGAGACGTTTTACCAACTCCTCGCTTTCAGGGAAGCGTCGTCTTGAGAATGGCAGGAGGAAGGCCCGTTTTTTAATCCCGCGTCGACCTACGAGACTCCTCTCTTTTCCTCGCGTAAGGCACCAAGTAAGTGGATTTCGCCCCTCAGGACTTGTATTACAAAATACTACGTGGTCGACTGAGCTCTCTAGGACGGCTAAATAAAAGTTTCGAAAATAGGAAAGCCGAAACGTCGAACGTACATCTCATTTTAATATAGGAGAAACTTCTCCTATATTAGTCGAGAACAAGCTCGACTCTTCAATTTAAAATATGTCAGACCGATTAAAAATAAAATACCATCACGCAGAGATAAAATTCGCTTGGTATTTCTTTATTGGATACAAAAGGTGAGAATATTAATCACATTGTTTTCTTAATATTAGTACACAAATAAATGAATATTATCAAAACCACTACCGCGTATACCAGTAGGCTTTTCGTGCATCCACAATGAAGCATTCTTGACTCGTTTTCCTGGTCATAGTTTTCTGACACCTCATTCGTCCGTTACAGGAGACGTCAAACACGGACTCTATTCAAATTAACTGCCAGCCCCTCCCAACCTCAAGCCAAACGTGTTTGGACACGGGGAGGCATTCGTCTTTGTAGAGTTGTTAACCGTTTACAACGTCCTAATAACCTTTGAGCTTTCTTGCGAAATTGTCTGACGCTCATCAGAATCCCACGGAATGGACGGGGTGAAAAAGTTGGGCGAACCGTTTTCCTCCTTCAATTGTTTGACTTTCTCATGGCTACAACTTCCCTTTTCCTCGTGATGCATACATAAACCCTTGCGGCTTTTGATGAAAATATGGTATGTTTTCCCGTGGAAGACTTTTTAGGGAATATTTTGCGTAATGCAAAAGATTTTTGAAAGTCGTCTGAAAAAACTTGATGAAACTTGTCTGTACAGAATAAGTAATGCAATAGAAAAGACTTCTAATGAAACGAGGCAGGGTCATAAAGTAAGGGCCGTTTGGTCAAAGGAACAAATATACTCAAACACATTCTATTGGCACTTGTAGTTAGCTACAAATCTACTTAACTTCTCTACATAATCGCCGTTCACTTCTAAGCGTTTTTCGTACCGCTGCACCAGCTTCTGAAGGACATTGTCAATTGATTCAACTCTAAGGGGGCGAGCTTCTATGCTGAGGGGTTAACTCTGCATAGAAGCTCGCCGCCTGAGAGTTGAATCAATTGACAATGTCCTTCTTGAGTTCCTCTTCGGTTTCTAAACGCTGTCCACCGAGCCACTGTTTCGAGTGCAAGAAGAGAAAGAAGTCGCTGGGTGTAAGGTCTTATCATCTCCATCTTGTTGGTAACGGCCCAGAAACTCTCGTACACTGGTTATTCTTTGCTCTTTGTGGTAGTCGGTGAGCATTTTCAGTACCCATCTTGAACACAATTTGTGGTATCCGAGGTTTTCCGTGACAATATTGTAGATAGTAGTGCGTCCAAGTTGAGAAATTGTTCAGCTAGGCCGTTACACGTCAATTGACGATCGCATCGCAGTTTTTTTCACTTGCGAAACAATTTCATCAGTCAGAATACTGGGCCTGCCACTTCGCTCTTCGTCATGGACATTTGTTCGACCATTTTTAAAATCACGGCACCATTGTCTGACCTGTCCTTCACTCATAACTGTAGGCCTATAGACTAGGAATAGCTCCCGATGAATTTCAGCAGTCGACAATCCTTTTGCATACAAGAATCGTATGACAAAACGCACTTCACAGCTGGCGGGATCAACGATTGTGGCGGACATTGTTGTTTGCATGCACGGACAAGCAAACGACTTCTGAAACAAAACAAATGCTCTAATAGCTTTCCAATGAATCGGTAGATGGCGCTGCATGAGTAAAACTGTGTTCTGAAGCGCTAATATTTAAAAATAAGGAAACGGCTCTTACTTTATGAATATTCCTCGTGTATTCCATGCTCAGATTGAAATGAATTACTGTACAAATCATTGTGAATTCCATTCAATTTCACGATAAATATTTTCCCTTATCGATTTTTTTACACAATCCCTAGATATGTTACGTAATTGATACATTTTTACTGGTGGATTTGGTACAAAATGGGTGGGTGATTATACACGTATTCAAGATATGTCTCTATGTTTCTCACGCAGAATTTCAGTAAGAAATTCCTGGTAAATATTGTCGGATTGAAAGGGATTGAAACGAGTGGAAAGTGTTACTAGGCAACTGGAATGTTGACGCGATGTAGAAGGATATCGAACTTGCGATGCGAGAGTTTTCGGAGTAGGTGAGACGCAAGGACTTCCGTGCAAATACAGTCATACTCAGAGTTCGAAAGCCATTTCTAGGCAGCCAGTAGGATGGTTTCGACAGGGACGAGGGAAAAATTACTTTTTTTTTGCGACGGACATTTCCTCTTCATATTTATCACAGACATCTTCTCCAGAAAAGTCACAGTTTCCCCGTTCTGTGCTCTCATGCCGTGCTCAAAATTAATTTCATTAGGTGTGGGGCGACGGTAATTGGATTTCTACGAACGTCCATGTGGCTGTGTTTTTACACTTTCCTTTTTAAATTATAATTTTCATGCATACACACATGTATATATATATATATATATATATACATACATAAACACAATATATCACTCGAAAAATTTCGTTACGTAACGTAAAGACGCTTTCTGGAAACGTCTTTAGCTGGCGGTGATAATCCAACGCCATTATGACCTCGCAGACGACGCTTTTAGATTTTCTCTTCTCTGGTGGTCATGGCTAGAGGGTACTGGTTTGGGAATTAATCATTTTAGATAGAGAAAACGAGTTCGAATCTCTGTAAACTTTTGAAATTAACGTCCTGTTAAATGTAATTTTTCCGACTTCCAACCCCACGGAAATAATTTAACAATTTTCATTCGGTTCATTATGATCAACGCCCAAGGTATGACGCCAGCAACAGAAAAGTATTCAAGTTGACATATATGGAAGTTATCTCATGTCAACAAGTATTCAAATTAACCAAAGTTCAACGTATTTGTTTCTATTTTAAAACTTTTTAAGGCTGCAAGGAAACACTTAATGCTCTTTGAAACAGATTACAAGGTGGAGAACGGAGAATCAAAACATTGGAATAGGTTTTTCCTAAAACAACCAAATTTCTAACTCTTCCTATATTTCCTTCCTTGACATTTATCTAGTGTTTACCTAGTAGGCTCTGGAATCATTTCCCTGGATGCGTTAAAAATAAAAACATGTCAGTCTTTTGTGTACTAGTTAATATAGGATTAGGATGAACACAAACATTGAACACCAACACATATTTTAGCCGCACCTAATGAGACAAAACCTGACATCCGACACGTCAACAAACCCTTTTTTAATTCCGCTTATTTCATTCATTCCTTCCTCCCTTTATTCCGTCCAATATGCGACTATTCTTTTCCTTCCCCTACCTCACCTTCCTTTACCACTAACCTCTCTATATAATCTCAAGAAACTGTAATAGTAACTTTAACGGAGTCACCCGCTATGTGTGCATTATAATGCAACCATTTCAGAGAGTAAAAATCATTCGCCTTGACCGGGATTCGAACGAATGGTTGCATTATAATGCACACATAGCGGGTGACTCCGTTAAAGTTACTATTACAGTTTCTTGAAATTTGTCTAAGGTATGAACAGCCTAAGTTTTGAAATTGGCTTTATTAACATCGTGGACTGTGGCGCGTCGCGCACGACTACGAATGCCTGTGACATTGTATGTACGGTATTTCGTCATAACATCTTGTTCCTTTAAAGCCCCCAAAATTTCAGAGTGTAAGAGGACGTCTCGGTAGCTTAATTGGTTAAAGCACTCGGCCGGATATCGAGGGATCCGGGTTCGAATCCCGGTCAAGGCGAATGATTTTTACTCTCTGAAATGGTTGCATTATAATGCACACATAGCGGGTGACTCCGTTAAAGTTACTATTACAGTTTCTTGAAATTTGTCTAAGGTATGAACAGCCTAAGTTTTGAAATTGGCTTTATTAACATCGTGGACTGTGGCGCGTCGCGCACGACTACGAATGCCTGTGACATTGTATGTACGGTATTTCGTCATAACATCTTGTTCCTTTAAAGCCCCCAAAATTTCAGAGTGTAAGAGGACGTCTCGGTAGCTTAATTGGTTAAAGCACTCGGCCGGATATCGAGGGATCCGGGTTCGAATCCCGGTCAAGGCGAATGATTTTTACTCTCTGAAATGGTTGCATTATAATGCACACATAGCGGGTGACTCCGTTAAAGTTACTATTACAGTTTCTTGAAATTTGTCTAAGGTATGAACAGCCTAAGTTTTGAAATTGGCTTTATTAACATCGTGGACTGTGGCGCGTCGCGCACGACTACGAATGCCTGTGACATTGTATGTACGGTATTTCGTCATAACATCTTGTTCCTTTAAAGCCCCCAAAATTTCAGAGTGTAAGAGGACGTCTCGGTAGCTTAATTGGTTAAAGCACTCGGCCGGATATCGAGGGATCCGGGTTCGAATCCCGGTCAAGGCGAATGATTTTTACTCTCTGAAATGGTTGCATTATAATGCACACATAGCGGGTGACTCCGTTAAAGTTACTATTACAGTTTCTTGAAATTTGTCTAAGGTATGAACAGCCTAAGTTTTGAAATTGGCTTTATTAACATCGTGGACTGTGGCGCGTCGCGCACGACTACGAATGCCTGTGACATTGTATGTACGGTATTTCGTCATAACATCTTGTTCCTTTAAAGCCCCCAAAATTTCAGAGTGTAAGAGGACGTCTCGGTAGCTTAATTGGTTAAAGCACTCGGCCGGATATCGAGGGATCCGGGTTCGAATCCCGGTCAAGGCGAATGATTTTTACTCTCTGAAATGGTTGCATTATAATGCACACATAGCGGGTGACTCCGTTAAAGTTACTATTACAGTTTCTTGAAATTTGTCTAAGGTATGAACAGCCTAAGTTTTGAAATTGGCTTTATTAACATCGTGGACTGTGGCGCGTCGCGCACGACTACGAATGCCTGTGACATTGTATGTACGGTATTTCGTCATAACATCTTGTTCCTTTAAAGCCCCCAAAATTTCAGAGTGTAAGAGGACGTCTCGGTAGCTTAATTGGTTAAAGCACTCGGCCGGATATCGAGGGATCCGGGTTCGAATCCCGGTCAAGGCGAATGATTTTTACTCTCTGAAATGGTTGCATTATAATGCACACATAGCGGGTGACTCCGTTAAAGTTACTATTACAGTTTCTTGAAATTTTTCTAAGGTATGAACAGCCTAAGTTTTGAAATTGGCTTTATTAACATCGTGGACTGTGGCGCGTCGCGCACGACTACGAATGCCTGTGACATTGTATGTACGGTATTTCGTCATAACATCTTGTTCCTTTAAAGCCCCCAAAATTTCAGAGTGTAAGAGGATGTCTCGGTAGCTTAATTGGTTAAAGCACTCGGCCGGATATCGAGGGATCCGGGTTCGAATCCCGGTCAAGGCGAATGATTTTTACTCTCTGAAATGGTTGCATTATAATGCACACATAGCGGGTGACTCCGTTAAAGTTACTATTACAGTTTCTTGAAATTTGTCTAAGGTATGAACAGCCTAAGTTTTGAAATTGGCTTTATTAACATCGTGGACTGTGGCGCGTCGCGCAAGACTACGAATGCCTGTGACATTGTATGTACGGCATTTCGTCATAACATCTTGTTCCTTTAAAGCCCCCAAAATTTCAGAGTGTAAGAGGACGTCTCGGTAGCTTAATTGGTTAAAGCACTCGGCCGGATATCGAGGGATCCGGGTTCGAATCCCGGTCAAGGCGAATGATTTTTACTCTCTGAAATGGTTGCATTACTCTCTATATAACTTTCATGCAACGTTATCAACTCTCCAATTCGAAAACTCAGACTTGAACACTTGAAATCAATATAAGAATTAAAATAAACCCATCCTACCCAAACGCTATTGAGTCTTTCATATTTTCTTTCAAAGAAGTTAGTTATCTTGGGGCAGTGCTGTCATATGATGACAGCACGTAGTCTTTATAGAACGCGAAGTGAGTTCTTTAAACTCTATTACGTAAGTGAAGATGTCGGTTAGATAAGACGAAAAATACACATTCTATGCATTAATATCTACTTTATATCTAAGAGATTATATCGCAGAAATAATGTGAAAAAATTCACTAAAAAAATTAATATCCAATTTCAATTTCGTATTAATTTTTGAAAAACATTTATAAGCCCGAAGCTGAGAAATAAATGTCTAAGTGAAGTGAATTTATCGTTCTCCCAATTTCTAAAATTTAAATACTACTAAAAACTTACCAGAGTCAATCTATTTTTTTGAAAGGTCTGTTACGCAGTATCCTAATTTTTAGATTATTTGATAGCTGAAATTCAACATAATTAAAGTGAACATTTCGTGTTGAATGAAACCAGGTAGGTGATCAAGAATGCTTTAAACAAACTTGAAAAGCGATTTTTATCATTATTCATTCGTTCATCAACCTGGCATCATCTCGGAAACGAATTATATGGTCATTTGGTTGAAAAGCAGTTCAAACAACCCGTAAAAATCGATAGGGCTGTTTAGCTTTTTTCTCCTTTTATCAACCTATAAGTCGCTACATGACAAAGTTAAGTAGTATTTAGGTCTAAGAGTATGAATTTGAAGGTTTTGAATTTGAAAAAGTCACGTGCATTGCCGCTTACCTTAACCAGCAACTGTACTGTCCCGGTTTTCCCTTGACTTATATGACGATAGTACCCTTCTGTGACGCCAGGTAACTATATTTATTTGTAAGATAAAGAAAATACTGTAGAGTAATTAACACTATGATGGTTAAATTCCTTCCGATGTATAGTAATATGTGAGCTGAAAACAATGTTGCGTAGGTACGATTCTCATTCCTGAAAGCAGTCGTTCCTGGGTTTAATATACTGGCCGACGAGTGGAAGACATTTTACTTAGTGTTGGGTGTATATAAGATACCAACTACTGAGGTCATGTTTGCCGTTAGAGACAGGTATTAGTTTTAGTAAGGGTAGGATGTTCATTGAATGTGTCAAAAGGTTGGAGATAAATTTGGCGTAGAGAATTAAAATATTCTCCTTGTGAAATTTTTTAAGGGGTCACACTCGCAACGCGACGTCCCATTCGCCGGACGGGACATTGGATGTGCCCTCTCTACCTGCCACTCCAATCTAGTAATCGTGATACCACTGCAAATATCCAGCTTCCATCTCGAGGTGATTCAAACACGGGACCTCGCGGTGAAATGCCAATAAATTAACCAACCTACCAGCTTGAGAAGAAATTTCAAACTACATACCACCTTAGCTTTAGAAATTCTGAAAAAAAAAGGAATTCTTGACTGTTTTTTATAGGCACATATAATTGTCTCAACCATGAAAATCAAATGCCTACAATATCATATAGGGTGGTCTTAATTTTTCTTCTTTTGGACTTTTACCTCCCTTTTTAGAATGCTCTCCCTTCGAGCAAGGAATTCTCTCCGACTAAAAATAACTCCTGCGCGACCGACAAAGCAGGAGAAATGCTTTGGGTGATGTGTGGCAGCCAGAGAAGTTTGTATTACGAGAGTTTGGCGTGCATTGGCGTATCGTACATGCACGGCTTGCGTGTTGTGATTGACCGTGGGATTCCCGGTAGAACTTTTGATAAGAGTGAACGTTTGGATCAAACAGCACACGGCGTTCACGGAGGTCTAAATATACGTCATCCAACTTTTGAATACTAGTTCCATTAGACTGCGGACTTCACTTCCAAGTACAGCTCTTTAAATAACTCTTCTTTCATTTAAGAAAAATCTCGTAATGTACGAGTTTATATTCCTTCTTGTTCTTGAGTTTTTAATTTCAGTTATATATACTTATTTATTTACTAGAAATTAATAAAAAAAGAATTACGAAGACATCTCACTTGGTTTTAATCACTCGGTTGTCTCAGTCACCTTCATCAGGGTATAAGAAATCACTGACTTCTTATCCTCAGATTATATATACCTATATATATATACATATATATACATATATATATGTATATATACATATATATATACATATATATATATACATATATATTATATATATAAAGTCACTTTCTTGAAAATCCCACAAACGTGCACAATAATGTAAATGGACTAGTCGACACAAACACGGAAACTGAGACACATAAAAGAGGGACTCACTGGTTCTCGAATTTTCGGTGGGGCAACCACCTTTCTCAAGATGAATTAGGACCTCTCTGCGGAAAGAAGGTGGTCTTGCCACCGAAAGTTTTGGAAAGCACATGAGTGCCCCTTTTTATGTAAATACTATACATGTAAATACGTATACATATATATATATATATATATATATATATATTTATTGTCAACCTCTATCTAGCTCCTTCGTTGGAATTATTATTCAGATCCGTGAGACTTTCGTACAAGATTTTTCATATAATATTTCGTCAAAAATTTTAAAAATATTATTTTGTACATGTTTGCTAGAATGTGCATGTGTAAAATACACGTCTATGAAGGTAGTCTTTCGACTAAGATTGAATCTAAGTTAAGAGTTAAAACAGGAGTTCATAAACCAGGGAAGACAAAACAATTTACGTATCTCGGGAGCGCTTTAAACGAAATTGGTTTCGTACTCCAGGGTAACATGGTTAATAAAGCAAGACGAATGGTGAGGACGGAGAGGCTTTCGAAACGTGGGCGTTGAGAATGAAAAGGAAAACAAACGAGAAAGTTCCTAAAATCGAAAAAGGGGCAGAGAGAGTTTTTGGGAGAAATTCATTCATATTATTCTTATGAAATTAGTACATTGGGTGAGAGGTTCTTTCTCAAGAACGTTTCAGAACCAAATGGATATTCTCAACTTTCGAGAAAAAGAAACTACCACACCACGGGCCATAACACGAACTTTCTTTATTCATCAAAGTGATGAAGAAGTCTTGAGAATATTCACGGTAAAATAATAAAATGGCGTAACAAATGAAAATAGTCATATCGCGAACGCTCACACTTCAGAAATGGCAAAAAGTACTTAATTGTTTTCCATAACTTTAAAACGTTTCCTCTGCTATCAAAAGCGTGGATCAGGTTCATGAAATTTGGTATCTGAGTAGTAGAAACTATTTTCCATTTCATATAATATAGCAATTATGACCGGAGTGCCCATTTTTCATATTTTTAATTGAATATAACCAAATTTTGTTGGTCTCTTATCGAGCAACCAACAACAGAGATGAATAGTTTACATAATAAAAATGGCATGCTTACCAAGCTTGCGGATAACATGGTGACAAGCATTAATACTGAAAAAAATTGAAACTGACTATGGCTAATTGATCTAATTTACAAAATAAAATTAATATGTTGCCTGAAGTTTTAATAATAAAACTCTAATATGAGAGTATACAATTCCGCATAGCGTCAAGTAAGATATTTGTTTTCTTATTTAAAATAAAATTTGAATATGAATAAAAAGTTATAGAGGTTATATATATACATTTATAAAAATACACTCATGCACATATACATATATAAATATACACACAAATATATATATTCAATAAATATTTGTGTACATATATTTTGTGTATGTATTCAATATATAACTTTGACAGCAACACACAATATAAGAACACATAAAAGGAACACTTAAATGTTATTTCTTGATAATTTCGGGAGAATTGAGTCAGTCTTAACGAATCTTCTGATGAAGACGGAGCTCAATTCCGTCTGTGTGTTCCTTTTATGTGTTCTTATATTGTGTGTTGCCGTCAAAGTTTTTTATTCAACACTTCCGTGATATATATAGAAGTATACTGGCCGCCAGATTGCATCAGTTCGCGAATTTATTGTACATACACATATATTGCATTACTAGCACTATGAATGTATTATATTTGCAAATGTAGTTGTTAATTAGATGTTAACTGATTACGATGTTGCACAGGAGTTTTTTGTTTGTAAATTTGTATCTTTCTTAAGTATTCATTGACTCTTCTTTATAAAGAATAATTCACGATGGACTGAAGTTACTTATTAAAACATCTTCCTACTGAGTTTTCATTTGAAGTTTAATATTTTAATAGGAGCAATACCACCATATAACATAGCTGCTGGAACTTGTATATCATCCACCTACCCATTTTAAAATTAATGACAGTAATTTAAGATAGTAAAATTACCGAAATTAATGAATTATTTCATTGGCCTTTTTCTGTGACGGAACGATATGAAACTCATAACTTAATCTTAATGATTCGAACCTCAAACTACTCCCTATGTCTCACGTGCGATAATAAGCGAACCCCCTAACACCAGTAACTTTGTCAGGAAAGTTACCAGAAGAAAATACGGCAATGGCGTTACTAACTAATGTGAAAATAAGAACAAAACAAAAGAAAAAGCGCACCTATTGAGACTACCAATGATAAAAATGTATTGGAAGTGCCTTCAGGCAGTACCAACGGAATTGACGTGGCTCAGTCGATCTGACTCTGTGAGTTGGTTGGGTTTCCTAAGACGCAGGATGATTCGGTGTTCCTTACACGTATATACCCATTCCTTACACGTATATACCCACAGTCTCATCCTGTAGGGTAGGCCACCCAACGTACATGTATAAAACGATCATCCTGCCCTCCGACGTCCATTCTCTTTAACCTACACAGTAGTCCCTAATATTATTAATTTCCTCTAGAATCTCCCTTGAGGATAAATCAATAGAAGTCGTATTAGCTTCTAGTTTTACGACAGTTCCCCAGAAACACGTCCTTTGAAATAGGACGTTTATCACGGAGTTTTATGAGAGATACTGATTAAATTAGTAAAAAATCCATTAAAAATGCAATAGGGGGATCGCTGGTTGCTAAAACTCTGAAGAGCTAATTCTGACTTGATTTAATCTTTCGCTGAACCACTTCCTTTTGTTCTGTGAGTAGTCCTCTCTCGTTTCTCGAAAGGGAAGAGACTGTGAATGACCGAGGCTGTCTCCTCTGTTGGATCCATATCTCGTCCGAATTGATGGAGAAAGGTTTTAGCTTTAGAACTGTTCTTTGATACCCTGAATACACGAATTTCACTCGAATTAAAGGTTTGTTTCATGTTACCTCACCGTTATCAAGCGAAATCAAACTGAGTAGGCTACATTAACTACAAGAGTTGAACAGGTAGAGTACAAGATCTGTATAAAGTTATCGAGGATAGGGCAAAATGTTCAAACATGAATTCTATAAAAGTATGGCGAAAAGTTTATTAAAAATAGATTTATCAAGGATACTGTTACTATACATCTAAACTCTTTAAAGTAAATCTCTTGAATGTTGACACATTTATGCCAGCAGCTTTTCTATGACTCGAAGGGTCCCTGATAGGCGGATTTCGGAAGGTCCTTAAGGATACGCAAGCCTCATTGACGGCACATAGGTTCCCATGGTGGTGTCCTTTGAGGGAGCGAGGATTTTACTTTTGTGATTAGGAAGTAGTCTGCTGGTGACAAGTCAAGAGTCTAAAGAGGTTGGGGAGTCAGTTGCAGAATGTCTTCGCAAGGCGACACTCGACTCTGCTCTTGGTCGTCCGTCCAAAGACCTTCGGGACGAGTTTAGAGCAGGTCTTTCGCATCGCTAAATCTTCAGTAATAATGTTGCGTGCACTGTCACCGTCTTATCCAAATACCAATACGATCTGCAATCATGCGCATACTTAACCGACGGTCTGAATTCAGTACTTCAAGCAATGCACGTAAGGAGAAAGTTCTTAACGATATATTTTATACAAAATTTGTATTGAGTATAAGTAGTGCATGATTTCACGAAACCCTTTCTGGTTCATTCATAATAGACCTCTTTCGAGCAGGGACGCATGATATAGCTGTAATTAATTTAAAGAAACTGCGGGAGATACCGCAACAGTAACTTTTAATAGAGTAATCCGCTAACATGCATTCATTGCAACAATTTCAGAGCGTAAAAATCAATCCCGGTCAAGGCGAATGATTTTTACGCTCTTAAATTGTTGCAATAGTTGTAATAAATGATCTACTTTATACTTTTTGCTTATGGTGAGGATTCAAATAGGACCACACCATCCAACGGTTGATCTATGTCACCCATAGACACCCTTTTTTGTGAGATAATTGTGACAGCGGACGTTTTTGGTAAAATAGCCAGCCTGTCTACCTCCCCAAGCCATGCCACACGCCTGAGTATCCAGAATGGCTCGCGCGGTGTTGAACAAATTTAAATTCTAATAAAATAAACAATCGCTAAAACTCCATTTCCATCAAATGTACCGTCAGAGGTGAGGCATGGCACCCTTAGATCCGCCCACATTCAAATATAACCCTCGATGGTGATTTTGGCACCAATCAATGGAATTCAGATCCCTCTCCAGGAATTGCTGAGCAAATGTCCGACGAACGATCGGAATTGAGTGCTCCATTCACTCTCGAGCGATTCGACCTATCGATTAGTCAATTGTTGAACATCCACTCACACGACGGCACTTGTTGAATCCCAAAAATAGAATTCTCAACGCGATTCGAACTCGGGGGCGGAATGGTGGAGAAAGGGTGTCCCAGAGGGTAGGAGGGGGGTCGGAAGAGAAGGGGTGTGGGAGGGAAATGCGAGAGTTAAAGCGAGAGACAAGGGGTGAACCAGGGGGTGGCAATTTGGCCGGTGGAATGAGTGCATACGTACCCTGCATACCCTTCTCTTTTAAGGGTACACATGGACCATGAAAATTACTTACATTCATTGTATATATTCATCATTTATTATATGTTATTATTCTTATTTTCACGTTTAAGGTAGGTTTTGATGAAAGCAGTTGACACAACAGTACATAGATACATTTCTTATCCTTATCAATGTGAAATATGATGAGAAAAACAAATTTGCACTTTTTCACAAGTTTATTGGTAACGTACTACGCGCTTTGGTTCACAGAACCATCTTCAGGTACAAGGTATGTCAAATAGTGAATCACAAATAGAGATCATATTATGAAATATTCACTATTTGACAAGTCGTGTACCAAAAGATGGTTGAAGTGCAGATTTGTTTTTCACATTTTGACGAACTTCCACTATATCTCGCCTGAATCAGTGGAATGTGAAATCCGGCACTACATAACGCCCTTCATCGAATCTGCACATTTCTTTCCTTCCTTCATTCCGTACAAACTCCCTATCCTTTTCCATTTCCCTGCCTTGTCTGCTATGCGGCCTCCCCTAGCACAGCCTTACACATCCCGATGTCTATCAAAATACGTTGCATCCACCTTTTTTGCCTCTTTTGAATTGATTCCAACAATCCCCTCTCCTCTCCCAACGTGCCTATAACTTTCTCATTTCCTCCCCTTTCTGTCTGCTGCACCTTTTCCATTCTTTTACACACACAAATTCATTTCAAAAGCCTCCAATCTACTTATCGAATCATGTACCATATCGAAGTGTTTACTAATCTTTTCCTAGCATCCTTACTCAACTTCCCTTCTCCCTCTGAAAATTTCTTTGCCTATTGCAATTATTCTCTTCATTCAACGGCTATTTTCACCAATTTGGTCCATAGCACTTCTAAGATAGGTGAAATTTTGCATCTTCTCTAGTTGATGAAATCCCCTTTCTCTCTCTCTCTCTCTTTCTCAAAAACCTTATGCATTTTAACATTTATTATCATCAAATACCTATTGAACTTGACAGTATAATGCACCTAGAAATGACAGCAGCCTCTTGGTTGAAGATAATTTTTAAAGATTCTTCATAAAAAATTCAACTTACTTCATTCATTATATTCATTCAACTTATTTCTTCGCTGATTTTTATTCCTGGCTTTAGTGACATTCGACATGTCAATCCTTTCTCCACCCCAGTCTCATTTTAGCGGCGATAAAATTCAATGATTTTTATATGCAAAAATAAGGATAATGGTGATTCTGCAGTAATGAAATAAAATGAGAGGAAGAGAAAAGGGAATAATTATCAGTAAATACTATCAAATAAGGTGCAGATTTATATGGAGGAAGACTTAATTCAAAACAAGGGTTCAGTCACCAGATAAATTAGGTATTTATTATGTAATAAAGAAAATGGATTAATGCATTCAAGAAGTGAGTTTTAGGAGGGCGGAGAAGCGGAAGAAAACTGAGCGTGCGGTGAGTTACTATAATCTAGGAACGAGTATGTCGGGTAACGAGCGGGAGATCGTTAAAGGAGGAGGCGCCCTCAATGAATTGTGTTAGAATAGAGATTTTCTGTTTTTTATTCTTTAACGTTTTTTTGCTGACCCTTCTCCTGGACCGATACTTTTTTTCTTATTCATCTGGTTAAGAAGAGAGAGAGAGAGACGAGCGCAGTGCCCGTTGTTCCCCGGGAACACGACCGCGACTTTGCCCCCGTCGATATCGCTCGAGTCATCACCATCGCCTCGGAGCGATAAAAGTCGAACCTTCCCTACTCCCCCAATGTCGATATTGGGGTTAGAGGGACGGGGATTCAAGGACTTTATCCCTGGTTGCTCTCCCTCTGTCTCCCTGGTGACTCCCATTCTCCTCTTCACCCTCCTTTCACCTCCTTTGGGTTCTGCCAGGCTTATAGGGGAAGGGGGGGGCTACGGTTTCTTGGGAACGGGAGATGAGATGCTGAGATGGATGGGCATACATCCCGCCCAAGAGAGGATGCAAGATTTTTGGGATGAGACGTGGGGATGGGTTGAGAGAGGATTGGATTGCGAGATATGGACCAAGACGGCCATTCGCACCCCCGATCCTCTTCCATCTTCCCTCCCGCGCCAATCCAAAGAAATCAACGCTGTGGCTAAGGTGAGGGAGAGGGGTGCCAGAAGGGAGGGGATTGGTGGGCACAGAAGGAATGAATGCATAGGGGTGTGATAGACCTTGGACCCTTCATTGCGCTTCGTGGACTGATTCGTCACTTCGTCACATTTCAGGTCGCGGAGTGGGAATGGTTTCTCGGTCTGTACGTGCAAAGAAATACACCCCACATAAGTACCAGAGTGGGTTTATTCAGCAGGAAATATTAGGTCAATTAGGTTTGGAAATGATGATCTAATCAAAACGAAGCATCTACAGTGATAGATATGTTAGCGAGAGATTGCGATTCAATAAAGAGAGTGCATCTCAGTCTGATCATCCTTCCACACTTCAGGTCATCTACACCACCGATTGGGAAGACAGGAGATGGAATTGCTTGAAGGACACATCAATAGGATGAAGAAGAAAGTAAATCGTGTCAATTATTCGTCAGTTTTGTCCAGGGTTAGCCCTCTCACCTGCTGAGCTAATGTTTGCCGGTTCTAATTCATACTTAAACGTAGCTACCCGCTGAATGCTGCTCGTCCGTACCCTATTTGTCCCATACGAGAACACAGAGGTGGTTTGTGAGCCTCCTACGAGTGCGTACAGATCCGGGGCGTCGCCATAAACGGAAGTGTGTGAATCACGAATAGTAAATATACTCAAATGTTGCTTGAAAAAATTTTGACCATCTGCGGAAATTCAAATCGAAACAATAATATATAATATCTGTAAATATGTGGAGAAAAGATGCTTAGGAACTATCTATCTAACTAATCAATTGAAAATAAGAAAGAAATGAATAATAGATGGCAGCACTTTTCCACTTGATAGAATATGTTTTACGACAGGGTTTCGATATATTACATAATTATCAGGTGCTTTTAAGCTACATATTTAAATCTTTAAGCTACTAAACACGAATCTAAAGAAATAAAAAAGTTACAAAAATATGCAACGACTTTATTCTGGTGATAATTCTGTACAAACGTTCAAAAAATAATTTGTAAATGAACGAACCTCATGCATGTTTTTTTCCCAATCGTTTTTTTAAATGTGGAAATACGTTTAAGCATAATATTGTAGAATATTAGTACAAAAATACGTATACAATGTAGTAACGTCTGCTAATTTATAGAAATCATAATAATGTTATCATGTCCTTTTTTATTAAAAATCTGATACATCTGATGATTCATCAGCTCATGTTGTTGATAGGGACCAGTTGGTTCAGTTTGTGGAGTCCGCAAGACTAAAGAAAAGATTGGTCAGTTGGGAGTTGATGACGCAGTGCGACCAGAGGGAGGTCAGTCGAGATTGGGAGGGGGGAGAGAGAGGGGGGTGGGGGAGAGAAGGGGGAGCGAAAGGAGGATCGGTCCGTTGGGACTAGACTCCGAATGCAAGAGTGCCGCCACCCTAAACCCCTTACTCGCTGAAAATGGCGGGCAAGCGGCGAAATGGATGCCGGGGTGCGCCAGGCAGGGACTGCGACGAAGGGAGAGTGACGGTGGGGTTGGGGATGGAGGAGGTGAAATGGGGATTTTGAAACGACGACTGACTGTCGGCAAAGGAGTCCCCTAGGTGCACTTGCCCCCTCGCAAACTTCTCCAGGACCCTTATAAGACTTCTTCCAGGGGAAAAGGCCAGGGGAAAAGAACAAGATGCTTTGCCCCCTCAATCCCCTCCAACCCCTACTGTTCACTCTTTCTTTATCTCTCCCTCCATGTTTTTTACTGGCCCTTCTTTTCGCCTAGGAAATGAGAAAGGGGAGGGGTGAAAGGGGGATGGACACACACGATTCCGAAAGGGGAAAATCTCACCCTTCCCTCCCCCATTACTTCTCTTCCCAGCAGTCTCTCTCTCTCTCTCTAGCTCCCTGCTCACGTGACTCATGGGGCAACTGGAAACGGCGCAGATTCGAGGAAATGTGTGTGTGTGGGGGGGAGGGGTCTCTTTCCCCGAGTAATGCAATCTGCGCAGTCCTAAGGGGTCTAAAGGCAGGGTTGGGGGTTGTAGGGGGAGTTTGGGAATAACGGAGAGGGGTTGAAATAATACGAGAGGCGCCGGATGGAACGACGACGACCTTTATTCGCCCCATCGACGGACTTCCCTTCTGCTTTATTTTCCTCCTTAAAGTCAAATGGAATACCATGAAACATGGAATCCTTAGGAGTGTCGAATCAGGGTCGAAAACAAATCAATCACCTTCGATCCGCATTAAATTGATTGAACAGAAAGAGTGCATTGGAGATAACGAGGTCCTTAATGACTGTTTATGACCTCAGGCCTCTGATGATGCAAGACACTCTCTTTTGGCTGGTGCGATTATATTGACACCAAGAAAACACATATAATGACGCACTTGAGTCCTTCGATTCTATCTATTCCACAATTATCAGAGTATGTCATTCATGAGTTTATGGACTAAATGTTCCTTTGAGCCCAGCCTAATGGATAGGATATATTTGTATAAAAGACAAATAATTGTCCTTAAAAACAGATGAAAACTGAGTCATTTTCCACTCGCATTAACTTCATCCACCCCTAATTTTCGTCTAAATGCTCACCTTCCTCCCTCTATCTAGCTTCTTCAATATTTTTTCTTTAATGAATATTGCGTGACATTAACCTCAATATACCATGCCGCCCATATTTCCTGCTTTATCTGACGTTTTTCAAACGACATTCTCCCTTTGTTAACCATACAAAAGCACTACTTTCTTTCTTGGAATGAACATAACACTATGCAATGTTCCAAAACAATTTATAAGCGATTGATCATGGTTTCAAAAGGTAATTGCTATTAGTAAAACAGTGATAGTGACAGTACCTCAAGAAAACATGGACAGTTGTGAAAATATATACAGACGGTGTTGAACATCACAAAGTGATTTGTTACTTCTATTTTGGGAAGATAACGCAAAGTTAAACCTCATTCTATTCTTTATGCACCTTCTTTTGCTATTATTTCCGTACATTTCAAATTATCCAGACTCTTAACACTCACATTGCAATGCAATAATTTTAGAGTGTAAAAATCATTCGCCTTGGCCGGGTTTCGAACCCAGATCCCTCGATATCTGGCCGTTAAAGTTACTGTTGCGGCATCATCCGCAGTTTCTTGACATTTTACTCACATTGCTAAAGAAGCCAACGGATACTTATCCTTCTGCCTCTAATGACAGTTTCTGAGCCCGTTAACACTACGCTCAATTTAAATTATTTATTTAGAATTTATCGTTCAATTGGGCAATTGTCCTGGTGGCAACGGTCAAGTCTGGTCAGCTGTCACTCATGACATCTACATCTATATAATATATAATCTTACAATACATAATAATAATTCTTGAATGGCAAGGGCATACATGCGCGCATTTACATTATATACATTGACTGGTTAACGTATTTCAAATTCATTTTAAAAATTTCACTTAATTCTCATTTATAGTTTAGGTGTTTTTTAGTGAGTATGATGTCCGTCGGATGGGACGTTGAGCTGTGAACCCCTTCGTCGCCTATCGTCAAGAGTACGCAAATTCCGAAACCGGGTTTCGACTCCACACACATTCTCTCATTCCCTGGACATCCTATCCCTGCCGAATGATCCACCTATTCCCCTAATGCCACACATGACCTCAGCTGCAAGTCGCCACCCACCTAGTAACTAATACCATTACTAGTGCTTAGTTTTGACAAATCGATTATAGGAAACCTTGGATTGATTCATCGTGATAGTGTCACCAGCTCAATAATGTTAACGGGGAAAGTAGAACGTAAAGATTTAAAATATGAAAAATTCTACAGCTGGTGAAGGTACATAGATGAACATGGTAAATGTGACTATTCCGATAACACAGATAAATTATGCAGAAATTTATTCTTGATTAGCAACAAATATTGAGGAACAAGTTGACCTCTCGGCGTTTTTGTGCCATTTTCGATCAGTTGATAACTTTTCGAGGAGACATTGCATGAGTCAAATCTTATATAATTCCCCACTCGATATTTTACAATGAAACGGTTCTGCAAAGGAAGCTTCCGGTACATTCTGCATTTATCTTTAAACGTTGTATTCTTGCCTTTTAACATTGATGCTAGCTATTTTTTCTTGGAATAATGAAAATTAATTATTTATATAATTTCTATAAACTGCGGGAGATGCCGCAACAGTAACTTTAACGGAGTAATCCGCTAACATGCATTTCAATACAACAATTTCAGAGTGTAAAAATCATTCGCATCCCGGTCAAGGCGAATGATTTTTACGCTCTGAAATTGTTGCATTGCAATAATATCATTATAATCTTCTTTACTCCTTAAAATTTGAATTATTTTTATTATAATGTCATTGGAAAATCCTTGGTATTTATAAAATGTAGATTATTGAACGCTGGTGATGATTTCAAGACATTACATCAATCTATTTCGCTTGCTTTGGAATTAGAATTCATTCTGAGACAAAATCAATCTGAAGCGTTCGTATTTTTAGTCATAGCCACGCGCAGCCAAACACGTGTAAATGCATGGAAAACAAAGCAGCTACGATCATGTTCCGGATAACGCGGAATAAATCGCGTGCCTAGTATCCGTTAGTCGACCAAGTCATTTGAATAATTCGCAGGTATTGAAGCCGTTTGCTAAGATGAACATTGGGCTTATTACCAACTTGTTTGAATTCCATATCATCGCGAGAAAAATATTTTTCAGAAAGGTTATTATTAATGCCCAGTATTTATTTTTCGCAACAGTTGGTCAATAATTCTTCCGCTGATGATTGTGATCGCCATGGCCACGCGCGAATGTAATATACAGTCAAATGACTACTGCTTAATGACTGTTCACGATTCAAAGTCGGATATTTTTTCAAATTCAGCATATCCACGGTCTTTAGCAATCGAAACACTTTTTTTAATGGCATTGATAGCCGATTGTTATGGTCTATGTGTACATGGACGTTCGTCATGGTTATGAACAATGTTGAAATTCGTGGATGACCCTATATTTTAAATCAGTTGGGATAAACCAGGAGTAAAGTGGCCTAGGAATAAATATTTCGCGTGGTTCAAAGAGATACTAAAGTGTGGGATATCATAAGCATTCCTAGATTTATCACCATCATCAGTATTTCAACCATAATACTGATTTGCAGCTGCCCACCATTCTTATTCTCTATTCGGTGTCACTATTTCGTCCCTCATAGGTTTTCTATTTTGCGTCCTTAATACGTCTGCTGTGTCCATTGGCCTTCCATCACGCGGGATTCCTTCCATTCGATTCTCTCTTCTATTAAATGCATTCCTAACCAATATTCCGCCGTGCCTTCTAGATTCGTTTCCAATCCATCCAGTATTCGACTTTGAGATCCCTCCATGTGATCCTTCCCTCTTCTGCTCTCCTAAAAATTTCAATTGTTCCTAACTTCCTCGGTCAATTTAATCTTCAGCATTCTCCTCTTAGGAACCATATTTCAGAGGCCTCTTCCATTCTTTTCGCTGTTCCACATATCCAATGCTCCATGTCTCTGATTCGTAGAGTTCTCCATAAGAATGTTTTGACCGACTGTTTCTTTGCTTACAATCTCAGGTGTTCTTTGAACATAGTGGCTGCTTTTTCTTCCTCATGGACGCCGGTCCATCAAAATACATACCCAAATCTTTACATGTTAATCTGTAGAGGGTGTAAATCTATTATTATCGATATTTCCGAAAAGAGCAAGGAGTCACCTGAGATTCCGTTTAACAGTTGAAAGTTTTACAAAAAATTACTACAATTCATACGTATTTCTTGGATATTTACATAACCACAAAAATCTTCAGGGATACGGTTGGCATCTAACTCACCAAAATAACCCGGTAGAGAGTTAGTTTTTTTATTTTAAGTTAATTTCACCGTTGACTTACCACAATATACACACATGTATACCCAAGGGATGTTAAACAAGAGTGTTAAGGAGAAGCTCGTCAAAACTTTAATATGGCGCGTAGGTTTTGGGTGACTCGGAAACATGGTCAAAGAAGTAGGACGATAGGCATATTAGATTGGAGTTTTTTGAGAGATGTGGGTGCGGAGAAAGATGGAGAAGGCTAAATGGATAGATAGGAAAAGAAATTAGAAAGTACTGGATTTGGTATGGGAGGAAAGAGGATTGTTTGGAGATATCATAAGAAGGCAAGAAAAATGGAGGCGAAAATTTTGATTGGCGACGGGATGTTTAAGACTGGCGTTGAAAGGGAAGGCTGTTGAGGGTGGGGAAGATAGATTAAGGGATAGCATAAGCATTAGGCAAATCATTAGGAAAATATTAGGTGAAGAACTGGAATGAACAAAGGGAAGAAGGAGGTATGGGATATTGAAGAAGGGTTATTTCAAAGTCATATTTTGTTTGGCCAGGAGATTGAAAGACATATAAGTTCGTATAGTCTAAATATTAATAGTCTGTCACAATAAATGTTAATTAACAAAATAAAGTAAACTAATATTTATGCATTTGTGAAAGTACCAATATCTTCTCCTCCACTTTCTCCATATACGCAATCACAAGAAGAGTACTGTGGCGCACGTGAGCGCGCTAACCCTTCCCTCCCCGACCAATGAGAATGCGCCCAATAGGGAGCACGCGACGGGCGTGACCTCTGGCGATCGGACGAGGGCTGGGTGTGGGTGATTACAGATACGGAGACTTCGGGAGAGGGGTAGGTGAGGGCGGGAGTGTGGGCAATAAGGCGGGGTTGGGAGTCAAAGGTCATCACTTAAAGTGAACGGGAGGTCACCAAAAGAAAGAAAACGCACGAGAGATTC
The DNA here is from genome assembly GCA_037158775.1 of Hetaerina titia. NCBI lineage: Eukaryota > Metazoa > Arthropoda > Insecta > Odonata > Calopterygidae > Hetaerina > Hetaerina titia. Next base: position 104,880,364 of record CM073771.1, on the reverse strand, counting down.
CTCCACATTTAAGAGAGTAAGCGAGAGAGAATCGTGCAAATAAATTACAATGACCCTATTCTCATAACACACACACACATACACATGTAGACATATCTTTCCAAATTATGATCTATAGCTCCACTTTTCATTTGGAAAGGGAAAGAAATCTGCGGCAGTCGACTTCATTGAAAAATTTTACTACTCAGGTCCTGTTAAAGATTTTAATGGCAACGCAATTACCTTGTACAATAATCTTTGATATTATAGTCTCACATAAATCTAGATGGTAGCGGATATCTGCCAATACCAGGAGTCAATTCATCCTCGAACAGTGATGCATTAGAGATCAAGGAATATATTAAAGTGAAGACATAAGAATTACTTTGATAACACTTCAATGGGTTTTCCCCTAAATCATAAAACAAATAGTATATTCATTGGAATTCATTCTAGGCCCGACCTGTCCAAATGAAAAATTCCTTGTGGTCAACAGAATATTCCAATATAGCTCCACTTTCTTCTGAGTCATTTGTATAACTATTAATGCCACAAAATCAGTCTCCATAAAGTTTTTGCCCTAAAATTCTTAAGAATAGGAACAGGAAAAATACTACAATTTTCCCAATACTCGAATATTTCCATGACGCGAACTCTGCGAATACACGAATTGTTATTAACTGACTCCTGTAGCGTGGCGATTACTCGATCGGCACAAAATTGAAAACGGTGGCTTATTAGAGTGGCAAGAGACATTACGAGAGTATGTTGAAAGGTTTACGGAATCACCACCAGATATCAGCGCTAACGCAACGAGTTTCCCGCGTGATAATAGGTGAACTTTTATAAATAAACATCTAACACGTCAGTGTTCTAGGAAGAGATCTATGATTGTGGACGACTCTCTGCTGTTGTTCTAGTGATTTGTGAATTTGGAAAAAAATTGAGATTCGGGCAGTGACTAAATACTTCGTAAAGAAAAGTATGAAAGCAAAGTAAATTCATGCCGAGTTTAAGAACACTCTGTAGGACACTGATCTTTTATATTCAAATGTTTGTAAGTGGACAAACGAGTTTAAGTTTGGTTGGGGGCAGCTTAGATGATGATTCCCGCAGGTGTAGTTACTACGTACATTGAAAAAAAAAAGTTTCACTTAGGTAGGTCGTTTATTTCTATTCTATTTCGAGAACTTTAAAAATTACCCTCGTATTCAAGTGGTCTAGTCACGAAACCGGCGAAGAGAACATGAATCTAACCCTTCGACCTTGCGAGGTTTGCAAATGTGGTGCAATAATTTATATAAAAGTTTTGATCAGTATTACAATGATATATTTACACGCAGAGGAAAAAATGTCAAGCCATACGTTTCTAAGAGGATAATTTACATTTCAGGGGAGGATGTTATTTTAAATGGATCAAAGCTCCAAATCGAAGCTACTATATTAAGGTCAGAGCCCTGTTCCAGTCGGCTACCACGTGTTACTTCCTAGAGCAGCAAATAATTTATTCATCTACTCCTACCTAGTATCCCGAAAGCAGCCGGAAGGGCGTGTGGCGGAGGGTGTTAGGACACCTCCCGTAATTAAGTATAAAATCCCATGCAAAACCCACAAATTCATGTCAACCTACACACTCAAAATTGCATATATACATGCAAAAACCTTTACAAGTTATACACATACAGATATATATATATATATATATATATATATATATAACAGGGAAAGCAACTGGCCCCCCTACCCTGATGTGTGAATATTCACACGCCGTCGGGCTTGGTACATGGGTGAGCTCTACCATCACCAACTAAACCGACCTTCGGGTTGATTACTTTGTTAATGGTTATATATATATATATATATATATATATATATATATATATATATATATATATATATATATATACATATACATATATATCACTTTCTTGGAAAACCCACGAGCGTGCACAATAATGTAAATTCACTAATAGTCATAACAAACACAGAAACTAAAACATATAAAAGAGGGACTCATATAATGAGGGACTCATATAATGAGTCCCTCTTTTATATGTTTTAGTTTCTGTGTTTGTTATGACTATTAGTGAATTTACATTATATATATATATACTGTATATATACTAGTATATATATATATATATATATATATATATATATGTACTATCAACTAACACACACATCCACCGACGAGAGTATACCTTAAGTCTACCCAACTTTTAATCTTGTCCTGACTTGTACATTAAATGTCTTCACTATTTCTATAGTGTCTTTGGTTTCTTACTACTATGATTTCTGATTGTATTCAACCACAGCTATAGCTGAATATTATGGTGCATATGCTGCATGAATATTGTGTATTTAAATTATACATTATTTTGACTAAAATGAAATAGGCATCTTCCTCCATAAGAAACTTGTAATGTGTCTCAATTTATTCGATTATTGAATGCAAGTGTATAGTGTACAATGACTTTAACGAGAAACCGGAGAAACTCAGAACAACACCCAATTAACCTTTTAACAAGAATCATGTACGGTGTCGAAAGAAAAGGTCATACGACAGTGCACATTCATACAAACTACAAGGGTTGCTGACGACAAGATTAAGGCGGAAACACTTTTTGGGAATACCTGCATACACAGTGCAATACTATTACTTATTATTATTACTATCTGGATATTAACCGAATCAAATTTTAAGGTCTTGCTGTGTAAAATGATTATTTTGAGGGTAAAAAATTATATTTAGCCCTAATTGCGTCACGGCAGCATTAAAGAAGAACTTTGCTCCTCTCCAATCGGCATCGTCAACTCCTTTGTCCTCGATCACGAACAAATGCATTCAAATCCGCGTGTAAGGACGATATTTTCCCTCGCAGAAAGCCCTCGATGAAAACCAACGATGATGACGGAGCGTAATTATTGCTGAAGTCGGGAAATCGTCCGAAAGCCGAAATCGAATACCATTAGCGGCATAGCGCCAGGCGCACGAGTTATAGTGAGATTGAGATTCACCACGTCACTTTGTATCGCGCCTCCCCGCTCTCCTCGTTGTCGGACCACTCTCGGGAAATTTCGGCGTGCCCTCAAGAGAAGGGGACAATCAATCAATCATTGTCTCCACATCCACAAGGCACGGGGAAGGGGGGTTGGAGAAATATCCTTTGCTTTCACAATCGTGAACGAGGCTTAAATTCCGAGGGCGGATGGGAAGGAGAGGAGTCATGCGCGACTCGGGACTGTGGCGAGACTAAAGATCGACACCCAGACGGTTGGCATCCGTGGATCTAGATTCCCTGAGGTCGTTGCCATGGATACCGTTGAAGGTCACGCTGCGGGGATGAAATCTTGGTTCAAATTCAATAACCTAATCCTCAGCTCTCATCAGTATTTCAGTAGCAAGATTGGTTTGTTTACAGCAATCTTCCATTCTTCTTCTTCTTCATAGTGTCGATTCCCTCTCACCCTCTCATAGTCAGGTGTGCCCAATCCATCTTTGTTTTCGGTTTTTTGTGGAGTTCTCTCCAATTGATTATTTTATCTCTACCTATTCGTTCCTTACTCTGCATGTGAATTTAATTTTCAACAATCTCCTCTTTAGAACGTTGGACTATTTCGAAGGTCTCTTTATTCTTCTCACTTTTCCAAAGCTCCATTTCTCTAAGCTGTACAGTGTCGCCCCTTATACAAACGCTTTGAAAAACCACTTCCTTGATTACAACCTCAGGTGTTCTTTGAACATAGTAGTTGCCTCCGCTTCATGAATGCTTTCTTAGCTCGACCTATCCTTCGCATGATGTCGGTCGAACTTCTTCCACCCCAATTAACACTACCCAAATAATTTACATATTACATTCAGAATCTCTTTCGGTTCCCCTGAAATTTCTGCATTTGCTGCTAATATCATCTGTGAACAGGAATATAATCATAATGGAGGAGAATCAATAATATTATTAAATTTAATTTTAAATTTATAATTTATTCAATTATATTATTAATGTTGAGGGAGAGTAATGCCTATCTCCATCTTCATTTCTCGTTAAAATGGTTTTCAGCCAGATTCTCGTTGTCCACATGTGGCTCAGTATTCTCTCTGAAGCTGTATTAGACTTCTCCCCACACTATTAAAGCCCCACTCGCCCTTCTATTCCTCCACACCCACCCCTCCCTATTCCAATATAGCACCCTTAATATCTACATCTACACAATATCCCGCAAGCCACTGCAAGGGCGTGTGGCGGAGGGTGTTAGACCACCAGCTATGTACGCACAATCTCAATCATGTCACCTCTACACAAATATTAATTTGATCATTCACCCGAAAAGTATAAATCACACGCAAAATGTAATAACATCCAACAATGTTGAATATAAGAGAATATGTACATTCTAATCATAATATACAACTGTTAAAAAGATGGGTCTATTAAACATGAAAAAAATTAAATGCAGAAAAGAAAAGGCAGGACATCAAAAAATGTATGCACTATCAGTTATAAATATCTCTCCTTCATTCCTGAGGTTATATCTATTTTGACCTCTAATTGCCCGAGGAAAAAACATTTTAAATATTTCCTTTGACTCCCCGCCGAATTTCTCGACATAAAGGTCCGACTATAGCCGCAGGGAAAAGTCCAGGAGATGAATTTAGGAGACAATAGAGAAATATATATGTACTCTGCTTCTCAATCGCCAACCCTATTGAAGGGAGGGCATGATTGAAACAGTGGCTGATGTACGTAGATGATCGATTTTTTACTCCCAAAGGGCCAGGGTTCGAATCCCGACGGTGGCGAAAACAAAGTCAGAGAAATCTCTTCCCCCACGAAGGTAATTCAGAGCAGGATTTGTGTTGTAACCCTTCCAGAGAAACGTTGATGACTGCACCATATGAAGAAGACCAGAGCGAAGGTCAACCCTCGCAACCCTCGTTAACTGTCGTAGTGCTAGGCTGTGCTCGCATGAGTCCTAGGGTTCCCAGACTGCGAACCTTCCTGCCCAAAGAGGACCCTAGCTACGGGAAACTCGTACTTTTGCATTCTTTTTTAGGATGTCAGCTTTTTGTTGCAAAGCCAAAATCATTCGTAGTCCACTGACATTCCTCTTTCGACACGTTGCCCTTGGCTCCCTCCTCTCATGAACCGATGCCGAAGCATGCATAGCACAAGCACTTACCGGTTGATGGGTGGGCACCACAGACTCCTTTTTTATTCTCTGTTTACCTCCCCACTAGAAGTAATGACTGCTTTTCAGAAAATAGGAATAGGTTGGAGAGAGAGGAGACTAATCCGCAACATGTTCATGTCTCAGACTGCTCAGGTACGAATGGGGAACCGAGAGTCAGGATGGGCAGTTTTAGGGAAAGGTGTAAGGCAGGGTTGCCCATTATCACGGGTGCTATTCAACGTATATGTGCAGGAAATGATTAAAGAGGCATGGGAAGAACTGGAGGTAGGAATGAAAGTCGGTGAACGACTCATAAAAACAGGTTTGCTGATGACCAAGCTCTAGTTTGTCAGTCAGCCAAGTGGTTGCAAGCATTGCTGAGTGAATTGGAAGTTCAGTGCGAGAGATATGGGATGAGAATTAATATTAATAAAACAAAGGTTATACAGTTATCAGGAAAGAGAAAAAATTAGTTAAGTTTTAAAATTGGAGTTCATAAAGTAGAGCAAGTGGAATATTTTATTTACTTTGGTAGATATTATGACCAAAACAGTCCTAAAATTTAGGAAATTTTTAAGGAGGGAGGGGGGATGGCTGCAGAGCGTTTGGATTAGCATTAGGATGCCGAAGTCTGTGATAGAGGGAAGAATATTAGGCAAGCGAGGAAGTGGTAGGATTGTAACGGGAATATTATTAGAATGAAGGAAAGAAATTAGTATGTGTATTTGAAGAAGGGCTAATTGTATGGTCCGATGTCAGGGTTTACCTTTTAAGGAGAAGCAAAGAAGTGCATCGCTGTACCGTTGCATAGCCTGTTTCCCATAAAAACCTACTTTGAACCGATAGAATACCAATGTCAACAAATTGCTATCCCTAATCAGAGTGCAACGTTGAGAGCTCTTCAAAGGGAGAACAGCGTACGTGGAGAGGACGTTAAATTGTTGTACCACTGTGCGTCTACTCCCAGGAGTTGGCTGAAGAAACACTGGGTTTCTTTCCGCAATTCCTCGATCCTCTTAACGTTTTAACCCAACCAATTTATTCGTAATTTCCTCTCACCCCTTGAGAAGTTTTCTGTTTAATGTCCTTAATTTTTTTACTATGCACTTGTTTCTTAGTCTTCCTTTAAGTGATCTATCCGTCTATTTTCTCTTCTCTTGCGTTTATAAATAATCCACTGTGCCTTTGTGTGTTTATGTCCAATATAGCTGGCTCTTCATGGTGTAGTTATCTCCATATGGTCTATTAACCTTCCGCTCTTTTATATACCATTCTATACTCTTATTTGAACAGAGTGGCTCCCTTGTCACGAAAACCCTATTGACTGAACTGTTCTTTCCTTAGTGTCGGTCGGCTTCCTTCTCAAGTAATACTATTGACTCACCATAAGGACAGCACCATGGGACCCTAAGCACCGTCAAAGAAGCTTGCACTAGTACCCTTGAGAGTACCGTTATCCGAAATCCACCTACCAGCCTTCGAGTCGTGGAGAAGCCAATGAAAAAAGTGCGTCGACGCTCGAGGGATATACTCTGAAGACTTTTGAGTGAATTCGCGTACTAATACGTACATTATTTTGAAAAAATCGCAACTTTGTCCTTTTTTTAGGTTTACTCACCAGGAAATTTCGTTCCTTTTTCAAAATTCCGCCTTTGTCTAGATTTTTTACTTTTACCCGTTACTTTAATTCAAAACGTGTATTTCCGGACCAGAGACAGTCGATGTCCGAGCCTAAACCCTTACGTGGGCTTATGCGATGAGCATGAGAGGGGCGTACGGGATGGAGCAGGGCGTGAAGAGTTCCAGAGTGTGGGACGGGCCGTGAGCACACAAGCAGTCCTCCGCTACTCCCCATGGGGAGGGGGCGGCGAGTCGATGGCACTCGTTGTTTCGTGAAATCTCGTGTCCTCACGCAGTTCGTGCACTGTTGTGAACCTTCATTTTATTCCGTAAATAATACGAGTGGGGATTCGAAATGTGACCTCCCGCCAGAGTATTTCCCTCGATATTCCGATAGACATCTGAGGGCTTCAGAGGAATGCTCGACGAATAACGATTGAATTTTGAAATTTGAAACTCATCACCAATCCCACCAAAAAAAAACAAATAAAATGTCAAATCCCAAAAAATACCACCGCTGAATAATTGCACAGCATAAAAAATATGCTCTCATAAGAGGAAATTTGAAAAACCTCTTTAAAATTGTAATCTTTTGTAAAATTTTATTTGACATAAAAAAGGGTATTTTAAATTTTATCCTCGATTTTAATCTTCATTGTTAATTATAAAAGCTAGTCGCATTTGATCAGACTAAAAATTGTATTAATTCAGGTACACTTTCACTTTTTGAATTTGTACTAGTTATTTGTCTCATATGTCAATATCCAGTGATGGTAACCTTGGCCCAGGATTACACAGGGTCAATTTATATAATACATATTGACTGTGAATGACAACGTAAACATTGTGATTTTAATATAGGTGGAAAAAACAACTATCGATATCAAAAACCTATTTATAACCTAAAAAAATAAAAAATAGGGCATATTGCCAAACCGTGAATAAAAATAAACTAATACAAGTACTTGCATTACGTTTTCACAACATTAATTGGTCAGCGTACAAAATGAAAATTTTCCGATTCATATGTCTGATTATTTAGGGAGACAATAATCACCTTCGTCTATTTTTTTTGCCTTTTCTCCTCTCTACGTCAAGTGCAGAAGAGTGTCTTCACAAATAGAGGCGAATTTATACTTTAAAGAAAGGAAATCTCTTCAAAAGAAGTGGCAAAATATTACGCGAATACTTACGTGAAGCCCTCCGCCAAAATCCGAAACGTCTGAATAATATTTCAAAAACTAATAATTGAAATTATTGATATTATGGCTATTGCATCCAATCTTACCTAAAATATTACATTTTATCAATCCTCTCCTATTTCGCCTACAGAGATTGTTCGTTATCAGCCGATGATATCTTCAATGCTTGCTTTTACAAAGACGTGTGAGAGTTAGTTGATGACTTACATCGAAAGCAAATGTTTTAAAGAAAAGATTAAATGAAAACTTTGATGAGGAATATATCCTTGTGCGGTTCACAAATTTGGTGTTCGAAGCAAGAGAAAAAAATCAATTGGACGGCTTTGAGAAAGAGGGATGGAGAGGAATGGAGAAAATAAAACAGAGGGAATGGAAAACAAAATATTAAGTTCTAGGCATGGTAAGAGGGGAAGACAGAGAGATGGATATTGAAATAAATGCAACGAACGCGGGATAAATTGAAGCAGGAGATGAGAGAGGCAACGGGATGCCATGAAGACTTTTATATGTACATATACAGGCATACTCGTACATCCTTTTTTTTCGTAACGCGATCGGCGCGCAGAGGATTACAACAACCGACGTCCTGCCGCTTTCACAGCATGAAGAGCACTGAGACTGGTTTTGCGGAAAAGCTTAGCATCTCCCTCACCTTACTACAAGTAGTTTAATTCCACTTCAATCAATTGGAGTGGCGCGGAAAATTTAATTACATTACTTTCGCAACGCACCCTGTGTAAAGAGAGGAGAGAGCAAGGAAAGCAAGGGAAAAAACAAAACAAGGAAAGCAAGGGAAGAAACAAAAATGAGTATTTTGGGAGAAATTAAGAGACGTAGGAAGTATGCAGAGTTTCAGCAAGCCTATTAGATTTGTAGATATTAAAGATTATTACAAACAATACTACCCTCAGCTAGATAATTTATCTAGCTACATCTATTCCTGATGACAAGCCTTCATGTGTATCATTCTCGAGATATACAAAACCTTCTATCCGCTCCTGACAAAATAATATATATATATATATATATATATACACTTTTTTGGAAAACCCACAAACGTGTAATGTAAATTCACTGATAGTCATAACAAACACAGAAACCAAAAACACAAAAGAGGGAAAACTCACTGGTTCTCGAATTTTCGGTGGTCCAACCACCTTTCTCAAGAGGAATTAGGAACAGAACTCTTGAGTTCTGTTCCTAATTCCTCTTGAGAAAGGTGGTTGGACCACCGAAAATTCGAGAACCAGTGAGTTTTCCCTCTTTTGTGTTTTTGGTTTCTGTGTTTGTTATGACTATCAGTGAATTTTATATATATATATATATATATATATATAGAAATAGATATAAGGAAAGGGGAAAGGAACACGACCCCACGGTCGAGTTTCGGTTTTCCACGACCGAGGAAAACCGAAACTCGAAGGTCGAGGAAAATATTTTTAAATTTGTGGTTTGCTTGGTTCCGCCTTCCCCCACTTCTTAAAGTGTATTTTTTCTGACTGATTTTATTTATTATCTTTTGTGATATTGATTGGATTTCAGAAATCATGTTATTTTTCCAAGGCAAGTTTATTGTAATACTTGGGACTTGTGTGCCACCTGACATTTGTCTATTTGCACATGTACATTTTAATAATAATGTGAGCCTCGTTTTACGCAAATTTCTATTTATATTTTGTTCTCTATTGTCCCATCCAATCAATCAAATTTTATATAAGCATATAAATTTAAACGAATAAGCGAGATAGCGCTAGCAAACAAAAACAAAGACCGTTTTTTTATAGCGCTATCTCACTTATTCATTTAAATTATTATTGTCACATCCGTAAGACTTTCTTACAAGATATATATGTATGTTTTCTTGTATATGTGTTTGTGTTTATTAATATATAATTCCTTAAAGATTGAAAGGAACGAGATAAAACAGTTTTGCGAACATTCATTAAATAGACCACAATTCAGAAAAAATACGTCATAATAATAAAAGAAATCCACGCACATAATGATTCACAGTGCATATATTCGTGTCACAGTGGCTATATTTGCTAAAGTGGATTCACCCCGTAGACAACACGCTATGCCCTGAACCCTTGACCCGTCTATTTAAGGTGGCGCCCCCGTAGTTCCTGGGCCAGTGGCGCGGACCGCAGAGCTAGAATTACCGCCCGACCCCACGGGCATTTGGGCATGAAGCGGGGACGTGGGCGGCGTTTTGTCTGCCCACCCCTATCCTCCCCCCTTACCTCCCTCTTCCTCCCCACAACATACCCTCCTCCACACCTGCCCAATCACGTGAAACACCCCCAATCCGCGGCCGAGCTGGAAATCACAGTGTGTGTGTGTGCGTGTGTGTCGGGTGGGCGCCAGCTTTTGTGAAACACCCCGACGAGCCTCAGGCGCCGCGAGGATTCCCCCGGATTTTTTAGGGTTTAAAACCGTACCCTGAGCCCTCCCTTCACATCCCTCCCCTCCGCGTTACACTCTCCCTCCTCCGACGAGGCATCACCCCCGGGGCGCCGCCACCCCCTCGATCCGGGGCCTATACGGGTCGATAAAGTCCGCCGCCGGGCAAGCGGAGGGGCACATGGGGTGGGGGGCAGCCGGGGGAGAGGGCACCGTGAGGAACTGTGGGGTAGGCGAACGGAATGGCACGGCGGACGGATGAAATGTAGAGAAGTGTCCTCGTATCATTGGAGATGAAAGGAAGGTTTGCACGCAATGAACACGCGAGCTCGACCCTTGTAATAATTGAAATCGAAGGGTCATTAGAGCTTAATTGCACGTAGTTATTTATTTACATATCATTTAAGTTTTGCTATTCCACTAAAATACTCAATTGATTCTTAACACACTGTGTTTTTCGTCGATTAGATTTAATACTTAAAGAATACCTTAACAATTACCATTATGTTAAAGTTACTCCACAAGTAGGATGCATTAGCCGATGAGGGAAGGATTACTTTAAAGGTAGGGGACGAAAGGGAAGAAATAGGCTTGTAGGAGGAGATGAAAGGAGGAAGGAAGTGTGCGTTCCGGAAGAATAATTGAATGTAGTCCTGGGTAGGTGAGGTTAGGAATTTAGACGCACTTAGTCCTTTTTCATACAAAATCGTACTTTAAAACAATAGACTAATAATAAATGTTAGCAAAACCGATAAAAGTAGTTTTTTGCATACTCATTAGCCAGATGATGCTAGTTAAAAGCACAAGAAACCAAAATGAGAGTGAATCGTTTCCCATCTCCTTGTACTTCTGGTTTTCTTTCATTCCATTCCAGAGCGTCTATTCTTCTTTCCATCCTCACCCTCAATTACCCAATATTCTTGTCTCTCTAAAAAAAAAAGTTATGCAATTTACCAGAAGGAAAAAGTCCAAATTAAACATTAAAATAGGAGGAAAAAAGTAGAGCTAGTGGAACAGTTTAGGTAACTCTGAAATGTTTGGGATTGAAATGGTCAAAGTTGTAGGGACATAAGGAGAAGTATTGCGTTAGGCTAAGAGCCTTTCAAAAGGAGGATGGAGTTGATGACACGGGCGTTGAGTATAGATGTTAGTAAATGGCTGGTCAAAACTTTGATATGGAGCGTGATTATATGCAGCGCAGACATATGGTCACTGAAGCAGAATAATAGGTGTAGATAGTTAGGAGGCTTGTGAAATATGGGTGGAGAGAAGGATGGTGGATAAGATAATGTGGACAGAAAAGAAAAAAATTAGAAAGTAATGGGTATGGGGGGAGGATAGGAGATTGCTTGGAGAAATCAAAAGAGTCAGGAAAAATGGATGCAGAGCTTTTTGATGGGAAATGGGATATTGAAGACTGTAATAGAGGGGAGAATGTTGGGTAAATTAGGATATGACAGGAATACAGGAGGACAGGATAGGGATGTTGGACGGGATGAAGGGAGGAAAGAAGTACACAGAGATTAAGAGGGACTTGTTGTAGAGTAGGATGTTGAGTTGTGTTTTGCTAGGATAAACAAAACATTTATTTGGTAACTTGTGCCCATCCAACTCCTACCTTAATCAGTTGATTAAAGTAAAGCACTCCACTCAGCGACACACGCAATTTCTCGAAGTTTAATCCTTTTTATTCCTTTCGCTCTATTTTACTGCGTAGATACATTTTCTGTTGTCCATCCTCAGCAAAGCTAGGAGAAGGGAGAAGGGCTAATGAAACATGCAGTTGAGGTGGAAATCAAACACCAAGGTATTTACGTATACGTGTACGCACAGGTACACACACATTATACGTCGACGACCTCTGTGTGTAAAGCGGAGATTGTGTAATGGTGTAGATGGGACAGTGAAAAGCAGTCATCCGCTTGTAAAACGCCGGATCCGACTTTTGCCTCCCTCCAGTCCACTCCAGCAGTGCCTGGAGGATGGAAGTCGACTGGAAAGGGGAGGGGAGGGAGCACGTAACAGTTTTTGGCGTACGACACCGCCGACACGAGCGTGAGTTGTGTCCTCGGGAGATTTTTCACCTGCTGCACCTGCAATTCCCTTTCATCCCTTATTCAAACAAAGACGAGTGGAAGGGTGGGGAAGGGGAGGACAGGGGTTGAGGGGTGGAGGAGAAGGGATGGAGGGGGAGGGTTAGGTGTGAATGGGGGGGTAGGGAAAGTCGAAGATCCTCAAAAGCGTTTATGCCCCCGGTGCACTTCAAAGGTTCATCGGATGGCTGGAGTAGCAAAGCGCTGAAACACGCCAAAAACTCCCAAAAGATTAAAAAATACTCCACAATCCCCGCCACCCCCCCCCACCGCTACACCCTATCCCTTCTGCGTAATAAAGGATGGAGGGTTGGATGCTTCGATTGAACGCGTGTTTTTTTCCAAAAAAAATGGAAAAACGTGCAGCGTATTATTTTTTACGTTTCGAGACTTAAAAGCGCTGATCCCGGGCGGTTGCTAGGTGAAAAAAAACACGAGGAAAAACGAGACCTCCCTCGTGTTTAATGCGTGGGAAAGAATAACTAAAAAAAACAGCAGTTCTCTTTAATCTACTTTGATAAGCAATACCGGTCCTCTATCAATCGATTTCCATTTTCTATTTTATGCCAGCTCTCTCCCCCCAATTACTTCGAAACGGAATGGACCTCTTTCGATCCAATGCTCTTTTAAATAGGGTGTAATTCAACCCAGAGTGTCGGGCACATAAATAAATGTAAATATTGATAATAATTCACATTGGAGAAATCATAAAAATCACTCCGAGATTTTTGTTTAAAAAATGTGAATAGAACTCACTTAATTCTGTGCGGTCCTAAGTTAAAAAGAGATCCAAACTTTACATGTGCCTTAGCAATAGTTGGTCTTTTTCCTCTGGCACTTGTGGTTTCCAAAAGAGATCTATTGATCGGGAAATATCACGACAACTGAGGTGTGATTGAGTTTGCCCAGCGATATGACCACAAATCGAACACTAGTCGTCCGGCCAGTATCCCAGGGCTCTATCCCATCAGAAGCCAACTCAAAAACCGTCCATTTAAAAAAAAACCCACGGAAATAAACGTAGGGATTGGACAATAATGTCACAGCGTCCACTACTAGTCCAATTAAACGATATTTAAATGAAATGTGTATAGATTTCTGCGCGTTACCTTTTCCTCGTGATAATTAGAGGGACGGTTAAAATGGTAGTTATAATCTACCGTTTAATCTCGAGCGACGTCACGGGGTACGTCAAAAAATACGTGCATATATGATCCTTACTGGGGAGATGGAGAGAAAATGAATTATTATCTATATCTGGGAGCATTGACGTCCCACGGGTTCGGTAGTTTCCGGGAGACGAATAACGAGAGTCCTTAAAAGAGAAGCGCGTTGAATAAGACCCCAAATGAGCGCTGATTGTTCATCCAAGACCCGTGGCGCGGAAGCCTGAGAAAGGATTCATTTGAGAGTGCTTTCCAAGCGGTAACTGGTACTTTGGGGTCCTTGGGTACCCCGGAAATAACCTAGTCTCAGTAGAATGGCGTGTCATTCGAGATCATCGCCGTTGAAATCAGTTCATAACTTGTTTGGTTCCTATGAGTACAGTGTATCCCTGATGAATGACTCCGCGGGTGATGTTGGCTAAATATATTTTTACTAGGGTCGATTCTTTTGACTTCATCAGTCACTCTATGCATCTATAACACTCACACGCGCGCGCGTATATATATATATATATATGTATATATATATATATATATATATATATATATATATACAAACACACATAAAAAGAAACTTACGTGTTTCTTATTGATAATTTCGACGGAAGTTAGCTCCGTCCTCCTCGGAATAAACGATAGTACCCAGTACGCAGTACTATCGTTTCTTTCGAGGAAGACGGAGCTACCTTCCAACAAATTTACCAAGAAAAAGCGTGTGAGTTTCTATTTATGTGCATCTATACTGTTTGTTGCTGACCGAATTTTTTATTTAACACTTCCGTGTTACTTTGACGAGATCATCTATATATATATATACATACATACACATCGAACTTTTTGAAAAGCGAGCCTACTGTTGGTTATTTTTTAATCCGCTTGCAGGCGTTGAGTCCACGGAAACCCCGAATAACCGCCTTTAAGCACTTTGTTGGCATCTTGTTTTGTTAATTAGTTACGGTCGTCTATGTGAAGTTTGTGGAGTGCGCCAAAAAATCGGATCCACGGAAATGAGCTCTTTGGAGGAGCACCTTTGTTCCATAAAGTTCTGCGTGAAATTCTGCAAATATTTCACAAAACTTGAGTTAACTAGCAAGGCTCACGGTGAGGTTGCTATGAAGCGTACCGCATGCTATGAATGGTTTACTCGATTCAAAAAGGGGCGAAAATCAGTGGAAGGCGACGAGCTTTCCGGAAGACCATCAACGTCGACTGATGACCCCCACATCGAGAAAGTGAGCGATCTCATTTGTGCAAACTGACATTTGCCTTTCAGGAAACTTGCAAAAGAGTGTGGAATCTCGTTTGGTTCGTGCAATCAAACCCTGACTGAAAAACTTGAGGATTCATCGTGTCACCGCAAAATTCGTGCCTCGCCTGATGACAGCAGATCAGAAACAACATCGCGTTCAAATCTGTCAGGAACTGTTTGATCGAGCTGAAGAGGATGAAGCCTTCTTGTCCAGGATCATAGCAGGTGATGAGTCATGGGTTTATGGATATGACATCGAAACAAAAGCGCAATCTCCACATTGGATTGGTGAAACATCCTCTCGCCCCAAAAAAGCTCGAAAAGTTCGCTCGACTGTCATGGTGATGTTGATTATTTTTTTCGATGCAAAGGCGGTTGTGCATCACGAACACCCACCTAAAGGCCAAATAGTCAACACGGGGTACTACCTGGGCCTTACAATATGCCTAAGGGAGAGAATCAGACGAAAACGGCCCAACATTTGAAGGAACGGTTAGTGATATTTTCATCACGCCAACGGGCCGGGTTGTCGTGATGCCTAGGTAGAATATGCGGCGGCTCATTCGTTACCCCCGGCAGTGAGGTTTTCGCAAAAAAAACAAGACTGCTCTGCTTTCCCACCCACCCTACTCACCAGACCTGGCCCCATGTAACTCTTTACTCTTCCTCAAACCCCGCTCAAAGGAAAAAGAATTGCCACCATTCCAGAGTTGAAGAAAAATTCAGCGGAGGGCCTAATGAACATTCCGGAACAAGCGTTCCAGGAATGTTTCAAAAAGTGGAAACACTGTTGGGGTGAGTATATACGTTGGAGAGGAGACTACATTGAAGGGGATGCTGACCAATAATTTGTTAGTGAATTATTTTTTTGTATTAAATTAATTTCGGAAACCTTTTGGACAGACCTCGTGTATATAAAATAAACTCCTGAATCATTAGGTAGAATTAAAAAATATTGAAAAAAGCCTTGCATTATATAAAGTTTTAATCGTGACTAAAAATTCAGAAAAAATCGTCCAAAACGTTCCCGTTTCTATTCACGTCTTTCGTAATGACATTTTCAAGTAAGATTAGTGAATTCTGCATTATTTTTTGCGAGCAGATTCAGAATCCACGAATGGAACCTACTCATGGGAGCACGGATTATAATCACAGATGGGAGAACTAGGTCAGCGGCTCACCTAAAATTTTTTATTCACCAAGACTTAAAAAATCTCCATTGAACGCGCGATCCAAATGCACCGAATCACACTAACTGATCGGAATTACTTCTCCATTTTTACCCACCATGGACCAATCGCTATTGGGCGAAAAAATTCCAAATCCGCGCGCGTGCGCACACACTTAAATTCGCAGTCGCAGGAATGTAAAAATATTTTATACACTCCAGAGTGGCATGGCAAATAATGCAAACAAAATGCGTGTCTCAACTGACGGCAATCAATAGTTTTTTCCGTGAATACGCAAAAGGAAACAATTTCAATGAAAGGCATGTTAACAGCCGGGTTGTGTAATTGTAAAAGCAAGTTACTCGATGTAAAATATCTTCGGATGTTTTAATTTGAAACCTTGCAAGAACAATGAAATTGTTACAAAAGAATGGTTACATTTTCTTCGTAGATTTAATCCCATGCACACGCATTTGCTAAAATATTTAAGCGTTTATTTAACAGGGAGTTTGGATGGAGAGTTCAAGTGAACAATGTGACGCGGAAGTCATTTAAGTACTTCATTGGGTAATGAGGAATTTAAAAGGGAGTAGCGTAGCCATTAAAGAAACAAGTATAAAAGGTCCTGGTTCGTCCTAGTTTCGAATATTTTTCCAAAGTATTGGGACCCACATGAGCTCGGATACATTATTAAAAAGACAGAAAAAGTGCAAAGGATTCGGTAAGAACAAAAGTTGAGATAGCGTGACGAACATATTGGATATTCTGAAATGATAGATTTTGCAAAATAGAATTGAAACGAGTGCATAGGTTAAGTGGATTGCATAGAATAGTCAAAAATGACAAAGCGTGGGAAGGTTCAATGAATGAAAAAGGAAAAGTATGCTTTAAGTGGAAAAAAATACAATGTTCAAATATAAATGAGAACACAAAAATACATAGGAAAAGTTTTCACTTTTAAATAGATTTTCATTTAAATAGATATCGTATCATGGAATTAGCTATCTAAAGAACTAAACGAGCCCTTAAACCGTTATGGGTTTTATGAACGTGTATGTATAAGAAGGTGAAAGGCAACCACTGGGCAAAAGACCGGGTGATAAACTTTGCAATGCCTGAGTGCGATATTGGTGTCTAAATGGTGTGAATGGAGTAAGATGCTGGACTGTAATATTGGGTGACGTTTGACAGTTGGTGGTTTTAGACCTGGGCGACGCGTGGTATTAATTTGGGCTGGGCCATGTCTGGTATAACTTTTTATTTCCCTTGATTAGCCACGGAGCGGTTATGTTTTGATTATTTTAATGATTGTTTTAGTGATTAACTATTTGATCGCTCTTGTCATCGTTCTGTGTAATATTAATCTTAATTCTAGAAACTTGTGCACCAACTGACTTTGTCTGTACACACATATATTTTAAAAATAAATGTGATAATGATTGTTATTCAGAAAATAAAGGAATGGATTGGAGGGAAATGAGACTTATGCACAACCTGTACATGTCTCAGACTGCTCAGGTGCGAGTGGGGAAGGGAAATTCCGGATGGGCAGTGTTAGGAAGAGGTGTAAGGCAGGGTTGCCCATTGTCACCGGTGCTGTTCAACATATATGTGGAGGAAATTATTAGAGAGGCATGGGAAGAACTGGACATAGGAACGAAAGCGGCCGGGTAATCCATAAAATCAGTTGATTACCAAGCTTCTGATGACCAAGCTAGAGTTCATCAGTCAGACAAGGGGTTGCTAGTTTTGCTGAGATATAATATCATTGAAATATCAGTGTGATAGGTATTGGATGAGAATGCATGTAAGTAAAACAAAGGTTATGCGGTTTTCTAGGAAGATGGAAGCTGAGTTAAATGGTAAATTTGTAGGATAAAACTAGAGCAGGTGGCACAATTTACCTATCTCGGAATTCTTTTAGAACAAAATGGTCAAAGTAATGGGGAAGCAGAGAGAAGTACCGCGTTAGGCAAAGGAGAAAGAAAGACAAGGAGAAAATTGATGACAGGGACGTTGACTAAAGATCTAGGATACGAAAAGGTTCGTTTAAGCTTTAATGTGCAGTGTAGCTATGTGCGGCGCGGAAACGTGGTCGCTGAAGCAGGATGATAGTCGTAGATTGGAGGTTTTTGAAATGTGGGCGTGGAGAAGGTGAAGTTCGCAGAAAGGAAAACAGACGAAGAGGTATGTTTTCACAGGGGGCGTGAAAAACGGAAGACCGGCAGAAAAATTCATCCAGGAACGGATTATAGTATCAGATAGAAAATTGAACATAGCCAGATAAATACACGCAATAGCCGAAAGAATGGAAAACACATGCACCAATGTAGACACGTATGATATTACGTAGTACAACAATTAACATGTATTTAAACCGTTGCAATTTGAATGTAACGATTAAGATCGCTTAATTTAGTTTTTAATCACGTTTACTTTTGGAGAATCCAGTCACTCAAATGCTCTTATTTGTGTCGAAGTTATCCAGACCATCTCCAAAGGAGATTTCGTCAGCCTTTCCTCCTTTAGATTCTTAGATAAGACGATGAACGAGTGCTCAAGCCGATTTGAATGAGGAAACGGAAACGTGCTTGCTAACAAATGTTTCATTGCTCAGTCAATAGTTTAAACCTTTCAGGAGGACGAGGAAGTAACTTTATCCAATCAGTCGGAATACGACACGACAAAAAAAACAAGAGACTCTTCGCCTGCGCGAAAGAAGTTAAGCGCCCTTTTGAAGGAAATTACGCGCCACTTTTTTGAGCTTTCAATATCCAATCAAGGTTATTCAAAGTGATCTCGAGTTGGGTGCTGACAGTATTAAAAAAAATAGAAAAGAAGCCGGAAACCCCAGAAGGAAATGACACGTGTTTATCCCGTCTCCACTGAAGAAAGAAACTCCGATTTACTTAATTGAGATCTGAGTGCTGAGGTAACAAGTGACCTTGATTGTCTATTGGGTTTCAATGCAAGAAAGTGAATTTACATGCGATACCGATCATATATGCATTATTGTACAAGGACTTATTGTCTGCTTCGAAAAAGCCATCTCGGTTGAATGAATCTTGTTCTTAACAAATGAAACTGTTTCTAGCGTGACTTGATGGAAAATCTTCATATTGAAATTGAAAAATAACCAACTTGGCTTTTCCACATAGAAATTCTTCTTAATAAGTTTCTCTTTCTTTTCTTTGCAGGGAAGTCGTCTGAAGGCGGCAAAGACAGTCCGGAGAAGGAGACGCCGAAAGTTAAGAACAAGAATCCTCCAAAAACAGGTGAGCATCGGCGAAATTGAACAAAAGAACGTTCTTAATTCTCGTGTTTTTCCCTCTCCATGATGAATACATCTCCTTCTTGATTAAAGTTTGTGTCCAAAGTGTTAATGACAGAAAATTCTCACCGAATCCTCGTAATAATTATTTCCCGACATCCTCCCCAGGGAAATGATTCGAGTTACCGTACACGTAATTGCTACCCTCCTTAAGTACTGGTAAAAATGGTTGCCGATTAAGTTTTCGCCGAATCACATACCCCAATACTGACATTTAGATTGAAAATCTATGTTACGGTTACATTTCTTTCATTTTAGATACCAGCCTAAAGTCTTCAGGATGCAATCCACCTCAGGAAACGATTGCGAATGAATAAAATAATGTGATGAACTTATCCCTTCGGAAGAACTGAGTAATTCGTGACTCCGTTATATTCCCAATATTTCTTAATTGTGTTCCTATATTCGTGATGTATATTCCAAAAGTTTGGTCGATTCGTCATTATACATGGGACGTCTTACTTATCAGTCTTAATTATAATTATTGTAACCTAGCATATGTCAGACAAACGACATCTTGTTTATATGGACTACTATACACGTTAAAACTGTAAATGCATGAATGACGGTTCTATTAATGAGGAAACAGTTCTATTATCATCGAGGAAACAAAGAAACCGAGAGTAAATATTTTAAACGCGGTTAGCAAATAAAATAAAAAATTGAAGATTAAAATACATTGAGAAATACGTTAAAAATATTTGCTAATAACAAAATGTTGCAGAGGTGGTTCTCGGGTTAGACTGCGTGAGTGTCATTTTTAGCTCAACGTTTCTCTCCCGTTGCAGGGAGCGTCTTCAGGAGCGAACAAAATGTTAATTAACAACTCGTTAAATATTTTGAATTGAACGTACCCATATTTTTATATGATTTCTATCTTCTCTGCGTACTGTAATTTAACAATTGGAAGCAAGAGATCACCATTCATCAACTCCGGCATGATAAATGTGTTCACGGATAAGTCAAAATATGAAAAAATGCCCTCCTATTTTGATCCATAAATTAATTTTTTTCCATAGAACAACATTTTTATCACTTCCATGAGTCGTTCTAATTTTCTAATATGGTAAAACGTCTGCATAAAACCTAATTAAGAAAATGACCCGCGCCGGTTTAAAATTTCTATCACCACTTTCAGTCAAAGGCGGATGATTTCTCTTTGGAGTTTAGGATTCGAAAAATATGAGGTGAGAATACATATATATATATATATATATATATATATACACACATATATATCATACAATCCTATGGAGGCAGGAAAAATGGATTAAAGGCGTATTGAGCGGTAGTGGAATGTTGAAGAGGGTAATAGAGGGGAGAATGTTGGGCAAGCGAGGTAAGGGTAGGAACAGGATAGGATTGTTGGACGGGATGAAGGGAGGAAAGAAGTACACAGAGATGAAGAGGGACCTGATATAGATTAGTTTGCTAGGTGGGGAGTCACAAAATGTTTATTTGATATATGGCTGCGTAGATTTTCGCGGCGGTGGCTTGAAGAATTCTGCATGTCCGGGTTTTCACCGCGTTGTTGTTTGAAGCCGACAACAGTTTCGCCGAAGTTTCATCCGGCGTCTTCAGGTCGAAGATGAGGATTCAGATTTTGGCCGTCCTTATATAGGTGGTCCCGTCTGGGTGCTGCTCTCTGATTGGTCCTTTTTCGGAGGACTCTCTTCCACGCGTTATGGAGATGGTAGCCTTCATCTCTATTGAAATTCGCCGGGTTTTTGGCTATCTCAATGGCTTCTCTGATTAGGCGTGGGTAATATCTACTTTCTTTACTTATGATTGTAGCGTCATGGAATAGAATATCATGGCCGGGTTCACTCCATTTATGCTCGGAGATGGCCGAGAGGTGAAACTGTTTGTTCGTAGTAGCCCGGAGGTGTTCTTTCATCCTAACTTTCATAGCTCGGCATGTTTCCCCGATGTAGGCTTTCCCACATGAACACGGTACTTGATATACCCCTTCGTATAGGTCTTTCGAGATTTTGTCCTTCGGTCCGGGGAGCGCGTCCGCTATTTTCTTGGTGCAGTTGAACCTTGTCACCACGTCGTGCTTTTTAAGGATCCTTAAAAAGCACGACGTGGTGACAAGGTTCAACTGCACCAAGAAAATAGCGGACGCGCTCCCCGGACCGAAGGACAAAATCTCGAAAGACCTATACGAAGGGGTATATCAAGTACCGTGTTCATGTGGGAAAGCCTACATCGGGGAAACATGCCGAGCTATGAAAGTTAGGATGAAAGAACACCTCCGGGCTACTACGAACAAACAGTTTCACCTCTCGGCCATCTCCGAGCATAAATGGAGTGAACCCGGCCATGATATTCTATTCCATGACGCTACAATCATAAGTAAAGAAAGTAGATATTACCCACGCCTAATCAGAGAAGCCATTGAGATAGCCAAAAACCCGGCGAATTTCAATAGAGATGAAGGCTACCATCTCCATAACGCGTGGAAGAGAGTCCTCCGAAAAAGGACCAATCAGAGAGCAGCACCCAGACGGGACCACCTATATAAGGACGGCCAAAATCTGAATCCTCATCTTCGACCTGAAGACGCCGGATGAAACTTCGGCGAAACTGTTGTCGGCTTCAAACAACAACGCGGTGAAAACCCGGACATGCAGAATTCTTGTTTATTTGATAGTTGTGTCCATCCAAAAACCTACCTTAACCGGTAGATTACCTAATAATAATATATCATACATGTGTGTGTGTGTTTATATTTATGTGAATGTTTTGGTTTTATATTTAAATGTGTATATATATATATATATATATATTTATATGTATATATATATATATATATATATATATATATTTATATGTATAAAAAGGTATGTACGTATACATACATTCACACGCGTACATTCAGGGCTCTTTAGCATGAGCTGCTGATTTTAAGGGTTAATCCAAATCAAATCAGCAAAGTAGCCTGCCGCACGATGTGTGTGTGTATGTATACATTTTTTCACGTATGTATATACGTGTATATACATGTATATATGTATACATATACACACGTATATACATGCATATAAATAACATACATGTATATGAATATGTATTTTTTTATATAACATTTGGACGGCACAAAAGAACACAGAATAAAATAGACAACACGTACAAGGACACTCGCATTGTAGATTGTTTAAGCTTTCGGCCTACTCTGAGGCCTTCTTCAGGTCAGCCTGATCTGAAGAAGGCCTCAGAGCATGTCTGTTTGTTTCTTAATATGTGAGAAAACATTCAGTGTGGTTAACTGAGCAGAATTTATGGACTTGGTCAAGACGATAGGAGTTGATTGGAGGGACAGGAGACTGCGACTTCACTGGCAAGTGTGGTGGATGGATAGCCGGAATGCGCAATTTTAAAGACAGCGTGGGGGGGGGGGTAAAGGCAGGAATGATTCATTAGCACCAGTGAGTTTCAACACACACGTGGCATGAGGCATGGTATGAGTCATGGGAAAAGAGGCAAGAGAAGAATTGGAAACGAGAGAGAGAGGAAGGTTCCTTTGAGGCTAAGCAGAATTCCCCAAATAATCCAACGAGGAGGACCACCCCTTAAGTGCAACCTTTTGGTCAAGGGCCGTTCCAAATTCGTCCACACCCTCATCAACAGTCCTGTGTATTACAGCGCGCCGTCGTGTGCGGGCCTCGCAAATATTCCCAAGAGGGAGTTCAAAGGTGGTTCGGTCGAAGTTCTGTCGTAGGATGAGGGATCGGGGTGATAAAAAGGGATATTTTTTATCACACCAGACTCCAACCCCTCGCCTCCCTCCGCCCCCCCCCCCCCTTTATCACTCCCTTTCACGTCTTTCTTCCTCGCCCCTATCATTCCACTTCACCTACCCACCCTTCCCCCCTCCACCATCCCTGGGGTCAACAAATGTCACGGTGGGTGTGGCGCCACCTCCCACTCCTCTCTTTGAAAACCGTCGCGGGGCAACGCCCCAATAGTGTTCAACCTTATTGGAAGGGGAGCGATACAAAAGTGTACGTATCTTGTGTACATATCCACTACTATGTCTATTTTCATGCGAATGAATGTGTGTGAAAGTCCCACGGATGTGAATAATAATGTACACTAAGACAGCACTGGAGAACAAGGGTCGTTTGACCACCAAAAATTCGGAATATGCCTGAGTTTCTCTTTTCTGTGCTTTTGCTCGCTAGTGCTCTCTTGGTACATACGAAGTTGGTCCCAGAAGTACCCGACCCAAAAATTTTGGGAAAAAATTTTTTTTTACAACATAATCTCCTTTCAGCTCTATGTACTTTTCCCAGCGATGTCCAATAAGTTCGATGCCCTTTTTAAAATAAAAACTGTCTTCCTCCTCAAAATAGCCATTAACTGCCGACATCAGTTCTTCACGGTTGAAAAATCTTTGACCACCGAGCCATTTTTTCAAGTTTGCTAACAGAAAATAATCCGAGGGGGCTAAATCTGACGAATGGGGTGCATGAGGTAGCAATTCAAACTTTAATTCGTAAATTTTGGCCATTGCAATAATGGATTTGTGAGCTGGTGCATTGTCTTGATGAAACAACACTTTCTTCTTAGACAAATGCAGCCACTTTTGCTTGATTTTTTCCCTGAAACGTTTCAATAAGCTCTCATAATACTCGCCGTTGATAGCTTTTCCTTCTTCAAGATAGTTAATGAAAATGACGTATCCCACGAACATCCCAAAAAACCGACGTCACGACCTTGCCTGCAGATGGAACGGTCTTCGCTCTCCTTGGAGCCGGTTCTCCCTTTTGAATCTATTGTTTAATTGTTTTTTGTCTCGGGTTTGAAGCAACGGACCCATATTTCAACCATAGCTATGATACAGCGACAAAATTCTGCTTTGTTGCTTTGAAACTTTGCTAAACACTCAATTGAAACATCTTCACGACACTGGTTTTGCTCGAGTGTGAGCAAACGCGACACCCATCTTGCACACAGCTTTCTCATGTCCAAATTTGCAGTTAAAATACGATGTACCGCACTTTTTTAATCAGGCGAAAAGCTGCGGATTCCAAGGGGGAAAATGCGTGTTTTCCATTTAGAATGGCTCGTTTTCGTGCTCGAATAAGTATTCGGTCAACGCGGCTCGTTTCCACCTTCTTACAATACATCCCTTTAGAACGAACTGCACCTACCTTCAATGACATTGTATCATTACTTTCCCTGCTAACATTCCCTCTTGTTTGTTCGTCCGATCCTCTGGAAGTGAGTGCTCTCGTCGAAACACCATCTGGTGGCCATATATCGAGCCTTCATAATAACCTTCAGTGGTCTCTCATTAGCTTAGTGATAAGAACCAGCCCTGCACCTTGAAGGCGTATTCCAAGACGAAACGGAGATCCTGCTTGAATTATGCATGTATACAGACTGCAATGAATGGTAGAAATACAACAGCTGTTTAGGCAGAAATACAACAGGTCTTTAGGCATGTCTACTCTCCATTTGTGAGTACCCTTCAATGGCCTCGGTGTTCCCATATTTCCTTTTTAATTTAAAATCCATTTAATCGCATTTTTGCGACCATATGGGTAATTAAAAAATGTTGCCCCCTCTCCCATGATTTTACAAGAGTTTTTGAATGATGGACGCACACGCAGACCGCCGCGGAGAACGCCCCGGTTCGACAGCGACCGAGACAAATGAGCATCACTGAGCGCATGAATCATTGTTGCTGTCTATTTTTCCTACGCGAATGAGGAATTTTTCGACTATTTTTCAAATCTCTAACATTCCGTGTAAAGCAATGCAAACAACGAGCCAGTCACGCCTCTTTCATGTCGCGAAAATTGTGGTCAGTTGCTTGAATTCAATGCTTGCAGGGACTGCAGATCATGGATATTGTGAAGGAGTTAAGAAAAGTGTGCAAATTGCAGTGTTTAGTGAGGTAACCTACGGATACTACACGAAATACTGCAAATATGTTTAATTTTCCGACTTTTTTTTCAGTTTAGCAAAACAGGAGCGCATAAAAATATAAGATATGCACCTACGAGTATACCTCATGTTTACACAACGTTTAATCTGGGCCAGACGAGTAAAATAATGTTTTAATATTTCCACCGTGACTTTGGTTACTTACTATTATAATTCATAATTGTCCGGGGAAATAATGAGTAATTGCGTATATCTGTGCTGGAATCTATCTCCCGTATCTCATCTTTATGGTCTGATCTACCTAAGTAGTGTGGGGCCATAATAATATCTTTTGTGTAATTGTTAAACTCGTTTTTTTCTGAACCTTTCTAAAATTCTCAAGTCTCGCTTGATCTCTTCGTATCTCGAGTGGCTCCCATCCCAATTTCCCTAAAAGGCCTGTCACACTCGTCTTCTTATTACAATTTTTCACGAGTCTAGCGGATTTTCTCTGGGCTTTATTTAAGTCTTTTACCCAATTTTTTACCAAAGAATCCCAAATAATTGCGGCATATTCCAAATGGGGTCTAACTAGAGCAAAATAACACCACTTTTTACTTTCTCATTGCATTCCCCGAAACACCCGTTTAATGAAGTAGACTTTCTTTAAATCGGATCCGCATATTGTCCTGATTGTGCACCCACATGATAGTCGTGTGGTGTTAGAGCTACCGTCCTCGTCACCACTTCATCGCGTGCACTCGACGAAGTGGTATGAGCATTGCAAATTTTGCATCAAATATTCTAACATGATTAAAAATTCAATGTAATAATAGGAGACGGGGTTTTGAAAAAATATTTCCCCTATTCTACGTAGCGCCCTTTATCGCCTTCAGGAAACACTCTGGTTGCAGGGAGAACGAAACAGAAAATGTATAGACGTCGATTACATTGTAAAAAAAAATCCCGTGAGGTATTAAAAAACACGAATGTTATTTATTAATGGGCGCACGATATTCGGGCGTACAAAAGGCATAAAATAAACATGTTTTACAAGTCCAAGGGATGGAAAAAATCAGGAAAAGATCGACGCCGACAAGAAGAAGTAGTCTAGACAAATCGGTATTTTTTTCACTCAACGACAGAACTTTTACTGTGGCTAATGACTAGGAGGCAGCTTTACCAGCTGCCCTGTCTAATCCGATTTTTACCATTCATTGACCTCCCCCCCCCCGGCCCCATACAATACGAGACGTACACCCGATTTCACCAAGCTTTCGCTGTTCTACGGTCATAATTTTACTAACGGGCAGTAACATGCCACAAAATCGTTGCACCAGCACTGAAACCAATCATTCTTTGATGGTGAAAGGTAATATCGATAATTGTGGAACATTAAAGCTTAATAATTTTGCAGAATGACATTCTACTGGCGTTTTTCCGTCACGTAAAAACTGTGCAAAGGTTTCAAATAATGTGTTTATTGAATTTTTCGATCGGAAACTGGATGATGGTATTGGTAGCCAAAGGCAGATTTTAGATGGACACAGAGTATCACTACATCACTTTGCTTCGTCTAAAAGAGACAAAAACTAGACACCCAATACACGAGACACGAAAAACTAACCCTCCTCCAATTCCGCATATTCCCCCTCCTCCCCTCTCCTTACCTGACCTGCCCTTTATCTCGTACCTTCCTTATTTTCTCACAGTTTTCAAAATCCCATTGCCAATCAAAATGCTCTGACTTCAACTTTTCTTCCACCTTTGCGTTTCTCCCACCTAACGTCACTCTCCTACCCCGTCACCATGCTTAGTACTATTGCGGGATCGTTTCCATCCCCGAACATTTCACCTTTTTCTTCCTTCTCCAAACCCAAAGTGCCTCAAGAACTTCCAATTTACCGAAATGCAAAACATTGCCTGGCAAACTGTTCCATCTGTTCTAGTTTTTTCCTCCTATTTGAACATTTAACTTGGCCATCCTCTCTCTGGAAAATTCTTGAAATTTCTTTCATTTATGTTTATTTTATCCCATATATATGGAATCTACATGTTCAGCAAATGACTGAAATCACTTTTCTAACTTTAATCAATGCTTGTACATCCGCAAAATTGGCTAATTTTATTCATTCCCCACCGACTTGCATTCCTGTACCTCCAATTTTGTCGAAATTTCATTAATTCTAACCAATTCACTCTATCAAACGTCTTTTTGAAATCTACGAAACAGACTTACGAGTATGTAAAACATAACAGTTTCAGGAGTTAGTGGAATTCCTTCATGATAAGGGTCAAAAAAAGAAACCTTGAACTTCCACGTGGAGATTTAATATTTCACGACCATGGTTTTGATACTGCGCATCATCACCTAGTGATGATTTTAATGTGCAGCATCGAAACCATGGTCGTGTAAAGTATTAAATCTTTATGTGGAAGTGCAAATTTTCATTTTTAACCCTCATCAGACATATGCATCCTAATTGTGTTTTATGTTTCTCTCTATCAGCGATCGCATCATTTACTACTACGGTATCACGATTGCCTTTTCCCTTCCAGAAATCAAACTGATCATCCCCTAAGTAATCATTTGCCTTGATCTCCATCCTTTCGTTGATTATCTCACTTTAGCTAAGTACATAGCCAAACATACTGATCTAAAATATTCACATAAGGATGCCTTTCATTTTTTTGATGGGGACTTAAATTGACAATGTTTGAATCGTTACCGTTATCAAATGAACTTCAGGACTGTACAGCCTATACTTTACTTTGAATTTATTGCTATCCATGGGCATTCTAAAAATATTTTTGTTGATCCTTATTTGAACCGGATCCAGTAATAGCGGAGTAATATCCTCGACCTGTCCACTAACAAAGATCCACCGGGCTTGATTCCCGCTGATATGGGTTTTCCACCACCTAGGACTTACATTTTTTTTCTATGAAGTTATATTCATGTTCATTCATTCCAGGTAAAGGCCAAAAAATAAGGCTGACTTCGGATTATTGATAAATTAATGCATAAAAATTGAAGAAATTAATCAACAATTTTGCTTTTTCCTCACACAATAAATTTAATCATTTGTGTTGATTGAATCTTCAGTTTACCTTGTCATATTTAGCAAAAAAAAAGAAATTTCGATTGATAATATCGCCTGGGATGGTGTCTTCATCCTCTATCAACTACATTTATTCAGGTTTAGTCAGCGAAAAGATTTGGAAAAACAATGATTGAGCATAGAGCGTGTCGTGCTTCTGAAAAGCTAGATCCAAAAATATAAGTTATTTCACCAATTCCAACTCACCATTCTCACTCATTTTCACTCTTTCCAACCTCCACCGTACCTATCAATAGCCCATTTCATTAGTAAAGTCGTGGGGTACATAATACCTTGGTTGACAACGACTGAAGGTCATTCGCTTCCTTCCTGTGGTAGGGGTATCTAAGGGTTTCGCACCCTTTTCATTAGTTCTCACGCCCCCTCAGAAAAGAGGGAGTTGAAAACGGGATCACTTAAACTTAGGGATCAAGGAGGACATGTTGTCCTAAAAACGATGACTACAATTCAACTCAGAGCGAACACACTTATCGCGCTCCATATCAAAGTTTTAACGGCTCTTTTCTTAACATCCTACCTCAACGTCCCTGTCATCAACTCACTCGTTGTGAAAGCATCCTTGCTTAGCGCAATTCTTCTCCTTACGTCCCTACTACTTTGGCCGTGTTGGTCCAAAACACTTCCAAGATACGTAAACAGTTCCACCTGCTCTACTTTTTCCCCTCTTATTTTAATGTTTAGCTTAGCCTTTTTCTTTCTGGAAAATTGCATAACCTTTGTTTTATTAATATTGATTCTCATCCCATATTTATCGCACTGAACCTCCAATTCACTCAGCAATGCTTGCAACCCCTTGGCTGACTGGCAAACTAATGCTTGGTCATCAGCAAACCTAACCGATTTTACGAATTACTCTCCGACTTTCATTCCTACTTCCAGTTCTTCCCATGCCTCTTTAATCATTTCCTCCACATATACTTTGAACAGCACCAGTGATAATGGCCAACCCTGCCTTACACCTCTTCCTAGCACTGCCCATCCGGACTCTCCGTTCCCCACTCGCACCTGAGCAGTCTGAGACATGTACAGGTTGCGGATCAGTCTCCTGTCCCTCCAATCCATTCCTATTTTCTGCAATACACGCATTAATTTTTCCCAATTCACTCTATCAAACGCTTTTTCGAAATCTACGAAAAAGGCAAATACATCCTGATTGTATTCTATATTCCTCTCGATTAGTGATCTCATTACTGCAATGATATCACGCGTACCTCTCCCCTATCTAAACCCAAACTGATCATCCCCTAAGTAATCATTTGCCTTACTCTCTATCCTTTTGTTCATGATCCTGAGAAATAATTTAGCTGTACGTGAGACCGAACTTATTGTTCTGTAGTCCTCACATGACGTAGCCTTTACCTTTTTCGGAATAAGAACTAACACCGATCTCACAAAGTTTTCCGCCAAATTATTTCCTCATAGATTTCGCAATATTCTCATTAAAATTCTAATGCATTTTACTTGACCTAAACTTTTTTTGCCCTTCATTATATTCTTCAACTCCTTACACACGTCATCTGCCTTCGTTCCTGTGCTTGCTTACACCATTGTATTCCCTCCTGTTCCCATCTAATCAAGCATTTTCCTTTTCCTAAACGTCCCACTACCTTTAAATGCCTTCTTCTGCCGTATCTGATTTCTTTCAGCAACTTTTTCTCTTCTCCTCAAACCATATTTAAACATAAATCAGTAAGTCTTTCTCTTCGTCTGCATTGCTTTCTTCATTGTCCCCCATAGTAGTAATGTCTCCCAGATCTTCAAACTTAAATCTCATTATCTTGCCTCCAAGGCCATCCTTCTGAGTCTGAAGTTGTTTTGCTTCATGCCTTATCGCTTTGGAATATAAATTGAATTACGCAGACAAAAATCACCTCACTGAAAGATAGTTCACCCTGCTGTGAAATTCCATTTGATTTAATGCTAGGTCAAATAAATTTCTTTCTCTGAATTTTTGAAATCACAGTGAAAAAGCACGTATTCAGCGAATTATTATTTTCTAAAACGCAAGACGAGTGCGCGGTCTTGCGTTTTAGTCGGACTCTTTCATGGTCGCATCTTTGCATGGCAACCAAAGGCATAAAATACGATATCGGCATAAAACACTCTCCACGTGCATTCCCACGGGCGATACACAGCAATGGCATCCGAGGTTGATTTTTTGAATTCGATTGCGCCGGAATGGTTTGAATCGGAAAAAGGAATACGAGACGTGTATCATTACGCTGGGCGAATTTCAAAGAGAGATGATAAGACGGCAGAGTAATTGCTGGACAGCGTCCAAGTTCCCAGCCGTTCCAGTATCGCGCGAAATTATCAGCTACGATTACCCGGCTCCCCTCTTCCGGAAGTAATGCGGCACGCAAGGCCACCAAAGTGGTTGGTTGGCTTTGTGTTTTATTTCCATACTTGGCACGCGATTCGAAAAATGTTGGTCAACATTTGTTCCATCGCCAATGCCAGAGCTCCGTCTTGTGACGACACAAAGACCTCTTATTACCGCAAAGAATTGCATTAGCCTCACATTTAGTAATAAACTACATGTCCATAATAAGTATTATGGATATTAACCATATTAAATTTCAGTATAGAACCAGCTGCTCATATGTAGCTTCCTTGTAAATACGGCAATGAAATCACGAGACCAAAGATTAGCGCTCATTAGGTCAAGACACTTTGCAGTACTTCGGTCAAATCGATGCCAGTACAAATAATTAACATAAGATTGCGAAATCACTTAAGGATACATTCAAGTAGTCAAATGGGCAGAATTATGCGTTAACAGAGATGTATTTATTGTTATTTTAATTCATAGTGTGCCGTTTAGGGCCGTTTTTTATGGAAACTTAATAACAAGTCTACATGTCTTAGTCTCACCCAATTAGAAAAAACCTGACACCCCTAAACAAAAATCAACCCTCCTTCAATTTCGCAGATTTTTCAAGGTCCCTTCATTCCGTACAACATTCATACATATCCCTTTCCTTTCCATTTCTCGCTTGCCTAACGTCCTTCTCGCTATACACGCTTATATAAGTCTTCAACATCAACATCCCACTGCCAATCAATATGTTGTTACATCCTGCCTTCATCCTTTCTCCTTAGAATTTCTCCCAACCATCTCCTCTCCTCCCACACCATTTCACATTGCACCACTTCCCTATTTGTTTCACTTTCTGTTCACATCACCTTCTCCACAACCTACATGGCTTCATACCCGTACGTAAATCGTTTCATAACGTGACCCCATCGTCAGAAGAAGAATTAAGGCCGCCCTTATTTCATTTTCAAAATATATTAGAAGAATAAAGTTTGACAATTAAATAAGAGTGCCCTTAATTCTTCTTCTGACGATGGGGTCATGTAATGAAATATACATTTTGATTGTAGAAAAGTTTCATGGATGCAAATAATAATTTAAACGGAGAAACGAGATAGCCCTAGAGAACAAAATCACAGAGAAACAAATAAAACTCACACGTAATCCGAATTTTTGTGGTCATACCACCTTTCTCTGGTAAATTAGGAATATGTGTGAGTTTTATTCGAAGGGGTTTCTCTGTGATTTCTTTCTCTAGGACTATCTCGCTTCTCCGTTTAAATTATATATAAATGTATATATATATATATGTGTGTGTGTGTGTGTGTGTGCAATATCTTCCAAAGGGGGGGAAAGCGTCACTGACGTCATCCGCCTCATGAAATCGGCCCGTGGGTAGTAGAGGTAGGGTTTGAATGGGAGTAACCTCGGGAGGTGGGATGCTTGAGTGGAAACGGAGGGAACGTCGGTTGGCGGGGTTGGAGGGGTGGGGTGGAGGAAAGGCCCTTTTCTCTCGCTCCCGCTCCCACTCCTCGTCATCATTTTTTTTTCAATTTACGAGCAGCCTCGCCCTCCCCTGGGTGAAAGGCGGGTAGGAATGCGATGGAGGACGACTCATGCAGGTGAGGAGACGACACGGGAGCGGGGGCGGTGTCAAGCGTGACTGCGGTGACATTTAACACGCTCGAGAGGGTGCAAATTCTCCCTCCCTACCGCCCTTTTGCCTACTCCCTCCCTCTCGATAGCGATATGTAGGAAGCAAGAGATGGAATTCGACTCCGAAGCAGACCCCTTAAAGCCTGGAAGAGGAGCGAGCGATTGAATGCTCCCCGCACCTCAAGGTAACCTCACCGTCGGCACCTACAAGCGATGCCCTCTGTGCGGATAACGTGGGAGTTAACTCCTAAAAAAAACCGGGACGGATGGAATGGCGGGAAATCACGAAGCGGACGACAGCATTCGCGGATAAGTGATTCATTCCATTTCGATGGAATTCAGTTTGCGCCTTCTGTAAGGATCCGTCAAATATCCAACTTTCCTTCCGATCGCCCTAATCAAATATCCGTTCCGAAAACCAGTCCTATATCTGAAGAAAGGAAGTGAATTAATCCCATTTTGGGTGGACGGAATAGCTTATGGCGAAAGCTTTGTCTACCGATTGATTCATTTAACCGATCGGAAAAACGTAACAACCAATTTCACATTGCACAAGTGAAGAGATTTTGTTTAATTGGAATAATAATCCAAACAGATGTATTAAAAATACACTTTGAAGCCCTTTTAGAAGGTTGATAAACGTTTAAACAATTCTGAAATGGCAGTATCATTTGTTAAACACACTTCCGATGTGAGATCTTCGACGATGGCGAAAAATTGAAATTATTTCTTCAAAAACAATTACTAACGATGTAAGGATAATGATAGATATGAAAAGTTCCTTTGGATAAATTCTACCTTTATGTACGGTTTGTTGAAAACTCATTCGTAGTCGATTATAGCAATATATACGAGCAATATCTATACATTCCTTATTCCTTTTCCGTACGAAAACACCGAATTTTCAATCACCCCTACTCCCTTGATAAATTTATCTCAAACTCCATCGAGGATTTCCTGAATCCCTCCTGAACAAAAGAATCCGAAGGGATGATTACACTCCCAGACCTTTCTCCACCGCAGAAACCCACCCCTTTTCAATTTGTGCCACCTACTTCCCTGGCATATAGTTTCTGAGAACTATTCTAAAAATCCCCTACCCCATCCTTAAGAATCACAAATCTACCACCAACCTTCTTCCCAAATATCCCTCCGTTACTTTCAAACGCTAACCTAACCCAGATTTCTCCAAATCAATCAATTTACAAAAATGACAAAAATTAACAGAAAAACCAATGGAATCTCCGCCCCGTCCCTAAGCTAGTCCCATGCTCTGCAATAAACCGAGATGCAAAACACGTCCTATTTCCAAAACCTGAATCCCATCCCTCTCCCACCCGGTTTTTTCTAACTCTCTCCCACCAATTGCATACTTCTCTCCAGTATTGTAGCTTATCTTCTGAAGTGACAATTACACCCTGTCTTCTACATTGGACGGTGCACCACACCCCAAAACATTAGAATTAATAACCACCGTCCCACATGCAAGAATTCTTCCCTGTTTGAGATTCTAACAATCCCAAAGTACGCCTCCGAACATAACACTCCATTTGATAATATTCTATAATGTCTCTATTTTAACAGCCCTCCGACCCTCTACACAAACTCAAATCCATTGAACAGGTATATTATATGGCTCCTCGATTTCTCGGATGAGCCAGGATTTAATATCATACACAAATTACCTTACCTTCCAGATATGTGCATTCCCCATTATCTCCCAAAACATTCCGCTTCAATTCCATATTTCCAACCTTCCCCTCCCAAACCTGAATGTATATATTTTTAGACATATATACGATGTAGATAAATATATAAATGTATATATATATATAGTATATATTTATATCATAGTTTTCGTGTGTATACATGTACACATTAACACAAAACATAGCAACACTACGTGGTTAGAAAACTCATGATTTAACTTAAAACTTAAAATACGAAATTTTAGCAACGCAAACTCCCTAGCGCGTTCGGACAACTCGTTATTCTGATCACTTATCTTACATATGAAAAATAAAATCTGTTCTATACTTGATCCTCTAATTTTATTTACATGATCTCTCCCGCTGTAATATTAGTAGATGGTTCATTTTCGACACAAAAGAGATTTAATGTATACCATAAAATAATCTTCACCCAAACTAATCCACCTAATAATTTTAACAACCTCATATACGCTACTCTGTTTATCATAAGAGCGTTTTACAAATCTAGCTCCTCTACACTTAACACGATTCAATTTCGCAATCAATCCAACTTCGTGAGGGTCCCATATACGTACCAGCAACACATTCCAATGGAGGCCTAACCAGGGAAAGATGATATTTCTCTTTGACCTTTTCATCACATCTACCCAGTACTCTTTCAATAAATCATAATTGTCTGTTAGTTCTTCTACACATTCCCCGTGTGTTCCACTCAGGAGAAGTCGTGGTTGAGTGTAACGCGTAGGTATTTCATTGAGTCTACACTTTCCATTTCGGTTTCCCAATGCAGTGGGCGTATGGAAGTGCATTGCTCGTTTTCCAAAAATTCATCACTACGTACTTTGTCTAATTTTATTCTAATTCCCAGCTGTCACACCAATATTACAGAGCATTAATGTAACTTGCTAAAGCTGCTTAATCCTCGAAGACTAGCGATCTCCTAGTAAACCACGACGTCGTCGGAAAGTAAATGCATCTTACTATTAACCAGTTAATAACTTCCAATAGATTTCAAACGTTCATATATTATTTGTCAAAAGTATTATTTAATAAATGCTAAAAGTCTTTTTTAGTGAATTTTAACTATTTTCTTTCAAATATATATTCAAGTGCTGCCTTATGCCAACACTGGTTGAATTCAATGACAATAAGCTATTTGTCAACGTTAATTTTGAACGCTCGAATTGCATAATCTCATGCCACATATCCTTGAGATGGCTTTCAGGGTATCATGCAGGTGCACTCAACCAAAATACCACAGGGAACGACGCGAAGGAAGCAGCGTGCGCACAACCGCTCGAGTCTTAGGAAACAATTGCAAGCGTGCCGCTGTGTCCTCACCTTCCTTCCCGAATCGTTACCCCCTACTCCGCTCATTCCTCACGCGCTCGTCCGCCCCTTAATCCTGAGTGTTCACTCTCGGTTAACCCCCTTGAGAGTGCTGTAGTTCCCCTATCTCCCCTCGAATCGTAAAATAGTAAAGCTATCCTTTTTGTTAGATTCACCTTAATATGGTATACATACATATGAAGCAAAAGTCTGCAGAATTATTCCCTATTATAAAATGACAAGGAAAGGAAAACAAGGAACGCCAAGAGAATTCGACAGTGAACACATGTAAAGTCCACCCTGTTCCTAAAGACCCGAAATGATTTTCTTCGATTCAACCCCAACATAATGTAACAAATAAATTGAATGAATGTGTTCGCAAGATCGTAATCTGGATGGAAAGTGAATTTATGAAACACCTAGCATTACAAATAAAAGGTCAATAAGCATAATAACTAAAACAATCAAAGTTCAACCATATAATAGTGAGCTTGCCTCACAATTATAAAAAACAAATGAAATAACCACCATCAGGAAGTGCCCACACTGACTCACGTTGAAAAACATTTTAACCAACAGGTTTCAACGTTTTATCGCCGTTAATTAAACGAAATAACGAATGAGAAACAAAAAATGGTTGACATTTGCTGAAAAAAGGTATTTCTACATGGGCCTAAAATGTTAACAATTCGTCTCTTAGGAAACATTCTTTGGAGCCTTCTTGAAAAAAATTGTTCGATTCCTCACAAATTCACTCCGAGAATAATGCGTCGAGGTAATTGCATTTGCCGCAACATTAAAAATACTTTAACTATAATCTGAATATAATACTTAATATCAAATGAACATGCTAAAATTACTTAAAACACAATTACATATTGTATAGGTAGATTAAATTACCATGTTTTTTTCGTTGGACACCTTGTCATCTCTTTTGGCGGATATCCGTGGGATTTCTTGCTTTCCTGAGTTGATTACTTTTCTGTTGCCACGGTAAAGACGAGTGGTACAAATTATGACGACTTTGAAATTTAACGCCATTATAACCTATTTTTTTTGAGACAATAGGTGAAATTACAAAATGGCTGACTGTCGACCACCACTGCCAAGCCTAGGACGTTAACTAGCCTTAGAATTTGATTCGATCGTTTTCGATGTTTCATATGTTTAACACTATGACGTTATCAATAAAATATAATTTTTTCAGCAAAATATTTTCTTGTTTCTTGATTTTCATTTCCACCTTTCTTCAAATTCTGAACCCATGAATGAAGACTATAACTTTTCAGACCACCCACGTATTTCTTGCCGTTCAAGTTTCCTCCAAATTCGACTGGTGAAAGCGTAATATCTCGCCTCTTAATGTCCGATTGTGTGTTCGAATTTCCTTCCATGTGCCTCTTCCTCCTTCCGTTCTTTCCACTCTGCCTTCCTTATTCCCTCGAGCAATCTGTTTGATCCTTATCAAATCCCCTTCGGTGCCTCATTTCCATTGCTCTCATTTTCCTGGTTTCCTAATATATCGATAAATCTCACTCGTTATTCGACAAGATTCCTTTCATGACAAAGACTAAGGTGCCGCATTGCGGCAAGGTTTCATCCTTCATCGCACCGGTCTTATAAATTGGCGATTCCTTGACAAAATAGGTCAGGATTTTAATGTTCCGTCTTTGACATACTACAGTTTAGGTGCTGTGCAACTCTTTGGTTTTCGCGTACTTGTACATTAAGGAAGATGAGTTAATCGAAGCGTTCGTCGTTATTTAAGGTTCATAACATAACAGAAATATACCAGATATGTGTTTGACGCATTCGATAACTACCCCTTGCATCAAGCCCCAGGAGGTTTGTATAAAAAGTATCGGTGAGAATTTCCTCCTGACGTGTGTGTTAAGTGTTGGATTCAGACAGTTGGTTAGGCACGTATTAGCATTGATAAGATGGCAGTGAACACCATTATCACTGAAAATTCGGCAATGATAAACGTTCTACGCTCAACTCGTCCCCAAGGTCTTTGGTCGGACGACCTAGAAGAGTACAGCCGAGTGTCTGCTTGCAAAGACCTTCTGCAAATACATCGTGACGATTCCCCAACCCCCTTACAGTCTCGACTTGCCTCCAGCTGACCATTTCCTATTCCCAAAAGTGAAATCCTCCCTTCCTAAAAGGACATCACCATGAAAACCTAAGTGTCGTCAAAGAAGTTTGCACGAATACCCTCAAGGGCCTTCCGGAATCCGCCTAACAGGGAGCCTTCTAATCGTGGAAAAGCCGCTGGTAAGAGTGTGGCGATATTCAATGGATGTGCTGATTGAATCATTCTGAGGCATTTCAGCGATATCTGAAATGAACCTATTTTTCCGATACTTTTTATACTAATTTTTCGTTCTACTTGAGTACAAAATTAAAATTTGGCATAGCAATAAGGTGGGCAGTCCCTTATTTACTTTTCCCTATGCCATGTGTACATTGCCAGGATGATCTGCTATCGATAAAAATCACACATCTTGAATGAAGGGCTGAGGGTGTCCAGAGGATCGAACCCGGTCCTCCGATCAGTGACATAGCACTCAACTTACTAGACTACCACACTCCTTTTAAGTTTACCAATAAAGGCGAAAGTTATTTATATATTTTTTATTCACAAACCGTCATAGTTTATCATTAAGTTTCGTAGCGTGATTGAAAAATGAACTACTGGAGGCAGCCACGCAATTAGACGCGCACGCGCCGTGTTTCCCTCCTCTTTCCCTCCACGTTTCTTCCCCTACAGTCTCCACCCCTTTCAAAGGTCGTCTCGGCTAACGAATTGCCTCTTGGGATCGATACCCCCGTCATACACCCCGATCATTGGCGGGGGCGAACATCCCCAGACTGGGGGAACGGACGGGGGCCATCTCCACCTCACCGACACCCCTTTACCCCTACTCTGGTCCACATATTACCCTCCGAGCCACCACTAGGGTGTGTGGCAGGGGGTGATATCACACCAGGCATGTAACATCCAAATGAATTTTAGACTAATTGGTGGGAAATATGGCATCTTAAAGCTCTCTTTTCTACAGTCAATCTCTCCTATTTTATTTCCGTGATTTTTCCAACCGCAGTGCAATTGGTGTAATAATAAATTTTCAGCATCTTCACTAAATCCATCAAATGAAAGTGGAAACGTGCTTTCACAATTTCCTTCCAATTTATGGAAGACAGTTGGTCCCTGCTTCGCTTCGTCATCGACGAGGCAAAAAAAGAATTAAAGGAAGGATAAACGAATTAGTCCCTCCATCCCCAAGTCCACGAACACACTCAAGGACTCCATTAGCAGCGGACTCGTTGATTCCGCCGCGTACCCCAAACCTTCGGATTCTTAGCCGTTTTTTTCTGACCATCAAACACAGTGATCAGACCCAAAGGTTGGTTTGACAGGTGTGGATTGAGTTGACCTTAATACTAATTAGCACTATTGGCGGGTGAAAATCACTCATCAGCAGGGTATTAAGAATGGCCAGTTGCCTGTTATGTGCGGCCTGTGTTTTTCCAGGAAGATGCAGCACCTACCCCAAAAAGATCACACAGCTTGGGAGAAAGACGGAGGGCTCCAAGAAGGATCACCTGGAATCGAGTCCGGGTCTTCCAGTCACTAGTAGAGCGCTCTACACACTGTTCTCACACGTCATTTAAAGAGTTGAAAAGTGCTTAAATAATTCTTAAATGCCTTCATCATCAGTCAACTTGTATTTACACAAGCACTTTATGGCGTATGGGATCATTAAATTTAGAAACATAAAACTCGGTCATACTTGGTTTGGGCAATAAGTGTCGGGAAAAGTTTCGCAAAAATAGATTTATTTCAGATATTGTCCCAATTCCTCCAAAATTCTTCGAAATACATCCCCTGAGGGTCGATACACTTTTGGCATCGGCTTTTCTACGACTCGAATGCTTCCTAATAGGTGGATTACGAAAGGTCCTTAAGAGTACTCGTGCGAGCTTCTTTGACACCATTTAGGGTCCCATGGTGGTATCCTATGAGAGAGGATATAACTTTTGGGAACAGGAAATAGCCAACTGGTAACAAGTCGGGACTATAAGGGGGTTGGGGAATCGTCGCGGAGTCGTTGTAGGTCTTTGCAAGCAGACACTCGACTGTACTCTTCTTGGTCGTCTGTACAATGACCTTCGGGACGGATTCAGCGCAGAGCTTTCGGGTCGCCAAATTTTCAGTGATAATGGTGTGTGCACTATCATTTTATCAATGCAAATACGATCTGCGATCATGCGCACACTTAACCGACGGTGTGGAATTTCAGCACTTCACGCAATGCCCGTCAGGAAAAAAATGTTACCAATAGTTTTTATGCAAACAATGTGGAGGTATGGAAAGTGAGATGGTAGACCATCATCCCACTTCTCTAAAAACATCCCTCGTCTTCCCCGGAATTCTCAATTAATTTCGCGAAGTTCCTCCTCATATGCTCGTATATGTGTGCTCATTCAAATGTGACCGCATTTGACCCGCAGAGCGTTGCTACTGCCGAGGATCATGTGCGTTGTCGTGGAAGTGTCCTCACGAGTCACTATATATGTCTCTCTCTCTTTCTTTCTCGCAGAGCACGGATCCAAGTGAGATGAGGAGAAGGCTGCGACGGCGTCTGCGTCCGGAAGTGACGACAAGGGCCATCACGATGGCAGCGCCGCCGCCGCAGCCGTGGGGGTGGGAGGAGGGGGCAAGGGGAAGAAGGACGACAAGTCCGCGTCCAAGGGTCACCACCACCTGAAGAAGGAGGCGGCGGGGGGCAGCGAGGGGCGCACATGACGCCGGCGGATCCCGTCGGCGCCCGAGGCGGAGCACGAAGGCGAGGAAGGGTGGGACAAGGTGCCCTTGACGACGGGCCATCCCAACCAGCCCGTCGAGATGCCCTTCGTGCGTAGGAGGTGAAAGGGTGGAGGGAGGCGCCGACTGGAGGATCATGGAAGAAGAAGAGGGATTCGGAGGAAACGGGGGAATCATGATGTGTACACGAGCCCGTTTTGGGAAGGACCATTAACGCCTTGGCTACCACTTGACAAAGAAAAGGGGGTGCTGCACACGCCTTTATCATCTTAAACATATATATATATATAATTTTTTTTAATGTGTGTGTTAATCACTCCACCTAGACACACACACGCACATAAATAGTGGAAACGCCAAGCTCCGACAACACGCAGTAAATAATAAATGCGCCATTAAAATACATTCACAAGTAACTGCATATATCACATTGATATTTTTACGTTTCAGCGGCCATGTTTCCTTCTTAGCATGAAGAAAAATCCTAGGCGAAGGCTGCATGTCCTCCGGAACATTAAAGTAAATATGGGAGTAACCTTTTTATCCGTGCCTGTTTCCAAAGTGTCTTTAATATTTAGTGCGTGTGCGTGTACATAGTTTATACACATATATATATATATATATATATATATATATATCTCAAATCCTCAAAAAAATTTCATCCGTACAACATGGCAAAATTGTATTGAGAGGGTGTAAAACAAAAGAAAAACATCACATACGATACCCCTGATTTTGTTGCACCCTCGGGAGGATAGAGAGAATCCATATATTCCGAAGTGAAATTTCAATACACCCCCTTTTTTTCTAAAAGGTGACAGCCAAAGTGTTAAAATAACAAAAAATGAATTGAAACTGAAACGGAGGGCGGGGGTTGGGGGAGGGCGAAGGGGTTGAAAAATGGTGGGAGAGAACAAGTGAGAAGAGCGGATGCGCTGCATACTGTGGGTGTCATCTTCATCGTCGAGGAAACGTTGAAAATGTTTTAAACTCATTTGAGATGCAGAAAATATGTATAACTTGATGTTTTCCCGACATCGACATCGGTGTGACAATTTACGT
This sequence comes from Hetaerina titia, assembly GCA_037158775.1. Lineage (NCBI taxonomy): Eukaryota > Metazoa > Arthropoda > Insecta > Odonata > Calopterygidae > Hetaerina > Hetaerina titia. The sequence continues at coordinate 104,839,077 of CM073771.1, read as the reverse complement.
TGACGTTTTTTTGTAAATTTCGATCGATTCTCTCGGCACCATTTCTTTGAAACCATATCGAAAAAATCGAGGGATGTCGACTTACCATGGCGCTTAGCACCGTGGCGCATGAAGAAACTCTTTTGAAGAAGTGACTTCATCCGCGAATTCTCTTTGGACAGCGATGAATTGCTTTCGCGGTGGTGGATTTTTGAAATCATATTATTCGGAAATGAGCAACGGAAATGCGCACGGACCAAAATTGGCTTCTCGACACGCCTCAGTGTGTACATGGTGGTCAGCACGAAAATGGGGAGTACGAAATGCAAACATACACACATACACCAACAAGAACAACAACAACATCACACGCGCAAACATCCGATGAAAAAAAATCGGATTTCTCGAAACTCGAAAAGTTTTTTTTTCTTTTCTTCTTCCTCAAATTCAATGAAAACTGTTTGCAAATTTAGTGCCCATTCGACGTCCACCACGGCATTGCATTGAAAAGCACGTCAGGGAAGAGAAAGTTTCGATAAAATTTCAAATTAAAAAGAAAACCGAAAAGTTTTCGAACATTTCTTCCCAAAACGGTTTCGAATCCAAACACTTTTGTTTGCCACTTTCGATCAACTCCCACCAGAGAGCGTGGGTTGTGATTTCGACCCCAAAAATTTGAAAATAAAAACAAAATGGTTGCCTTTTGTCGGTTTCGATGTGTGAAAGGATTTTCGAGATGTACAAAAGTGGTTCTATCGGGTAAGAGGGAGGGTGGTTTTTTTCGTGGTGGAAGGAGGGGGAAGAAAGGAAGTGTATGATTAGAAGTAAATTTTTGCAATTGAGATCACCAAATGTCTTAGGATAAAAAAATAACAAATGTCAATTTTTAGGAGAAACTTAAAGTGAACGCAAAATAAGAAGACATCATTCCTCTTTAAGAAACCAAATTCCCTTACCTAATGGATTAAGATAACGATTAAGATAATCCCACAAACCATCAGTTAATAACCACACCTTCTGTTTGTAACTACTTCGCTAAAATAATATTTCTAGCATCTATTTCTCTGTCTCTAATCGTAGATTTGTGTAATATTTTATAATCCCTTTTAGGCTTATCTTCTCTTTATCTTTACCCTTTAAGCATGAGAAAAGTATAAGCCTGTTAACATACATAAATTTTTCCTTCATCGATACGATTGCAGCATGAGTGCGTATAAATGCTTTGACACAATTCGATCATCGTTTCACGTTCGCTTGCACACATAAGTAAACAAAAAAACACACACACACACGACAACAACTCACTCAAGAAAGGTGACCACGAGTCGTCCGATTTTCTCCTCACGCCTTCCGCAAAAAAAATTGAAATCTCTCCAACCGTCCATTTTGTTTCAATTGTTTTTTTCCACGACAATGAAAGCAAAAGGCGTGATGGAAGCCGTCAGTTCCGATTTCGGAAAAAAAATTAATCAAATCCTTAATACCTGGTTCTTAAATCGACGGAAATCTGCCGTCGTTAAAGGGATGACGTTTACAAAAAAATAATTCATTTTGAAATCCCTGGGGGGAAACAGGTGGGTGCACTCTTCACAACCTGGAATGGGAAGCATTTTTCCGCGCGAAACGTTTTGTGAAAATGTCGACACGCAAAGGAAAAGCAGAGGACATAAAAACAAACACATTCTCAACCTATTTCTACAGCAAGCGATCTAAGAAAATCTTCTTCTGCTAGCAAGAGCGATGTGTAGCGTGTGATTGATTCCTCTTCATTATTTCTTTAAGTACTACCCAATAAGTGCGACAACCTTATTGTAAAAAAATCAATACTTTTAAATATACTTGAAACTAAATACCGTGTTCCTAGTAACTAAAAGGACATATTTTAAAGTGCTTTGAGTTCACTGAAACATTGTTAAGACTCCGTTTAAACAGCGCGAGTTTTGAAAAAGAAACATCACAAGATTTCCCGAAGCGAATTCAATTGAAGCAATCGGTCGGAAAATGGATATTCAATTTAATAAATAAAAATATGGTCACTCATTGTTTTGTTCGTCATATGTTTTATCGCATTCCAGCTTAAGATTCGATGTGAACAATGACGTAATTAATACTAGTGACGTCACGTTTCGTCTAAAAAGAGGTAGCCTTGGTTTGATAAAGGAAAAAAGCTTTAAATTTCCGATGAAATTAATCAATCGATGCACCAAAATATTCCTCATGCACACACAATTCGATTGTCACTTACGAACGCATTTATTCCCAAAATTTGATCGCGATCCATAGCCATTCATCCAACCACGTTAAAAATCCGTCATGCTCACTTATATGTAAATATATATATCGTTTAAATTCTCAACTGGCAACTGGGATGAATGAATTCCCTTTTCCCTACGCTATTTCCTCAACATAAACTTTCTCCTTCGCAGTTTTTTCCTCAGGGAAATGAAATCGAACCTTTTATATCGCTGGCCCCGATTCGATTCCGTCTCGAGACGATGAAACAGGTCAATTCTCTCCTCACTTGTCAACAGCTAAACCGCGCGTACATGGGGAGGCATTACAAAAGGAAAAGAGAAATAAGGGTTGATTTAGCGCGTGCGCGCAAATACGGTCTCGATAAAACAGGTCGTCGCCCGCCCTGGGGCGAGGCAGAATCCACCAAGATCGAATTCAAATCGATCGAGAGGGAGAAGGACCAGATTTCCCCACGATTTTCCTTCGAATCGACCCATGCCTTATTAAAAATAAAGGGAAATAAACCTAAATGGTCAACTAAATAATTAAGCAATTGCAACAGTTCAGTCGAAACCCGTCATCACGCCCGCTTGACCTTTGACCTCTCTTTCTCTCTCTCTCTCCCTAAGATGCTGAATCCTACGAGAATTCATCGTTACCTCCATGCTGCCATAAAACGAAATAAAACCGCTAAACTCATACTAAAACGTGTCTTACAGCATATCTGTTTCATTTTTTTCCAATTCTCATATCCATTTCGATCGCTCCCCCCTCTCCCCCCCCCAATAATCGAATCTCTTCGTCAAATGGGGCGAGATCTTGTTCTTCAGGCATTTCTTCACCATGACATGTTACATAACGAAATAAATGAATCCGTTCCACGCGAGAATCATCCCGACACCTCGCTCCTTAAAAATAAAAAGTGATATTTTTCGAACAAGAGTGCGACATAACCGCGGGAGAAATTATTTTCCGGAGACATGTGATTTCGTATGAGGAAAGTAAATGATTTTAACGCGGAGTGAGACGGTCAATTTTTCCCCCCCTTTCTAGGCATAGATCATCCAAGTGAAAAGAGAGCCAGGGATGATGTTTAAATATCCCGCCTTTGATGCGCAGCCTAAATGATACGTCTCGGGTCTCGAAATGACGACTGGGGGCGCAAGGAGTTGCGCGCCTGATTATTACCTCTCCCGATTAGGAAACGACCCTAGGGTTTTACGGAGTTCGGTCAACCTCGCGCGCGACGCCATATCTGAACTTAAGCCATTATTTATATTTTTGACCAGTAAAAAAATATGCATAAAATCCAGAAAGATCTAGGGTTACCCTAGAAAATTCCGGATAGATAATTTTAGGGCTACACGCAAGTATACCACTAGCGAAAGCCGTTTAATCTAAGGTCAACAATGACGTCGCAAAGACTTGAGTCGGCCGCACATTTGTGTCCTAGGGCTTTCGTTCCAAACGAAGCTTCAGGGAGCAACGGGATTACACCGATTACATCAGGATATATCTTCGATTGTGTGCCGTGAGAACTTCATTCCACCACCACTTTCCTAGCTGACACCGCTCCCCACACTAGTAACTCACCGCCGGCCCAACACGCGCGTAATACGTCACCTTCGACTTATTACGCGCACGCCGCTGTTCACTGGAAAATCCAACTCCCCCATAATAAGAACCTTCCGGCCCACGCCACAGCATAATAGCGAGCGCTAGTAGCGTATACTCCTCTTCCCCAATAGCAACCAACATGAGCACCCTCAAGCAATTTAAAAGACTATTAATTACTTCTCCGAATGCTTACTGCAACTCTTACCTAGTATTTCTGCTATAACTACTATTACTACTCCTAGTACTACTAAATACTACTACTTCATCTTCTTCAGCTACGGAAATCTCAAAGGAAACAAATGAATGAGCAAAAGAGTCTTTTTTCTATTGTTTTTGTCTTTCTTCTCTTGCACTCTCAACGGTCCCAAGACACCGACCGAATTCTTAGTCCGTACAACCTTTTGCGCTTGCTTGACGCTCATTGCTTTCTTCATTCTCTCTCTCTCTCTCTCTCTCTCTCTCTACGTCTTTCTCTCTCTTCTTTCTCCCCAACCTTTCACCTATCTCTCCCTCATTACCGGCAGACTTGTAGCGGTCAAAATTCTTCTGCTCCCGGTCCTCCTATTGGCTTTCTCGTCTTCTTCCAAGGGGAATTGAATTAACCAGCCTAAGGAATATTTCACGCGGATATCATCTTTCCAGCAATCCACAGAACGAAAGCAGAGGCGTGATTTACTCGACTGCATCCAAAGATTTCTCCAACAATTCAAAATCCACAGTCTTTTCAACGGAGACGCCTGAGGCATTAAGAAAGAGAGAGATAGGGGAGGTGGGGGGGGGGGGGAGGAAGGGTTCCTTCATGTAGATTTGAACTCTTTTTTGTTTAAAAAACCATTAATGTAGAGATATAATAACAGTGAGAGAGGGAGAGAAAAAAATTGCGGTCAACCACATAATTGGTCATAAGTTGGGGACGCCAACAAAAAAAATCGATTTATTTCGAGTCTTAAAACAACACAAGTTCTTTTTATTTCTTGTCCAAGCCGATATCTCAACAGAAAACCAAGGTCTTTCAATATTCTCCGTATATTTTCAAGTTTTGCAATTCGATAAAATCATACGAGATCTCTTTACTATAACAGAGATTCGCCCTCAAGTGCATGAAAAGCTTTCATTTTCGTTCATTCCCGCTGTTATTTACACTCCCCAGCAAATGGTTTAAAAACTAACGACCAATACCCCGGCATATAAACACACGCTTCCCCATATTTACGCAAGGTGGCGTCCCCAACGACCGAACCAGACATTACCCGTTAGCCCTTCTTCCGTTTTCAAGAGAACATATTTAGCCACGATTAATTGATAAGGATATTAAGCATTAATAACGGCAAAAGTTTTTTAATGGAGCTTGCTAAGTTTTTAGCCAGAAAGATGCACTCTCCGACGGCCGAATGCCAGAGGTAATCCGCTTTTCGCACTGGTGATTTTCAAAAAAAAAAATTATATTATAACGCCTAAATGTTTCGATGTTGTCAGAGCGCTAATATATAGCCTGGACTGTATTTCGGCCTAATGAAGACTCTCGAAGATTTAATCACAAGTATTAATAGGAGAATAAATTTACGCAGCGAAAGAACTTACGAGTCTCTTGCTGCTGAAAAAATATACATTTATCTACGAAGTAAATCGCACAATATCATAAGATCAAAAACGTTTGACAGAGATTACTACACATAAATTAAATAAATATATATATACATATACATATTCCTAACTTAAATAAACCATGAGTGTAATTCTAGTAGGTTTGATAATATATTAATATATATATATATATTATATACATAGAGTCAGATGTTGACATGTTTCTTCCTCACTTTTTAAGAAAACAAATATCGTTGAAATCAATGCTTGTTGTCAGGGCAATGCGCAGAAATTGTGGATAGTTTGTCGCATGGTAATGGTACCGGTGTAAACGCTGGTGAAATGTGTATCAATGTGTTGTCTCGTGAGAACCCGATTGGATCATTTGGTGTTCAAAATAAACAAATGAAATGGGGGATCTTTGGGTGTAAACATTAATCGGGAGACGGGAGTATTGAGGGAGAACAAATGAGGGTAGAAGCGCGTGCTGAAATTCGTTCCAAAAAACGGGATGTGCTAGGACCGTCACCAGGGATCGGACTTATCTTGGGACACTCCTGAGGAATAGGTTGACCTTCTTGGGATGATGGTGTCGAAGGATGCATCGTGGGCATTTTCAAGAGATAGAGGGTACTACTGGTAAATAAAGGGGAAAAACTTCGCCATACTGGTTCCGCACGGTCGAGTCATCTTCAGGTGTAATCCCGAACTATGCTATAGTCACACTTGCGTGTGACTTTGAGCTGTGTAAGGGTCATCGGGATGCATCATTAGATACTCGTACCAAAGCGAAAATGAACAGATATACCCCGAATTCACCGAAGACATGCGTTTGGTGCCCATGCATCCAAACCTTAGGAAGGTCTTCCCCTCCCTAACGGTGTATCGCGGTCGAAATCGCTCCTTTTTTTCTAAAACATCGGGCGCCATCTTAGCCTGAGTAACTTTTGCGTCTGTTCAACATTATACCCCAGTGCAAACGTTTGTTCAAAATCATTTTTAAACAGATAATAAATAAATACGGCGATTGATAAAAACTGACGGAACAATTGCCAGTGGAACAAACAAGTGAAGGGAAGTCGGGTTTGCAAACCAATCGTCAAACAAATGGAAACAAAAACGATGCGCTGGGCAACGATTCAAAAGGTGCAATGGCGAATGATAGGTGGGCTTCCCTTCGAGCTAATTCTTTTCCGAGGTCGTCCTCTGACATCCGCGAGCCCTTTAAGGGGTTTTCTTGGGATTTGAACTCTCTGAGGGCGAAATGCGTCCTTTGGGTTTATTTCCGTTTCGCCGGGGTAAGGAGCGATTGCCTTGGCTACGCCGCCGCGCGCCCTCACTCGGGAGTTGCTGGAAATGTTAATTGTCCTCTTTGGGCGGCGGTCAGCGCGTTTTATTATTAAAAAAATTTTAATAAGGCTTATGGCGTGCCCGTTGGGTCGTGTGCCTGTTCATGTCCCAGCGGATTTTCTCTCTCTCTCTCTCTCTCTGTGTAAGCGGCTTTGTGAAGATACGAATCAAAAACAGGTCCCCGTCTTCTCGCTTTGTATTATACTTCCGTTCGCCCGAACTGTGTTCCTGTGCACGTTTTTTCTATATTTAATTTTAATGTTTCTTTCCTCCCGTCATCACGACATTAACAAGTGAGTCACGTGATGACTCGCGGATTTTTTTTACTTCACGTAGTCTGCTATTCGTCGTTTAATTTACCCATCCTCCGTTAATGGCTTCCGTTTCTTGTCTTGCTTCTTATGTGCTAAAGAAAATCACATATATGTGTATATCTATACTTGTTGTAACAAAAACGATTATGTATTGCGTCGATGGCATCAAGATATTTGGAGGTTTATTTTTTCAGATGAATTTGCGATTTTCCCAGAACGCAGAGAAAAAAATATAGATATAAATATATATATATATAAATGAAAAATGAGAGCCATTCCATTCGAAAATAGAACTGGAGGGGGGGGGAGCAAATGAAGTACGTAATTGTATTTATTCACTTTGATTGCAAGATGGCGGCGCTGGGATCAGATCATTGTCCGTCGCTCCATCCTCGCAATGGGGGAGCATAATATTTTTTTAAATGTGTGATGTCACGTGACATTCCCTTTTTTGGGAAACTTGAGAGCACCCAATGTTTATTCTGTTTTGTAAATGCATTAAAGGCATGTTGGAATGTGGTTTGTAACTCTTTTTTTAATATTTTTTTTCAATAAAGGCTTGATCTATATGGAAATTTATTCATTCGTGTTATTACTTCTTCCACGATGTCCCGTTTAGAATCCATATTACCCCCCTCCGGAAACTAATCGGATGTGCCTTGCCCAGGTAGTTCCATTGTAAGCACACGATAAATGCAGAAGAAAACTTGTTGAGCTGATTACCAAGGTAAGTAAATATTTGCTGTCTAAAATTATGTCCACGTCACCACAGGTGACTTCTGTCCGACATGTGTTTTAGACCATATTGGAATGACAAAGGAATCATGAAACAGGCCAATAGCAATTCTTCCCCCGCGATTAACGTTTCAAACGAGTATGTACGAGCTATTCCTACTACATAACATTCTGTAAGATTTCTTCAAGGCACATTTTGCAACATTTACGAGTATACTCGTGTTCGTATAGAAATATAAAATATTCTTTCGTCACTGTAAGGAGGAAAATTAACTCCGAAATACTATAATCCATCAGTACAAGGTCTTTTCCGAAAATAAGTGCAATTAACCTGAAAAAAAATGCTTGCAGATCAAAGTACAAATTGCTAAAATTCTTCAGAAGAGCACCCTTATGTATTGACACACCAATGCCAGTACCCCCGCCAGCTGTGGTATGCTTCTTGTAAGACATCAACAGGACCCTCGCTCAAGCACCTTCTCATGACCTCTTTGACATAACCCAGTGCTCCAAAATGGTACTCCAAATGGTCCAAAGTGGTTATACTTGGACCGTACTCAAAGGCCTCTTTTCATCAGTAACCATGTATTCTAAAAATTCTGGACCACTTTCACCGTGGTCCATGAGGTCCAAGGCAAGATTGTCACACAAGCGATCTTCTGACAGCACCTTGTGGACCATCTTGGCACAACTTTCTCATGGTTAAATCTTCTGTAAGAATGCAATGCACTGTGATTTTTTGAATATTGCACTCATCTGCTAACATCCTAACACTTGGAGGTCAATCAGAATTGAGCATGTGTATCACTTTTTGCACATTTTCATCACACTGTGTTGTTGATGTATGTCCTGGGCATTCCTCATCCTCGACCTCTTCGTTACCCTCCCAGAGCATCCTGTGAAAACAAAAAATCACCACTTGGGATGTTTCTCCCTTTCCATAAGAATCATCCTTAACCATGGTAATGGTCTCCGAATCCAATTTTCCAAGCTTAATGCATGATTTTATCGCATGTAATTGCTCCATGGAAAGTGGCATCGTGAATTCGTGACGTGACCGTCGAACAGACCTCTATAGAAGTCCTTGCAAAATTGACTCGTTCAATTGCAAATATAAAATGAGTACGTGAAGGTATATTCATCAAGCAGACAAATAATAGGCTATAATTTCAACGATATAGGTGTTTATCAAGATTGATGAAATTGACATACATAATTTGTATAAAAAGTATCGGGACAATTTTCGGAAAAATGAATATATTTCAGATGTTGCTAACATGCCTGAAAATTCTTCAATCAGTACTTCCCTCGAGTGGCGACACACTGTTGCCAGCGGCTTTCTCAAGACTCGAAGGCTCCCTGGTTGGCGGATTCCGGAAGGTCCGTAAGAGTATGCTTGCGAGCTTCTTTGACAACAGTAAGGGTCCCATGGTGGTAGTATCCTCTGAGAGAGGATTTAGCTTTTGGGAATAGGAAATAGTCCTCTGGTGCCCATTCGGAACTGTAAGGAGGTTGAGGAATCGTCGCGGTGTCGTTGCAGAATGTCTTCACCAGCAGACACTCAACTCTGCTCTTGGTCGTCCGTCCAAAGACCATCGGGACGAGTTTTAAGCAGATCTTTCGCATCGCCAAATTTTTAGTTATAATAGTGTGCACTGTCATTTTATCAATGCCAATACGGTCTACGATCATAGACACACTTAACCGACGGCCTGAGTTCAGCACTTCACGCACACGTCAGGAAAAAATTGTCAACGCTACTTTTTATACAAATACTATATGTATTCAATCGACGACCGTTTTATTTAAGATCAAGGAACGCATTTAATTCGATCTACGAAAGAGCTTCTTGCGTTGTTCTTTCCACAACATGCAATATATATAAATATATATTATATATATATATATATATATATATATATATATATATATATAGCCGACGAACTTGGTCATTATTCAGGTATACATGCCACCGAGCAACCACAAGGAGGAAGAAGTCGATAGGATGTATGATGAGTTAGAGGATATAGTCGCGAGTGTTCCTGCAGGGAAACATTTGATAGTGATGGGGGATTGGAATGCGACGGTGGGCGAAGGAAGAGATGGGGGTGAGGTGGGGGACTATGGGTTAGGCACGAGAAATGAACGCGGGGAGAAAGCAATTGAATTCTGCAGGAGGCAGGGGTTAGTCATCACTAACACATGGTTTAGACACCACAAAAGGCGTAGGTATACATGGAAAATGCCAGGTGACTCAGAAAGGTATCAGTTAGATTATATTGTGGTTAGGCACAGGTTTAGGAACAGTGTGATAAATTCGCACAGTTTCCCAGGAGCGGATGCGGACTCTGACCACAATTTAGTTGTTATGAAATGTAATGTTCGTTTCAAGAAGATAAGGCAAGGGCGGCGGGTTAAAAAATGGAATTTAGAAGCAGTAAATGAATTAACGAGGAAGGAGTATCAGGAGGCTGTAGAAAAAATGATGGATGACGGTAAAGAACTGAGTGCTATCGAAGAAAAATGGGAATGTATCAAGAAAGGGATATTGGAAGCCGCTAAAGACACTATAGGAACCGTTAATGGGAAAAGGATAAGGAAACCATGGGTAACGGATGAGATGATTGCAAAGATGGATGAGAGAAGAAGATGGAAAAATGTAAACACAGAGTTAGGCAAAATGAAGTACAAAGAGTTAAACAATAAATTGAGAAGGGCCACAAATAAGGCAAAAGAAGAATGGTGGAAAACGCAATGCGAGGATATGGAAAGTTTACAGAAGAAGGGTGAAATTGGTGCTCTATACAGCAAGGTTAAGTTATTATCGGGAAGTAAGAAGGCAAGATCTGTGCTAACAGTTAAAGATAAATGGGGTAAGATAATAGTTGAACCAGGAAAAATCCAAGAAAGATGGAAGGAATATATAGAAACACTGTATGGTAAAGAACTTAGGCCGACAAAGTTAGACATAGAAAAGGAACATGACGTAGAAGAAGATAGCTTAGGTCCAGGCATACTCGACGATGAAATAGAAAGGGCATTAAAGAGGATGAAAGCAAATAAGGCTGTGGGGGTGGACAATATTCCTGTAGAAATGTTGAAATGGTTAGGGAAAGGTGGGAAGAAGGCCATATATGGACTGATTCGTAGTATCTATGAGGAAGGAATCTGGCCCGAAGATTTTGTGAGATCGGTGTTAGTTCCTATTCCAAAAAAAGGCAAAGGCTTCGTCATGTGAGGATTACAGAACAATAAGTTTGATATCCCACGCAGCTAAAGTTATTCTCAGGATCATCAACAAAAGGATAGAGAGTAAGGCAAATGATTACTTAGGGGATGATCAGTTTGGGTTCAGGAAAGGAAGAGGTACGCGTGATGCCATTGCAGTAATGAGAGCACTAGTCGAGAGGAATATAGAATACAATCAGGACGTTTTTGCCTGTTTTGTAGATTTCGAAAAAGCGTTTGATAGAGTGAATTGGGAAAAATTAATGAGTGTATTGCAGAAAATAGGAATGGATTGGAGGGACAGGAGACTGATCCGCAACCTGTATATGTCTCAGACTGCTCAGGTGCGAGTGGGGAACGGAGAGTCCGGATGGGCAGTGTTAGGAAGAGGTGTAAGGCAGGGTTGCCCATTGTCACCGGTACTGTTCAACGTATATGTAGAGGAGGTGATTAAAGAGGCATGGGAAGAACTGGAGGTAGGAATGAAAGTCGGGGGGGAATTCGTAAAATCGGTTAGGTTTGCTGATGACCAAGCATTAGTTGCTCAGTCAGCCAATGGGTTGCAATCATTGTTGAGTGAATTGGAGGTTCAGTGCGATAAATATGGGATGAGAATCAATATTAATAAAACAAAGGTTATGCGATTTTCCAGAAAGAAAAAGGCTAAGCTAAATATTAAAATAGGCGGGGAAAGAATAGAGCAGGTAGAACAGTTTACATATCTCGGAAGTGTTTTGGACCAACACGGTCAAAGTGGTAGGGACGTAAGGAGAAGAATTGCGCTAGGCAAGGAGGCTTTCTCAAGGAGGAGGGAGTTGATGACGGGGACGTTGAGTAGGGATGTTAAGACAAGACTCGTAAAAACTCTGATATGGAGCGTAGCTATGTACGGCGCGGAAACGTGGTCGCTGAAGCAGGAGGATAGACGTAGATTGGAGGCTTTTGAAATGTGGGTGTGGAGAAGAATGGAGAAGGTGAAATGGACTGAAAGGAAAACAAATGAGGAAGTACTAGAAATGGTGGGGGAGGAGAGGGGTTTGTTGAGAGAAATCCTATGGAGGCAAGAAAAATGGATGAAAGGCGTATTGAGCGGTAGTGGAATGTTGAAGAGGGTAATAGAGGGGAGAATGTTGGGCAAGCGAGGTAAGGGTAGGAACAGGA
>CM073771.1:104781874-104824374 GCA_037158775.1 Hetaerina titia | reverse complement strand
TAGGGTTTGAGTGGCACAATATATTATATATATATATTAATTATATTATATATATTAAGGCTGGGAGCTCATCGAAGGCGAAAATTGCGTCGGACGCCCGACGACCGCTCGAACCGATGCTCAGGTGGTCAAAGTGAAAAGCGTTTCGGACTCTGACAGGCGTTTAACCATCGCCCTTATCAGTGAGGAGACCGGCCTTTCAGTCGGAACTGTCCACACCATAATAACAGAGGATCTTGCGATGAGGAAAGTGTGCGCGAAGCTGGTGCCAAAAGTCTTCGAGTGAGGAACAAAATCTGTCGCGGGTGGAAATTTCGCTGCTGACGAAATTCGGCGTGGCAACGTTGCCTCACGCCACCTACAGCCCCCAACTTGCTCCACCTGACCTTTCCTTGTTTCCACGAATAAAAAGGGAGCTCAAAGGATATCGGTTCGACTCCATCAAGGTGGTTCAAACAGCGACGACAAAGAGTCTCAACAGTATTCCGGAAACCGACTTCCAGTGGGATTTTGACGAGTGGTAGACGCGCCGAAATGAGTGCATCGATGCAGGAGGAATGCATTTTGAAGATTATTAAGTAATTGTAACGATAACTACAATAAATTTTGATTTTTGGAACCAGTCCCGATACTAATTGAATGGACCCTGTACATATGCTGTAATATATGTACGTGTATTTATGAGCAAACTTACAAACTTCATTAATTTTTAGATAAAATTCTCCGTCATATATTTAGCTTAAATTGCTGACATACCTTCGTTATTTGTCTTTTTCATCACTCACGCGGTTATCGAGAGATAAAATGAGTAAATTAGATAGGATCCGATTTTTAAGATAAGCAGTTTTCATGGAAATGAAGGGATCACTGCCATTCGTTTCGTTCTTGGTTGTGTGAATGGAAGTCCATTTGAAGGAGCTCGTTTGAATCTTGAGACATTCATATCGAAGGAAACCAGACAGTACATCAACCAGGGTATTCCCACTCACTATTTTGTATAGGCATCGCCATGATCAGTTGGTACTCGGGAATTGAAGAGACGAAAGCTGGAAGTAGGGGAAGTATGTAAGGAAGGATGATTGTGGGTCAACTGGCGGATTCATCACCTGCAGCTTAGCTCACCCTTGCTGCATTCCAAGCCTCCAGGCTCCGGTGAACCTTCCATCCTCGTGGGCAGGCCGTGAAAGGGAATGAATACTCGTGATCCCACACCCAGGATCAAAACAGTTCACCTCTCAAAGTTAGTTTGAGGTCGTTCCTGTTTGTAAATACTGCGCGCGCGAACGGCACATGAAAGTGCGGTTATCTAATCAACGGCGGCCCGAGGCAAACAGAAGTGGGTTTTGATGTCGCTCTCGGCATCTCTATCGAACGGGAAAGAGCTGCGGTGTGTTTCAGTGGTTTGTGTGTGTGTACAAGCGATGCATTTTTTCAGTCGGAGGCACCAGCGCCATCGTATTTCGCAATAATAGTCAATAAGGCCACGTGACGACGCGACAGTAGGTAGACCCAATCCCATATCCCCTAGATTGTTGCCGATGACCAATAAACAGATTCCACGCCTGGATTATTAGGCCGCGTGGCAATTTGTGTGCCCATATTATCGACCGTGATCGATACCGCAAGTGCTCAAAGTGTCTTCGGGAAGGCTCTAAGCCCCTCTAATCAATCCGCATTTTATATTTTTAATTAAAAATTGCGTAGATTAGATTGAAGTTGAAAAGAGACCAGTCGGACTAATGAGAAATTGCATTCAATATGAGAAGTGTCGGGGGGGATTACTCAAAGGAATAGGTTGCTGGTATCAGGTGAATAAGCCGAGCGAGAAATTGAGTACTTTTTTAAAGGGAAGTGTAATACGGTGGCACACTGTTATTATTTCACCATCATGCAAGAGGAATTCTCGGAAAATGGTGATAAGTTTATAGGTCATGGTGTGATCTTAAATAATCAAAGATTGTAAATGCGTTAGCATTCACCGAAATCCTGGGAATAACACATTTCATTCCGTATGAATAGCATTGTGCTAATTGTATAATCCTTGGCATCAGTTTTGATTTGTTTCGGAATGCAAACACATTGAAATTCTTCCGTACTTTGAAGTCTTACTGTGGAAAGATGTTTTCTGATGTTCATGACAAGCACGGTTTGTCATTTTTGAATCTTATATGCCACGTTGTGTGCTGTGAATATTTGAATGCGGGCGCCCGTTCCTAATGTAAGACATTTTCGCGTCCTCTAATACATGCCACGATGTTTTGTACGGGTCTTCCAGGGCTCGATATCACTACATGATATACTGAGTATCGGGAATATATTCAAAGCTCATAAATACTGTTGAGCACATGGGAAGGATAACGCATTTGAGATGTTTTAACGTGCCACAATCGCAAAACTTTCTGTTCTTAAGGTAAAATCACATAGAAGTGGTAAAATCTGTTACATTTGGGGTTTAATAAAAGTTATCTGAAAAGAAATCATCTTAAAAAATACAGCCGCGTCCAGACTCGTTAGGCATTATGTAGCATTTCTTCAAGGTGCCTAAATGTTAGGCGCCTAATGAAAAGGGAGTTTATGTCACCCAATGCCCTATAGACACTCTTCGCAATGATACTGCCATCTATGTAGCTAAGAATAATAGATAAACTGATGATATCCAAATGTAATTATTTTGATATTTGAGATAGCTTCTCCAAACATTTGTGTGCAGTTGCTAAACCGCGTAATGGTTTTGACGCAATTCTCAGCTCACTTTAAAATTCATTCGGCAGTCTCGAATTTAAGTTTTCAATTTCTTTCTTTTAATTAAATTGCTTTGGCGATTTTTGGTACTATTTTCGCATTAATTTTCTCTTATCGGACTATATTTAACCCTACAAATTATCCGTTTTAAATATTTTGCTTTAACTATTAGGTCAGATAGTGTTTCATTCCAATAATTTAAAACTTTTTACCCCATGGTATTTTACTCCAGGGTAATTGTAATTTTCCAGTCACTAATCCTTTTCCGTTATTTTTTTAAGATATGTTTTGTGTCGTGTGTAGTTCATTTAAATTTATGCATACTCTTTTCGCTAAATGTTTAAATATTTTTAAGTTTAGCTTAGTCTAAATTAAATATTTATCCTACGATCAGTATTTGTCAGCGTTTTTTCATTTTTGTTGAGTTTATTACTTTGAGGGTTTGCGTAGTGAAACGGTGACTCCTTTTGCTAAGGTTTGGCGAGCGACCTATGCTTACCCAGTTAGATCCATGCAGACTGCTACACTTTCACTTAGGGTATTACTAAATGCTTACACTTTCCAAACACAACATTACGTTTGAAATTATTTTCCGTAATGTTTTTATATACCGAAATAAGATTTAACAAGCACATGAACGAGACATGGACACAGTCACGATGACAAAAAGACGGTGTTCTTAGTCGTAAAATGAAGCACATGACAAAGAAATATGTCCTTACCTCTATATTTCAAATATCTGTATCCAGTAACTTCATAAAATAAAGTTATTACAAGAATTAAACCAAATTCATGCGGAAGGCGCCAAATTTCTCTTGCCTATGGAAAGTTTCGCCTTTTCCCACCTCGCGTTAAAAAAGGCCTTTGTTTTTACAACATGCAAAAGTTTACTCTCTCAAATAAATAACCAATGATATTGTGACCAACATATAAAATACACTCCCGCCATGGCGATTATTCTTCTGCTAGTTGTCTCGCTTCTAGCACTTTGGAGTTATACGGTTGCAATATGCCGTATTTAGGATATACACTTCTTGTGTCCTAAATCTGGGGGCCGAAATAAGTACCTAAATTTGCGCTCTCTCGCTGCCTAACGATTCTTGTTGGACACCTTTCAAAACGGCGTCCTCCCTAAATCGAGCGATTTAGGCGCCTAAATGACGATTCTGGACACAGTTTACGGAAAAATATATTTTTTTTCCGATAATACGTTTAAGGTTTCATACTGAATTCACTAGGCTGTCACAGGTTCAGTTTGACACTGTGCATGACACCTTACATTAGTTCTATTGTCGTATTTTGATTTTATTTTAATATTGGCATACGAGCAGCTTTTTGTTTTAATAACGGCATACATTTATACATCTCGCCGGTATTTCCCCCATCGCTACATAGGATTTCCCACTAGGCTATGGTAATGTAACCATTCTTTGGATCAGAGATATGGAACATTGGAAAAGTAGATCGTTCAAGAGGCCCTTGAAACATGGTGTTGGGGGGGAGAATGCTGAAGATTAAGTGCACAGACAAAGCGATGAACGATGCAGTATAGGATATACAGGGTTCGTCCGGAAAATAAGCGTAATAAGCTCATTGTCTTTTTTGACATAAGGGGGAGTCGTCCAATACGAATTTGTACCTGAACGACAAACTGTAAATGCTGCATTTTACGTCCAAGTGCTCGACAGGCTTCGAAAACGAGTCGCTCGTATCCGGCCAGCGATCAAAAACATCTGGCGGCTGCATCACGACAATTCGCCGTCTCACACCGCGCTTGTTGTGTCGGACTTCTTGGCTAAGCACGGCGTGGAAACGCTGCCGCACCCGCCCTACAGCCCGGACTTGGCACCACCGGACTTCTTTCTGTTCCCGAAGATAAAGAGGAGTTTGAAAGGACCGCGATACGGGACTTTGGACGCCGTCAAAGAGGCCGTGACGACGTGTCTTCAAGAGATTCCCGATGATGCCTTCGCGGGAGCGTTCCAGGAATGGGAACGCCGCTGGAACAAGTGTATCGACTCACAAGGGTCCTATTTTGAGGAATATTAGCTTAAGATATAGAAAAGTGTAATACATTTTTTTTTCCTGAGCTCAGTACACTTATTTTCCGGACGAACCCTGTATGTAGAGGAACAAAAAAGGAAATGGACCACAAGGATAGGACTCTACGGAAAAGTCGAAAACTAGATGGATTGGACACAACCGTAGTAGTATTTTTTAGGGGGATGAGCGACATTTGCGCCATACAGGATGGTTGGGAAAGGAAGAGTGGAGAGAAACCCGGCGTTGGCATTAACCTACTCTTGTTGAAAGGCGCCAAGGGGTCCGCAGTTTAACGTCCCATCCGACGGACGTCGTATTCACTCAAAGTGCTCTCCACAAAGCACCTCAAGTAGGGATCGGGATACAACTGAAAATATTTGTATCTCCAGGATTTGAACCTGGACCCTCTCCATGGGAATCCTATACGTTAGCCACCGCACCATCCTAACCCCCCTGAAATTTTTCGTAATATGACTTCTGAGAGATTTCCATGCAATGGAAGGCGAGACCTATTATTTTTCTCTGGTGACATTCGAGGTAAATGACAGCATAAAACACAATTGCGTATTAATTTAGTTTGATGTCGAGTAAAAACGGAACAAATCTATGTTCTCTTTCATGTGGCATCCATGTTTGCCATATTTGCAAAATGAATCGCGGCGTTTTATAGTTGGCAACAATAATGACGACTGCATTCGATTTCACGTTTCTGATTGGAAGTTGCAGACAATTTTGAGGGAAAACAGTCTACACCTGGTCAACGAATGGACATAGGTGAACTCAATAGTCTTATAAGTACGTCTGACGAATGGTAGGCAGTGGAATTTCGACCCCGAGTGATTCTCAACGCAAAAGTAAAGAGGAAATCTCTCCCAGAAGGTTAACTGAACTCAGTCCAGTGCTATGGCGTCGAAATACTAAAAACACATTGCGCTAACGGCGAGGCGCTAATCTAACCTCCCCTCCGTCCTCTGCCACGTCAAGTTATATTCCCTATCCCTCCGCCTTTAAGAAAGGCCAGAGGGTCACTGCTCTTCCTCCCCCTCACACCCAGATGCCACCCAATGTCACCTCCACTATCCATCTCGACTACTTAGATACGAGTGCTGGAATCGCAATCGACAACAACCTACGATGACTTCAATATTGGCTCGGATCGGAAAATGGTGTACCGACCAAAACCCGGGCAATAGTTACCGATTGGAACTTATCATCGGTGAAAAATCACAGAATTTCGCCCTCACATCTTCCCGAAAATAAAAATTTCTGTGTGATCTCATAGACTTATATTGGAGTTGATTCACTGGATGCGTTCAGAAAGTAATGCAATTGAATTTCCCACGTCATTCCTAGTAGTCGAAGTGGAATCTAACCACTTGAAGTAAGTGGAGGGACACTAAGATTTGCCGCTAAATCAATTTCAGTGCTCTCCAAGCTGTGGAAGCGGCAGGAAGTTAGTTACTGTAAACCTCTGCCCGCCGAACGTGTCACGAAAAAGTTGGAATCGACGATCGAGAAACGTTACGCGATTACTAGGTTTTGTGCTAAACTGAAAAAATCTCTTGAGGAGACTAATGACCTAAAAAACCTAACAAAATGATTCATGAGGCTTACGGGGGATTTTGCTCTGTCCTACTCACAAGTTTCGAAGTTTAAGGATGACTTGGGAAGAGGTTCACGACAAACAACGCTCTGGGCGGCTGTCAACGAGCAGAACAGAAAACAACGTGGCTCATGTTCGACAATTGTTGGACTCTGATCGTCGATTGAGTATCAAGATGGTTGCCAATTGTCCGTCTACTGTTGTATTTCGCATTGTCACTGAAGATTTAGCGATGAGTAAAGTGTGCGCCAAGCTCATGCCCAAGGTGTTTGCCACAACGCGCTATGAGTCCGCGAGTTCCTGTCCAAATACCAGGTGCCATCGCTGCCCCACCCCTCCTATAGTCCTGACGTCGCCCCACCAGACTTCTTTTTGTTCCTTCGGATTAAGGCAGCTCTGAATAGAATCCTTTTTTCATCCATAGAAGAGATCAGCCGTGACGAAGAGCTTGCGAGAGGTCCTCGAAGACGCCTTCCAGGGAGCGTACCGGTCATGGCAAAGTCGCTTAAAAAATGTGTGGAGGCCCAAGGACAGCTTTGAATAATTTTAAGTGTTAGCGCAAATCTTATCAATAAATTTACAATAAAAAATAATTGCATTACTTTCGCACCCTTTAAGTTTGACGTTCTGAATTACTACGAGTTACTTACTACTCGCTTGTATTACCAGAGGTTAAAAATATCTTTTACGAACAATCACAAATCCCACTGATGGCTTAATGTAAGGCATTTGTCTTAGAAGATATAATTGCCCACTATATAGTCATTCTATGACCTATATTACTTATTTGGAACCATACGGCCATTACCACTACTGCCTCACCAACGCAGGTGAGTTACACATTGGTATTCAGAGCAAGCAAAAGATAGTGCCGCGTAAGGTGAAAATATTTAATCTCGATGACGATAAAAGATTAACGGAAGTCAATGATCGCACCAAATACATAGACACTTCGATCATTGGTTTCAACACAAGATGCTTAGTAAACTTCTAAATGGAGCTTAGTGTTACCAGTTAGGTAGCTAACGGAAGTACTAGATAGGTAACGAAAAAGGCAAGAAATATTATTACCCCAATCCCTGCAAATAAGAACAAACGCCAGCGAATGTTACCCTTAAAAATATTTTTTATAACTGGGTCCTATAAAATATTATTAACCGTGGGTCAGCCATTTTAGGTTAGCTTTGGTTGGACACAATGTTAACGCCGCTGTATTTCAGTGCCTCTCCTGGCAAAGTGCATTTTGACACCCAATACCACTTTAAACCCTTCTTCAATTGCGCATACTTCCTTCCTCCCTTGTGCACATGAAATTTAAATTAAATTGTTATTACCAACAGCTACCTTCGTATGATTCGGAAATTCTGAATAAAATTACTGTATTCCCGGGAGACAATCTATATCATTCGGTTCAATTTGTGATTTGTGAAACCTGACTCGTGATTTGCCAAGTACGATTCGGAAAGTGTTTAGGGAAGAAAGCGATACGCATCGCTCTGATCAATCAAATCAATGAAACCATTAGATTTTATTGATATTTATTAGATTTTAGTGCTAAAACATGATTTTTTTTGCCTTTTTTAATCACAGAAAGTACTAAAATGATTATTCGGAGCGTATAATGAACAAGTGATCCACCACGAATGAGAATTAAGCCAACAATTGTCGAAAATATTCGATTCAAGGTACCATTTTTCCCTTCCTAATCATATAATTTCGAAAATATTTGTGACTTTAAATGTTTTGTCTCCAATGACAACGAGGGAAGACATACGCACTTTTTCCCGAAAACAAAAATTAGAAATAGGTAAATCTACTGCTAAATCAATCAACTAGACTTAAATCACATTAAATTACAACTTAAATCTACTAACTAACTCAATTTTTTCACGTTTTGAGGATTGATGTTTACTAAATACTGGCGTCTTCCATAAAGGTTCGTGTTAAACACTTTTCTAACGAGTAAACGACTGGAAAACAGGGAGAGGAGAACAAGGCGATAAAAAATTAGAGTGGACGAAGTTATACTTAGTGATGTCTTGGTGCGATTTTTAGAACCACCTGGTGTTAATGCACTCGAGGGCATAATCTTGATGGCACCCTTAAATAAAGGGGCTGCCGCTTTCACTCCAGTGTCCCCATTTTGTTAATCAATATCGCCTAGAATCGTAATTGAATCACTCATCGCTGATTTCACTGAACTAATCCAATTGCAACCAGGAATCTCGTGATAGAGCACTCGTACTACCGTACGGTAGTACGAGTGCTCTACCCAATGGGCCACTAAGCTACTTCCTAATTGACGCAAAAATACTAATAAAAAAGGTTGCGTCCAAAACACGGAGGGTTTTTTTTTTAGACTTTCACATCCATTTAAAAGAAAATGTTCCGTGTTTTAAAGAGTACTCAACCGTATGCGGTGCATTCTATAAGGCTCATGCAAAATATTTTGCATTTGTAGCCTCAGAATACATAAAGGCATGTACCAAATGTCTTAGATGCGGTAAGATTGACCATAACGTCGACTGGTGATGTTTATTTTATGCCGTAAACACATGTACATGAAAATTAAAATCACTTAAACAGAAACTATGTGATAAATGTAAGACGTGGTAGCCACTTCATCGAGAAAGATGATATTAAACACTTCTCTTCTATAGCTGAATGCACAATTCATGACAAAATCAGGGAGTACATTTATTCATTTATTTCAAAGATTAATTCTATATTGATTTGATAAGCATGCCATAAAGTTGCGCAAGATGATACCCGAGTAAATACAAGCCGACTTTCCAATTTCAAGGAAAAATATTCCACAATCTCCAACATCTTCACCAATCTCTTAAATAACCTCAATAGAGCTGTTGTTTACCTCGTGTTTATAAATTATAAACACTGAACTCATCATTGATATCAATTTTTCATTCCTAACACTGAAATTACCTGTGGATATATACAATATTAGTCTCACTAACCATGAACATAACAATTAAGGAGGTAAAAAACCTGAAAGATTCTCCTGGATTCACACCCAATCTCGATTCTACGAGTATCTATCGATTACACGTATCATAATTGATCCATTCAGGATTGCAGATTATAGAGCACGACTCATAGCTATGCATATCCAAATTGATCAACAAAATACAATTTTTCCCGAGAAGGCACATATACGGAGAAAAAATATACCATTCAAACATGGACTGGGGTTTTACAAACTGAAAATACGAATAAATGCAAAGAAATTAGCCCAATGTTACTCTTGAGCTCCAAGACATGCTGCTTGTTCCAAGCTCCTGTTATATTTTTTTAACCCAAAAGGAGTTACACTCTTAGTACACCATCAACGTCAAGTATGAGAACGTTATAAAATAAGCGGAAACATTAGTTTCACATTTCAAATCCCCCCAAGGCGACTTCCGATACTGCAGGTTCCCAAACAATAAAGTAAATATCCTCAAATTAACAATCGTATTCAATTATGAATTTTTTATCACTTAATTTCTATCAGAACCCGATTCCCACGTTCTCCTAACCTAATAAAATAGCGAAAATAGCAAATATTATGCCTCATACACATATTTCCGTGAAAAATATCAAACGTAACACGTTGGGATTGGACACACACAGTGTCCACGGCCACTGCACTGATATCCAGGACGGAACTAAGGAGGGAACTCCGCCGGCGAATGGACATTTGGCGACGCCACGAGAGAGTACCCCAAGGAGGGCGCTTGGGGCCAAGAATGTTTTTCGGAAAACATCCGCTGAAAATACGATGGGTTCTAAGTGCTTTCGCGTGTAGCTCGCCAGTCCCCCGCTCAACCCCTGCTCAGCATCTCCAAGCTGCGGTGGAAGTGACCATGTCCCCCACCGGCCGTGACCCCCGGCCGGCCCCACTCTTTCCCGTGTCCCGCCACGGTCAGTTTACGCTCCCGGCGGATCAGGGCGGCCGCGAGAGCCGAGTCCATTTCCGCCCCCAGTGCCTCGGCGGGGGACCTTCCCACCCTCCTGCATCCCGTGTCCACCCTGCCCCCGGCAGGAACGCGGCACGTCCTCTCCTTCCTACGCCTCGCGGCTGCCGCAAGGGCTGTGTCCAGCTCGTGCGCCATTATCTCCGCGGGTGTCCTCGACGAGACACGCCCCAAATCGCCCTCGCAGCGGGAGATCCAGAGTCCGTCGAGGCGGAGGTCAACCTGTTCCTCCACCAGCTCCCGTCTCCTCCTCTGACCCCCGATACACTTCCTCTGTGTGAGCAGAGCGGGCTCCGGTGCGTGCTCGGAAAGGTTATCAAGTCTCTGGGGCGTGTGGTGGTGGTGCAGGTGCTGATGGTTGTGCTGGGATTGATGCTGGTGGTTCTCTCCAGATGGTGCGTGGACACTCCTCTTCCTCTCTTTGTCCTCCCACATTTTCGCGTTCGCCGCAAGGACAGCATCAAACTGGGCCACAGGCGGGGCAGAGACCTTTTTCGTCCTCCCGAAGATGTCTGGTGGGATGAAAAAGAATCCAGTATGTCTTTATTATCATGTCGTTGTTGATGGAAGAGAAGAGAGACACAATATGATTGTCCAAAGATTTAAAGGAGACAAGTGGGAATGGAAAAAATATATATAATGTATATAAAGTTAGCACTAGTAAACAAAGAACTTAGTTCCTTCCTTCTCTTCCTTGAGAAAGGTGGTGTGTACCACCGAAACTTCGAAACCGTGTGTGTTTCTTTTCTGTGTGTTTCTGTTCTTTTCTTTGTTCGCTAGTGCTAATTTCATACACATTATTATTCACATCCGTGAGACTTTCACAAAAAATATATATTCACAGTAGAAGTCCAATTATCCGAACTCCAGCCATCCGAATCGCTCTAGGCACCGTTTCATTTTGTAGTTTTAGAAACCGAATAGACCCAGCGGAGAAGTGAGTGTGGCTACGGGCGATCTGCCACTGTTTTTTATTTATTGCGTGTTGATTATGTGGGGTTTTTTATGCGCCGATTTGTTGTTTCCTTTGAGAGTGCGTTTCATTGTTCACCATGGCTTCGGAGAGAAAACGTGTTGTGTTATCTTAAGCGGACAAACTCAAAATCAAAGAGCAATCGGATAATGGAGTTACAGGCAAAAAGTTGGCAGAGCAGTACGGTGTTGGACAATCAACGATTTCGGACATTAAAAAGAACACACCTACAATTGTGAATTTTGTGTCAGTCCTTGAAAATGAAGATTCAAGTTTTTCGAGGAAATCAATGAAAACGGCAACAAATAAAGTTTTAGATGATGCCGTTTTCAAGTGGTTCTTGCGGCAACGTTCTATGGGAAACCCTACTTCAGATCCGATTCTTTGCGAAAAAGCTAAGATCTGGGTCAGAAGCTTGACTGCTCATCTTTTAAGACAAGCAACGGCTGGCTAAGGTATTTCAAGGTAGACACGGGGTTCGTGAATTAGATATTAGTGGAGAGAAATTATCAGCAGAATCTAAAACTGCAGAAAATTTTATTTAAAAATATTAAGTTGTGACAAACTCCTATGATCCAGAATATTTGTACAACGCCGATGAAACTGGCCTTGTTTGGAAAGTCTTGCCTCAAACCTCTCTGGCGTCGAAAAGGGAGTCTAGTGCTCCAGGCCATAAAGTCGCTAAGGACCATGTTACAGTCCTTAACTGTGCGAATTCTACGGGGAGCCATAAAATACATCTTCTCTTGATAGGGAAGTCAAAAAACCCGAGGTTATTCAAAAATGTAAAAAACTTCCCGTTTTCCATAGCAACCAACCCACGGCTTGGATGTTTTTACCACCAAACGTCTCAAGTTTGTTACAACCAATGGATCTGTTACTGAAACAATGAAACGCCATTACAGGAGGAAATTTTGAAGAAACTTCTGTTAGAGGGCGAAGATGAAGAAGGTGTGTTGGCTAACCATAAAAAAAAATAATTTGAAAGATTGCGCTTGCATGGCCAAACAAGGCTCAAAGGTGGGACTCAAAATTAATGGCGAAAAAAGACAACAGAGAAATATTCGCCACGGCCATTGACAGAAAACTAGGTGATGAAGGAGAAAGGAGCACCGAAGAGAGATGGGATGAGTGTGTGTGTCATGTCATGCTGAAATTGCCTCGTTCTCAGATGCCAAATTGTCGAAGCTCAAATACGTCGTCGAAAGCTATTATGAGCGCATATCTTTGAACTCTTTAAAAATTCTTAGCTGAATTATTTCGTTCAAGAAAACCAGGACCTTTTAAGAATCAAAGAATAGTCGACGTGAGAGGGTTTGATATTACGGTCTTCAAGCTACTGAAAATTCCCGTATAAGTGGCTTTATGTGCCGTCTCTCGCTGCGAATTTGGAGACATTCCAAAGGTGGAGATTTGGAGGTTATAAACGAGGAAATCTTTCGACAAGCAATGAGCAATTGTTTTTAATACTGGTTATTAATGTGAAAATTGCTTCCCTGCATTCCTCCAAAGCTTTATCCGACTCTTTGTCTCAAAAAATTCTTTTTGCTATATATATTTTTTTTGCGCTGATTGTATTCCGTTATTTCTTCTCAGAGCGTAAATTTTACACCGCAGCGTTTCCTTCAATTGTGGTCATTAGTAAGTCATCTTGACTCAGGATGCGTCCAATCTCTCTCCCATTCTTTCCTCTTGAAGTGTCCTTTCAATGTTTTATTCTCTCCTCCAAATCTTCGATGTAATTCCTTATTTGTACCTCCATCAATTTTATTTTCCTTATTCTTACTCTCATTTCCTTTTTAACCTAAGTTGCATATTTTATCTTCCTTTTTATGCTCTGAATCATACGACGTATCTCACGTTTCTCGTAAAATATTGAACTAATATGAACTCACATCTTTTTAGTGCCACGTGACTCATTAATGTTGCAGATAATGGATATATACTAGTATACTTCATTATTTTTGATATTCTGCGAACATTACTCCTTCTTCCGCCGATGGCGATCTTACGCCATCACCAACTTCGTGAATTCCACTCACTATTACGGCAGAGCGCCTTTAAACTTGATTTTATTCGAAAATTATCTCCCTTCACTCAGACATGCGAGCAGTCATATTTTTCCTTCGCAATTTTCTGAAATTAGGCGTACGTATGAATAATATTTCATCGCCTCTCAGTCCCTAAAACGTTTATGTTTTAATGTTCCAACCATCACTACACGGAGCGTGCTAAGACTATGAATAATCATGAGCCATTCGGAACCTCGTTAAGATGCTAGGGCGTATGAACGAGACATTATTCAGCGCGGTACATTCAATTAAAGTCGCGAAAATGTCCTCTTGCGCTATGTATTGCACGACCAGGCGTGTGACTCGAATCGATGCGGGGATCGGATTATCGCGCCGTCTGCCGAAACACAGCGAACTTAATTAACTCATTCGCCCATTTTCGCTAGTGTATTTTTTTTTGTTTTCAGCACCCATTACTGATAAGACTCATTAGACTCTTGCATCCATGCGAGCCCTCCAGATGGTGCTGGCGAAGGTAATTTCCCCGAGGGACAAACTTCATGAAACTATTGGGTCCCAACCCATCAGCGAAACCCTTCGCTCCCATGGCAAAAATTACACAGCTCTGGAGGTGTGCTATGCCTATTTATCTACAATTCTCTCAAGTTTATTAAGGAATGTTGAAAAGGGGGTATTAGGGTGCCAAAAACATGAGCAGAATATGCTTTTACGCATAATTTCTTACTTATACAGCAACACACAATATAAGAACACATAAAAGGAACACTCACACGTTATTTTTTGATAATTTCGACGGAATTGATCTCCGTCTTCATCAGAAGATTCGCCAGTCCTAGCGAATCCCAGTTTTTTATTCAACACTTCCGTGCTACTTCGACGAAATCATATATATATATACACACACAGAAACATTCAAACACGAAATCCCGCCATACGACGAACAAATATTCTTTCACATGGAAATAGAAATAAGGGAAGGGGATACGAAAACACATAAAAGACGAACACAGGAGAGGTGGGGAATTCCGATTCCGCCTTCCCCATCTCTCCTCTGTTCGTTTTTTATGTGTGTTCCTATCCCCTTTCCTTATTTCTATTTCCATGTGACAGAATATATGTATATGTCTATATATATATATATATATATATATATATATATATATAGATGATGCGGAAGTACTCACGAGAGCAATATAACTTTTGGACGGCACAATAGAACACAGAATAAAACAGATAACACGTAAAAGGACACTCACACTATAGATGATTTAAGCTTTCGGCCTACTCCGAGGCCTTCTTCAGGTCAGACTCAGGTCTGACTGACTCTTCAGGTCTGACCTGAAGAAGACCTCGGAGTAGGCCGAAAGCTTAAATCATCTATAGTGTGAGTGTCCTTTTACGTGTTATCTGTTTTATTCTGTGTTCTATATATATATATATATATATATATATATATATATATATATATATATATATATATAAAACTCACTAAATAGTCACAGCAAACACAGAAACCAAAACACACAAAAGAGGGACTCACTAGTTCTCGAATTTTCGGTGGTGCAACCACCTTTCTCAAGAGGAATTAGGAACAGAACTCTGAGTTCTGTTCCTAATGTGGTATATATGAAATATGGAAAATATATAAATGTGGTAAAAATGTGGTATATATGAGATATGGAAAATATATAAATGTGGTAAATATGATTTCGGACAAAGAAAAACAATCACACAAAAACCCAAACAAATTGACAAACAATATTCGGGAAATGATAAAAGATTATTCAAGGACTTCATAACACATATGCCCATGCCGAATCGTCATTTGCCCATCAGAACAGTACTCCCCCAATGCAATTAAAGAAGAAATTATAACTTGGAGAGCACCAATAAAGATACTCCGTGGGACGCATTTATAAAATCCGAGACACTCTCTTCCACGATAACTTTTCACTGGCACACAAAAATGAAGATATTATTAAATACACAGAATACAGCTACAGACATTGCACTGACAGATTGGTCGGCCTCGCAAAGGATGATAGAAAATGAAGAAGATTACTTCGGTTAAGGCGAAACTCTCCGTTATAATTTATTTCAAATTCGCATTTGATCGCGATCGTTAAAACGCAAAGCATACGAACTTCGTATTAGAATCGGATGAATTCACAACAAATTTGTTCGCCATCCGTAATCCACCATTTTGTTTAGCAACATTTTCGTTTCAAATTTATGGTCAGTCCGCAATTAAATCATGAATTTTCCATACACGTTCGGAACGTTTAATCATTATTTTTCACGTTTCGCCCGTCTTATCGGTGTCACTACGGTAACAAGGAAGGAAGGAGGGGTGGATCCCTGTTTGAGGATATGGGGGCTGCTTACTCAGGGGGTGCGCTGGCCCTGTGTTCCTCTTGCCGTGCTTGGCAGCCTCCTCGAGGACGGCTGCCTGCAGTTGCTCAAGGGTAGGAGGGGCCAAGGCCGAGCCCTTCTTCCTCTCCTTCCGGGCACCCTTCCGCTGCGGGGCCACCGGGACATGGTCGCTCGGTTCGCCGTCCCGCGTCTGGTGCGAAACCGCCAGCTCACGATGATGGCCCCCATTGGTGACCTCCTGGATTGGATGGTGCTGATCCTGTTGGTTGTGGTGGTGATGATTGGCCAGGTGCCGCAGCAGGTGGGTGCTGGCGTGGTGCTGCTGTTGGTTCTGCTGTTGTTGTCGCGGCTGGAAGATGTGGTGATGAACATGGTTTTGGGTGGCGGTTGGTGCAGGTTCGTGTGCGCTCCTCTTTCTCTCCCTCAGGTGCATGGCCGCCGACAACAGAGCCTCAAATTGCGCTGACGGGGGAGCCGAAACCTTCTTGGTCCGCCCGAAGAAGTCTGCCAACAACGAGAGAAAGGTCATCCTCGGTTGATAGGCGACGCGGAAATTAACATTTCGCCCGCCCGCCGCATATATATATATATATATATATATATATATATATATATATATATATATATACCTTGTCGTGGTGGAAGGGCTTGTGTGTTCCGATGACCCCTAGAGCTGTGCTGGCGGGAGTAATAATAATTACTCCTGGAAGGGTCACCCATGCCAGATAGGTCGAAGGTTAGGAGCCAGACGAAAGGTAGTCCACGCAGCGTCTGTTCCTCAGTGAGGCGGCTGCAATGGCGTCTGACCCCAGTGGGGCGGCCATTAAGTGATGGTGTCACGTTAAAAACACTATTGAGGAAGGCAACGGGAAACCACCTCAATTATGATTCCCAAGAATATTATGATGGGCACTATAGATAATATGAGTCCTGGCAACTACGGGACACGGCCCAAGAGGCCGTGTGTCGTGCCCGGCAGCGGGAGAGGCAAGGCTTCCGCGGTCGTCATCCCACGAAACCCTTGCGGGGAAGAAATAACTTCAGCAGGACAGAAGACTCAGAAGAAGGCGAAAGTAGTTAGAATAGGAACCTGGAACGTCAGGACAATGTTGAGGAGAGGCAAATTAGAAAATATTAAGCGAGAGATGGAAAGAGGTAACATAGATGTTTTAGGCCTCTGCGAGGTGAGATGGAAGGATAGCGGGGATTACTGGAGTGACAATTATAGAGTAATATACAGCGGCGGGGATGAGAGCCAACGAGGGGTTGCCGTAATTTTAAATAAAGGGGTAGGAAGAAGCGTAGTCAACATAGAGCAAGCGACAGATAGAATTTTACTCGTAGAGATTAAAGCAGAGCCGACGAACTTGGTCATTATTCAGGTATACATGCCACCGAGCAACCACAAGGAGGAAGAAGTCGATAGGATGTATGATGAGTTAGAGGATATCATCGCGAGTGTTCCTGCAGGGAAACATTTGATAGTGATGGGGGATTGGAATGCGACGGTAGGCGAAGGAAGAGATGGTGGTGAGGTGGGGGACTATGGGTTAGGCACGAGGAATGAACGCGGGGAGAAAGCAATTGAATTCTGCAGGAGACAGGGGTTAGTCATCACTAACACATGGTTTAGACACCACAAAAGGCGTAGGTATACATGGAAAATGCCAGGTGACTCAGAAAGGTATCAGTTAGATTATATTATGGTTAGGCACAGGTTTAGGAACAGTGTGATAAATTCGCACAGTTTACCAGGAGCGGATGCGGACTCTGACCACAATTTAGTTGTTATGAAATGTAATGTTCGTTTCAAGAAGATAAGGCAAGGGCGGCGGGTTAAAAAATGGAATTTAGAAGCAGTAAATGAATTAACGAGGAAGGAGTATCAGGAGGCTGTAGAGAAAATGATGGATGACGGTAAAGAACTGAGTATTATCGAAGAAAAATGGGAATGTATCAAGAAAGGGATATTGGAAGCCGCTAAAGACACTATAGGAACCGTTAACGGGAAAAGGATAAGGAAACCATGGGTAACGGATGAGATGATTGCGAAGATGGATGAGAGAAGAAGATGGAAAAATGTAAACACAGAGTTAGGCAAAATGAAGTACAAAGAGTTAAACAATAAATTGAGAAGGGCCACAAATAAAGCAAAAGAAGAATGGTGGAAAACGCAATGCGAGGATATGGAAAGTTTACAGAAGAAGGGTGAAATTGGTGCTCTATACAGCAAGGTTAAGTTATTATCGGGAAGTAAGAAGGCAAGAGCTGTGCTAACAGTTAAAGATAAATGGGGTAAGATAATAGTTGAACCAGGAAAAATCCAAGAGAGATGGAAGGAATATATAGAAACACTGTATGGTAAAGAACTTAGGCCGACAAGGTTAGACATAGAAAAGGAACATGACGTAGAAGAAGATAGCTTAGGTCCAGGCATACTCGACGATGAAATAGAAAGGGCATTAAAGGAGATGAAAGCAAATAAGGCTGTGGGGGTGGACAATATTCCTGTAGAAATGTTGAAATGGTTAGGGAAAGGTGGGAAAAAGGCCATATATGGACTGATTCGTAGTATCTATGAGGAAGGAATCTGGCCGGAAGATTTTGTGAGATCGGTGTTAGTTCCTATTCCAAAAAAGGCAAAGGCTTGGTCATGTGAGGATTACAGAACAATAAGTTTGATATCCCACGCAGCTAAAGTTATTCTCAGGATCATCAACAAAAGGATAGAGAGTAAGGCAAATGATTACTTAGGGGATGATCAGTTTGGGTTCAGAAAAGGAAGAGGTACGCGTGATGCCATTGCAGTAATGAGATCACTAGTCGAGAGGAATATAGAATACAATCAGGACGTTTTTGCCTGTTTTGTAGATTTCGAAAAAGCGTTTGATAGAGTGAATTGGGAAAAATTAATGCGTGTATTGCAGAAAATAGGAATGGATTGGAGGGACAGGAGACTGATCCGCAACCTGTACATGTCTCAGACTGCTCAGGTGCGAGTGGGGAACGGAGAGTCTGGATGGGCAGTGTTAGGAAGAGGTGTAAGGCAGGGTTGCCCATTATCACCGGTACTGTTCAACGTATATGTAGAGGAAATGATTAAAGAGGCATGGGAAGAACTGGAGGTAGGAATGAAAGTCGGAGGGGAACTCGTAAAATCGGTTAGGTTTGCTGATGACCAAGCATTAGTTGCTCAGTCAGCCAAGGGGTTGCAAGCATTGTTGAGTGAATTGGAGGTTCAGTGCGATAAATATGGGATGAGAATCAATATTAATAAAACAAAGGTTATGCGATTTTCCAGAAAGAAAAAGGCTAAGCTAAATATTAAAATAGGCAGGGAAAGAATAGAGCAGGTAGAGCAGTTTACATATCTCGGAAGTGTTTTGGACCAATACGGTCAAAGTGGTAGGGACGTAAGGAGAAGAATTGCGCTAGGCAAGGAGGCTTTCTCAAGGAGGAGGGAGTTGATGACGGGGACGTTGAGTAGGGATGTTAAGAAAAGACTCGTAAAAACTCTGATATGGAGCGTAGCTATGTACGGCGCGGAAACGTGGTCGCTGAAGCAGGAGGATAGACGTAGATTGGAGGCTTTTGAAATGTGGGTGTGGAGAAGAATGGAGAAGGTGAAATGGACCGAAAGGAAAACAAATGAGGAAGTACTGGAAATGGTGGGTGAGGAGAGGGGTTTGTTGAGAGAAATTCTATGGAGGCAGGAAAAATGGATGAAAGGCGTATTGAGCGGTAGTGGAATGTTGAAGAGGGTAATAGAGGGGAGAATGTTGGGCAAGCGAGGTAAGGGTAGGAACAGGATAGGGATGTTGGACGGGATGAAGGGAGGAAAGAAGTACACCGAGATGAAGAGGGACATGATATAGATTAGTTTGCTAGGTGGGGAGTCACAAAATGTTTATTTGATAGTTGTGTCCATCCAAAAACCTACCTTAACCGGTAGATTACCTAATAATAATAAAATAATATATATATATATATATATATATATATATATATATACATATATATACACTTGGAAAAGACGCTCTCCGGCAACGCACAAACACACAAACACTAACACAAAAAACACCACACACATAGAAACATAAAAGAAGGACACTTACATTGGATATTTACGTTTCGACGGCACGGCCGTCGTCATCAGACGACGATCAGATGACGACGGCCGTGCCGTCGAAACGTAAATATCCAATGTAAGTGTCCTTCTTTTATGTTTCTATGTGTGTGGTGTTTTTTGTGTTAGTGTTTGTGTGTTTATATACATATATATATATATATATACATATATATATATATATATATATATATATATATATATATATATATTATTAGGTAATCTACCGGTTAAGGTAGGTTTTTTGGATGGACACAACTATCAAATAAATATTTTGTAACTCCAAACAAAACCAAATCGAGCAACCTAAACTACATCAAGTTCCTCTTCATCTCTGTGTACTTCTTTCCTCCCTTCATGCCATCCAACATCCCTATCCTGTTCCTACCCTTTCCTCGCTTGCCCAACATTCTCCCCTCTATTACCTTCTTCAACATTCCACTACCGCTCAATACGCATTTCATCCATTTTTCCTGCCTCCATAGGATTTCTCTTAACAAACCCCTCTCCTCACCCACCATCTCCAGTACTTCCTCATTTGTTTTCCTTTTGGTCCATTTCACCTTCTCCATTCTTCTCCACACCCACATTTCAAAAGCCTCCAATCTACGTCTATCCTCCTGCTTCAGTGACCACGTTTCCACACCGTACATAGCTACGCTCCATATCAGAGTTTTTACGAGTCTTGTCTTAACATCCCTACTCAACATCCCCGTCCTCAACTCCCTCCTCCTTGAGAAAGCCTCCTTGCCTAGCGCAATTCTTGTCCTTACATCCCTACCACTTTGACCGTATTGGTCCAAAACACTTCCGAGATATGTAAACTGTTCTACCTGCTCTATTTTTTCCCCACCTATTTTAATATTTAACTTAGCCTTTTTCTTTCTGGAAAATCGCATGACCTTTGTTTTATTAATATTGATTCTCATTCCATATTTATCGCACTGAACCTCCAATTCACTCAGCAATGCTTGAAACCCCTTGGCTGACTGAGCAACTAATGCTTGGTCATCAGCGAACCTAACCGGTTTTACGAATGCCGCTCCGACGTTCATTCCCACCTCCAATTCTTCCCATGCCTCTTTAATCATTTCCTCTACATATACGTTGAACAGTACCGGTGACAATGGGCAACCCTACCTTACACCTCTTCCTAACACTGCCCATCCGGACTCTCCGCTCCCCACTCGCACCTGAGCAGTCTGAGACATGTACAGGTTGCGGATCAGTCTCCTGTCCCTCCAATCCATTCCTATTTTCTGCAATACACGCATTGATTTTTCCCAATTCACTCTATCAAACGCTTTTTCGAAATCTACCTGAAGAAGGCCTCGGAGTAGACCGAAAGCTCAAAAAATCTACAATGTGAGTGTTCTTTTACGTGTTATCAATTTTATTCTGTGTTCTATTGTGCCGTCCAAATGTTATAATTCTCTCGTGAGTACTTCCACATCATATATATATATATATATATATATATATATATATATATATATATATATATATATAAATTTATATAAATGGGAATGTATCAAGAAAGGGATATTGGAAGCCGCTAAAGACACTATAGGAACCGTTAACGGGAAAAGGATAAGGAAACCATGGGTAACGGATGAGATGATTGCGAAGATGGATGAGAGAAGAAGATGGAAAAATGTAAACACAGAGTTAGGCAAAATGAAGTACAAAGAGTTAAACAATAAATTGAGAAGGGCCACAAATAAAGCAAAAGAAGAATGGTGGAAAACGCAATGCGAGGATATGGAAAGTCTACAGAAGAAGGGTGAAATTGGTGCTCTATACAGCAAGGTTAAGTTATTATCGGGAAGTAAGAAGGCAAGAGCTGTGCTAACAGTTAAAGATAAATGGGGTAAGATAATAGTTGAACCAGGAAAAATCCAAGAGAGATGGAAGGAATATATAGAAACACTGTATGGTAAAGAACTTAGGCCGACAAGGTTAGACATAGAAAAGGAACATGACGTAGAAGAAGATAGCTTAGGTCCAGGCATACTCGACGATGAAATAGAAAGGGCATTAAAGGAGATGAAAGCAAATAAGGCTGTGGGGGTGGACAATATTCCTGTAGAAATGTTGAAATGGTTAGGGAAAGGTGGGAAAAAGGCCATATATGGACTGATTCGTAGTATCTATGAGGAAGGAATCTGGCCGGAAGATTTTGTGAGATCGGTGTTAGTTCCTATTCCAAAAAAGGCAAAGGCTTCGTCATGTGAGGATTACAGAACAATAAGTTTGATATCCCACGAAGCTAAAGTTATTCTCAGGATCATCAACAAAAGGATAGAGAGTAAGGCAAATGATTACTTAGGGGATGATCAGTTTGGGTTCAGAAAAGGAAGAGGTACGCGTGATGCCATTGCAGTAATGAGATCACTAGTCGAGAGGAATATAGAATACAATCAGGACGTTTTTGCCTGTTTTGTAGATTTCGAAAAAGCGTTTGATAGAGTGAATTGGGAAAAATTAATGCGTGTATTGCAGAAAATAGGAATGGATTGGAGGGACAGGAGACTGATCCGCAACCTGTACATGTCTCAGACTGCTCAGGTGCGAGTGGGGAACGGAGAGTCTGGATGGGCAGTGTTAGGAAGAGGTGTAAGGCAGGGTTGCCCATTGTCACCGGTACTGTTCAACGTATATGTAGAGGAAATGATTAAAGAGGCATGGGAAGAACTGGAGGTAGGAATGAAAGTCGGAGGGGAACTCGTAAAATCGGTTAGGTTTGCTGATGACCAAGCATTAGTTGCTCAGTCAGCCAAGGGGTTGCAAGCATTGTTGAGTGAATTGGAGGTTCAGTGCGATAAATATGGGATGAGAATCAATATTAATAAAACAAAGGTTATGCGATTTTCCAGAAAGAAAAAGGCTAAGCTAAATATTAAAATAGGCGGGGAAAGAATAGAGCAGGTAGAGCAGTTTACATATCTCGGAAGTGTTTTGGACCAATACGGTCAAAGTGGTAGGGACGTAAGGAGAAGAATTGCGCTAGGCAAGGAGGCTTTCTCAAGGAGGAGGGAGTTGATGACGGGGACGTTGAGTAGGGATGTTAAGAAAAGACTCGTAAAAACTCTGATATGGAGCGTAGCTATGTACGGCGCGGAAACGTGGTCGCTGAAGCAGGAGGATAGACGTAGATTGGAGGCTTTTGAAATGTGGGTGTGGAGAAGAATGGAGAAGGTGAAATGGACCGAAAGGAAAACAAATGAGGAAGTACTGGAAATGGTGGGTGAGGAGAGGGGTTTATTGAGAGAAATTCTATGGAGGCAGGAAAAATGGATGAAAGGCGTATTGAGCGGTAGTGGAATGTTGCAGAGGGTAATAGAGGGGAGAATGTTGGGCAAGCGAGGTAAGGGTAGGAACAGGATAGGGATGTTGGACGGGATGAAGGGAGGAAAGAAGTACACCGAGATGAAGAGGGACCTGATATAGATTAGTTTGCTAGGTGGGGAGTCACAAAATGTTTATCTGATAGTTGTGTCCATCCAATAACCTACCTTAACCGGTAGATTACCTAATAATAATATATATATATATATAATTATGATACACAATAGAACACAAAATAAAATAGATAACACGTAAAAGAACACTCACATTGTAGATTTTTTGAGCTTTCGGTCTACTCCGAGGCCTTCTTCAGGTCAGACTGAAAAGTTTTGATGGGAGAATGATGTCTGGGGAGGGAAAAAAGGGGGGAAAGGTGCAAGGAATACTGGGGGGAATTTAAGATGGCAGTTAAGGGCGGGAATTTTAAAGGATCGGAAAGCTAGGTATATGCGGATTCGCGAGTTCTCACCTCTATGTTGGTGGCTGAATCGGGTAGGGATTCTAGAATTGTTAGGGAAAAACATTCGTCGAATGACAGGTTGTGTGAAATTGCGTGTGAAGGGATAGGAAGAGAAGAGAATACTTGGAATCTGTTAGTCAACAAATTTCTTTGAGAGTCAACGGAAACACGCATTCGCAATTTTCAAACCTAGTTAGTTATCAAGGCGCCATTTTCACATTTACGACAAGAAATCCCAGAAAATTTTGGAAATGTACACATCTACAATTTCCAAAGAAACGCTGGAAAAAAGGGTTTGGCAATCATCTCTGCAACAGGTTTCTGCGACCCTGGCGATGTCAGGGATACTCACGGGAGTTCCTTCCGTTGCCATTCTCCTTTGGACTGTCCAAGGCCGCAGGACTGCTTACTTTCTTCGCCCTGGAATCATCGGCGTGTCCATTCCCTGACCCTTTCAGGTCATCCTTGGACCTTCGGCAATCACAGTCCTCCACTGGAACGGCGGAAAAAAAAGAAAAATGAAACCAGACACACATTTGGTTTGGAATCGCCATACTATATTCTAATACAAGGTCGCGGTAGTCCGGGGGTAGAGCGTTGGATTACTGACCGGAGGGCCTGAGTTAGATTCCCGGGCAAACCTCTCTGGGCACCTTCAGCTCCACCCAAGGTATGTGATTTTCCGGGTAGCAGATCTTCCTGGGATTCTAACCGGCACAGGGAAAGGAACTGGCCCCCCTACCCTGATGCGTGAATTCCACACGCCGTCGGGCTTAGTAGTGTGTGAACTCTACCATCGCCTACCAAACCGACTTTCGGGTTTATTACTGTGTTTATAGTTTATATTCCAAAATACCCACCCCTGTTTCCTCCACAAAAATATGAAACCGACCGATGATCGAATTGCCAACTGTCATTGAATACCTTTATAAAATGCCACAACGATAAACATGGCATCGATATTGATAGAAGATCTAGGTTGGGAATCTCTCATGGAGAGAAGGTTGAATTAAGGAATGAACCTCTTTCCCTAATTGCAATGAGATCTCCTTAACGATGACACAGAATATGCACGTATTATTAGCCCCATCGCGCTACGATAGGAGAGGTCAAGTAAATAAAATTCGAGAGATTAAGTGAAGTGTAGAGCTGATAAATTGAATATGTCATTTTTTACTACGAACTATAAGAGATGATAACATTAAAAAACAAACAACTTTGCTTTTCCACTTAATTTTTTTTAATAATCACGATCTAGGTTTCGTTATAGTATAACATCATCAGGTAAAAATGTAAGTCAAACACAGTATACATACATACCACTGTGCGGAGGGGAGAGAAGGTTGGAAAGAAAGAATTGGTTGAGGTAGGATGAGGGGCTAAGAATCTATGGCTTGACGCGTAGAAGGTATTGAACCCCCTCCTCCCAGCCTAATTTGTCAATATTACCAATCCTCCTTCTCCGCCTCAAACCACGAAGGACGCCATCATGGTGCCGATCCTTAGTGCCATCAAATAAGCTTGCACGCGTACCCTTAAGGACGTTTTTCGAATAAAGAAATTCTGAAAGAATTTAGGTCATGCGTCAGAGAGATTCAGGAAAACCAGTTAACAGTCAATTCTCTCAAAAATAATAAAAGCGAAAGAGGAACCAGCAGATTGGAAAAGGTTAACTTATTAAATTCTTTTTTTCAAAGCCTCTTCACCAATGTCTCACCGAATCACTCCGATAGTTTTTCAAATCCAACCGATGCCCAAAACTGAAATATCATATAATGGAATAAAAGAATTTCTGAAAAATAGTCCACCTAATAAATCCTCCTGGCCCGATCAAATACCCGCTCGAATATATTCAAGGATCTAAGGTCGGAAATTCGACCTTATCTAGAAATCATGTTTACAAAGTCGCTAGTGGATAAAAAGGTTCCCAAAGATTGGAAAACCGTTAAAGTAACATCAATATTTAAAAATGGAGTTAAGGAGGAATCGATCAATTACAAACCTATTTCCCTCACGTCCGTTTTGTGCAAGGTTATAGAACATATAGTAGCAATAGAGTGTCAAAATCATTCGCCTTATCCAAGGCTCGAACCCGGATTATTTGATATCTGATATTGAGGGATCCGGATTTGGGTCCCGGTCAAGGCGAATGGTTTTCATGTTTGTAAATTGTTTCACTGTATTTAAGATAGCATTTGTCCCACAAATAATAAGGGACCGGAATAACTGTAAGGGACCGAGGAGCGGGTCAGAAGAAAGTATTTCTCTTTTTTCATTCTAAATAGTCAAGAATGCCATAATCATCTCTTAGTTAATTGTCCTTGTTCCTCTTTGTTGCTTAGATAAGTAAGTATGTTACACTTAGATACTGTAGCGCACGTGCATTCATGCACCATGATCTACATTTTTTATTTATTTTACATACATAATTTAACTGACAAATTAGAAAAAATTAATTCTTGATGTTGCATGCCTGGTATTGAATCGCCCCACCACACACCCTGGAGGTTGAGATACTATGTCAATACAGATGATGTAGTTGGTTGCAGATGTAAATGTAATTTGCTTAGGCAATAGTCGCTCTTTCATGAGCACGAAAACTTGGCTCGTATGGGTGATAACTCAATTTAGCCAACGTACAATGCCTGAAGTAAGGAGATGGGGAAATGTGGCACGGATTTACGGTGTACAGAACACCTCGGACCGCATCCAGGGCCGATGG
Organism: Hetaerina titia; assembly: GCA_037158775.1. Classification (NCBI taxonomy): domain Eukaryota; kingdom Metazoa; phylum Arthropoda; class Insecta; order Odonata; family Calopterygidae; genus Hetaerina; species Hetaerina titia. The sequence continues at coordinate 104,797,977 of CM073771.1, read as the reverse complement.
AACACTGAAGGGAATGGCTATTACCAATAGGAAAACGGAATTCAGGTCTTGACAACTTTCAGAGGAGGTGTAAAATATTTTCCTACAGTGTCCTGAACCCAATCTAGAATATCTTGATCGGATAGACAGCTCCATTTTCAGTTATCTTGCTTCTATCCTCGATAATTTCTCCGTCCTCGCTCAAGGTGCTCTCATTAAGAAGTGAGACGTAAGGTTGTCTCATCGCTCTGGCTCGGTCGTGAGACGCCCGCGTGGGGCGTTAGCTCTCTTTGTTGCGACGCGACGAGAGAAGCGCCCCTCCCCGCCCCCCTTCCCGACGAGACACCCTCGGATATCATTGTGCGCAACCACGAACGAAGAGAGAGAGCTGGATTGGTCAATGTTTTCATCACAGTCCTCAGTTTACGCAGCACTCGAGTTAACGCAGCGATATCGCCCGTGGGCGATCGGTGTAATCTTGATAAGTGAGTTCATATAATCAGGCAATTACGATGGAGTAATACCATCAGCAAATAGTCTTATTTCCATCATCAACACTGCTTCTCTCAATGACATAAGGACAAGCGTGCCCCCCTGCAAAATAAATACACCGTCACAAATCATCTCCGACCATCGACCTTAGCAAACTTCAAGAGTTTATTTCATTCGTATTGCGTTCACAGCTGCTGAATGGTGGCGTACGTAGGGCTTAAAAGTTAGAACTTTGACCCATAGGGCCTAGGGATTGGATATTAAAACTAATGGCAGGCTAGTCCACGGATAATTTCCCGGTGTGTATTCATCCCCTGCTGCACACCCTAGTGGCGGCTCGCAAGTAACTAAAAAATACAAACGGTTAGTTTGGACAACAGCATCTAAAGTCAGAGACGTGCCATTTCTTGGACTGTTAAATCAATGGTTTCGAGCTAGTTATTTTAGTTGATTTAGTACCCTGCAAGCTAGAATGTGTGGCAGGGGTTGAATACCCACCAGACTATTTTTGATCTGAATATTTTTACCCCTACCAGAGTCGGAGAAAGTTATTATTTTTTTTGATCCCTTGTCGTTCGTGATAAAAAATCTATTTGTTCTACACTTTAATCTCTCTAATTTTATTCCAGCATCTCCGGTCCTGCCCCGAATGAGTATGTGGTATCCCGTGATGCCGTGCACTGAGACGTGGATCGAAAATTTTGACTGTGGTGGCCACGTTTGAGCAAGGTTGCCAGTTCATCGAGAGATAAAGGCGTCATTAAAGCTTGAAAAAACCCAATATCTAAACACTCTGATAGTATTTGCTTAAATATCCTACATTAATCCTAAGTTAAATCATTGATGTATAACTAGTTTTACATATTTTTAGTTCTAAAACTTGTCCCCATGTTCTCCGTATGTATAATAAAGTAAGTTTATTATTAGATGAATCATAATTTATTTGATTTTAATTCCGCCATAAGAATCCATGCGAAATAGTTTACATTCAATTGCAAACACTGTAAAAATGAAGATGTGAGGATGTGTTTCTCAAAACTCCAACCGATTGGCAATAATTTCAACTCCCTATGTGCCAAGTTTCGGGAAAAATGTCATGTAGTTGTGGTAGTGGATGAACCGCCTTACGCCCATTATACAAATGAAACTTTGACAAGAGAAACTTGTGCCTTGAATGCAAATGTTTGTAAACGAGGTTTTCAAACGATCAAGGAGTCATCGATTAGTATTGGATCTACTATTTCCACAATAAGGAATGGAGCGACACTGATAAAATTAACATAATGTGTTGCTAATTTCATTGTTCACATGTTTTATGCATCAATATCAATAAAAGCTCGCAGGAAGCGATAGATAGTGTATCATTTGGTAGAGATTTTCCGCGATAGTAATCAATTTTGAGGAATTTAAAGTTTTCGCTTACCAGAAGACAGTGCAAATAATACCCTGTCGGCAAAAACGATTTGTTTATGTAGGAGTTCCCTCAACCTGTGCAAATAACGTAGATATTAAAAAATCGATATTAGGTACGATTTACGATACACGACAGCATACAATTTCGGCGGAGTCGAATTAGGGAAGTTGGAAGGACATATTGTGAGATCTGAATGAGCATTTTTTGAAGAAGCTAGTCTTGATATTGATATCGCTATTTGCGCAGTCAAACTCACTTTTCTCATTTCTTTTTTAGTCGTACAACATTACTGAATTGCAGCGAGATACCCAGCATCTGTCGTTAATCTCTCTTTAAGTGGAATAAATTATTTCACTCTGCTGGTTCCCGAAATTCCTATTTTGCTAGAATTCCGGTTATTTTGGAAAGATGCTTGTTCTGCTGTCGAAATATATGAACCACTCAGTATAACCTCAAATATGGAGACAAAGACCAGGAATCAAATATAATATGTCTATAAAATTTCCAATTGTTTATAGTCGACTAGTAACAATTCTGCCTTCCAAATAGTTTTAATGCAGAACTTTGAGATAAATTATAACAGAGTATCGGAGGAAGAATGCTTAAGGCGGATCGTGACTCCTAATTAATATGAGTTATTAAAATTAATATCTAATTCAAGTACACTTGAAAGACACTCAGTGCACACTCGGTGCACACTCAAGAAATACTTTCTTCTTACCCGCTCCTCAGTCCCTTACAATTTATACGGTTCCATATAATTTGTGGGACAAATGGCATCTAAATACAGTGAAACAATATACAATGTGAAAATCATTAGCCTTGACCGGCATTCGAATCCGGATCACAAAACATCAGATATCGAGTAATCCGGGTTCGAATCTTGGACGAGGCGAATGATTTTGACACTAGGACATTGTTAATTTGTTATCCACATCAGCGAATGACTCCCTGTCGTGAGTGAGGGCAACACCTAGGTATTTAACCGAGTCTACATTTTACATTTCGGTGTATCACCTGTAAACCGTCGGTAAATGAACGTATCAAACCAGTGACTACGAGGTCAATGTCCTTAACGTAAAGTAGGAATAAAAGAGGTCCGATGACACTTCCCTGGGGAACACCTGAAGTAACTTCAACTGTATTTGAGCTAACTCCATCTATGACTACTCTTTGTAACCAACCATTCAAAAAGTCTTCAATTTAACCCCGGATATTTTTATCTATACCATATGCTTCTAGTTTTGTGAGTAGTTTACTATGAGGTACCTTGCCGAAGGTTTTCTTAAAATCTAGAAAAATTGCGTCCAATGGAACATTGGAAGTGGGAACAACTATCAGGAGTCACAATTTATGTAATCCATAAAAATTCAATTCAATCTTCCGAAACCAACCTCAAATTTCCGTTTGGACGACTTCCAATACTCGTCAGATTTAACTTACCTTGGTCTTTTGGGAAAGAAATGAAATTTAAGACCAAAGAAAAGAATGCAAAGGCAAATATAAATGCAAAATACAATGAGTCAATATCATTAAACGCTTTATGAGGCATCATACAAACACTTATAAAACGAAATACGACTTTGAATTGTCGGCGCCATTTCCATTACAAATGTATTGTTACTCGTTTCCCGCGCTTTCTACATGATGACTATATAAAAGAGGGCAAGGTATTTTTATGTGATTTTCTTCCTACAACATGCACGAAAAACTCGTGTGTGCGACACGACATTCGGAAGTAATATTTCTAAGATTTAGTTATTCATTTTCCGAGCCGCGCCTTCGGGTAGCACCTTAAATCCTTTGGAAGGAGGTCTGTGGTATCTTCTGTCTCATTTGAAATGCTAATTTAAACGCGCTCTAATTGGTGGGAAAGACTCACGGAGAGATTGCCCCATTGATAAACAAGCACCTTGGGACTTTTCTTATAATTTTCTTTGGGCACGTGACGAAAATCACGCCACCAGTCTGTCTGGAAATCAAGTCTGCCCGTGACGGATTATCGCCTGCGCTCTTCCATGCAGTTCGGCGGTCATTTAACTCTAGCGGTAAATTTCCATCTCACGTAGCAATTCATTTATTGAATATGCGAAAAAGTTTAGACTCAATCGGGAAAATACTCTCGCGTAATTGGACGATCAGTTTGGTTTTTTCTGCACACGTGAGACTAGCTACTTATAACTAAATGGGCAAAAAAATAAGATCAGTTGATGACGACATACTAGGCGTCTTAGATGACTACATAATAGGATGCTTACCATGAAAAAAATAAAAATACTTTTCTCCTGTGATCAGAAAACGTAATTCTGGTCCCGTATTGTTCGTGGGAATAATTACCACTGAAATCCTTCTATTCTACACTTAATCTCTCTAATTTTATTGACATGATCTCTCCTGCCGTAGTACGATGGGGATAATAATATATTTTCAACATCAGCGCGAAAGAGACGTCCTTCTAATGTATGCAAGTGATTTAATCTGTAATTAAAACTTCGCTCCGAGATTGATTTCCAAATTAGATCCTCTAATCATTTTAATACGCCATATAAGTTTATAATAATAGCTTTTTACAATTTTGCGCTTCTCGCGATCTAGGATGATTGGTGTTTATGAACATTCACCGTTGTTTCATCTAGATGATCAAAATTTTCATGTGCGTTTTTTTTATCGTTGTGGTAACGCATTTTTCAAAGTAAAAATTCTTAAACATCCAGCCCTTTTCGTGAATTTTCCCTTTATGCTTCGTTGTTTTCCAGTCCGCAAACGTAATGCTGGGCTAGAATCACCGTTACTCCTGTGTCAACTCTGAACCCCAATGATTTTCATTTATCTCATAATATGTCGAGGACGTTGTCTTAGCACTTTCGTGCTAGCAACCCAGATTGTTTAATAACAATGTGACCGTTGCCCATGCGACCATAACGCCACCATCTTTTTCAGTTTGACACTGAAAATTCTTCACCTTAACTTTTTCGTTTCTATGCTTTTCCTCTGTGCTAAGTTTAATTCAGAAGATATGACCTTCGGCGCAGTGTCAGTAACGATTGTCTTTAGTGGCAAAGTAAACATGTAATTATCATTGAAAGCCAATTATGCTATTATTTATTGCTAATTACACTTGGTAAATAATTTGGCCATCAGCTTTAACTACATCGGCGCACTCCACACATCCTTATGACCTTACAGGTATCCTATGACCTGTATTTAGCCTTTTTAACAGGTTTCTCCAGATCCCTAACTATCGCACGGGGAAGCAAGACTACTGAAAGGGAAATGAAGCGAAGATTAAACTCAACCTTCCAGCAGGAGGCGGAATGAGGCACCCAAGAAAGGCAAGCGTGCAAATATAAAAACGTTTCGTACTACAACTTATGTTGAGCGTGGCAATGGCATGGGATCGGATACTTGTTAAAATTGGAAGAACAGACCAGAGAGAAACAAAAGGAAGCCACCGACACCTGATGCTGGATGTCGGATGCTGGAGATCAAATGGAGAGACAAAACGAGAGATGAATAAATGTTGCCATGGACAACAGTAGTGAAGAAGATTAAGGAACACGACTGTGATAAATAAGATCTTGATATAATGGGGTCACCTTAGGTCATCATGGGTTTATTTACAGGAAAGTATTTAAAAATGGAACAGAGGGGAAGAGAAGAAAACTCGGTGCCAAATTAGCTGAGGATACATAGAGTGCCATAAACTTCTCCAGGTGTCACTTTGTGGTACGCGTCCGTGGTATGATGTAAATCAAGTATAGAGTTCTCCCACATTCAGAACCAGCGATTTTAGCGATGACACTAATGGAATTATAATGGCACCACACTACTTAGGTAGATCAGAACACAAAGATAAGGCAGATAGATTCCAATACAGATAGATTCAGATACTCATTTTTTCCCAGAACAATCAGAAATCACAATAGTAAGAAACCGAAGTCACTTAAGAAACATTAAAAACATTTAATTTGCAAGTCGAACAAAATTCTACATTGAAAAGTTATTAGGTGTAACTGTAAATGCAAGTGTATGTGTGTTAGTAGTTTGTGTGTTTGCATGTGTGCTAGGTTTTGAGGGTTTTTGCATGAATGTATACAATGTTTTGTTTGGGGCTTGTATAAATTTGTGACTTTTGCATGCGGTTTTATTCTCTTTTACGATTTGTGACCTAACACCCTCCGCCACACGCCTTTGCGGCGGCTTGCGGGGTATTTAAGTAGATGTTTTTTCAATGTCCCGATTCCCGGTTACTCGCCTCGGCGTCATTATCATGGACAGCAAATGGCCTAATTCCCAAGGATGGGACCCTAAACAAAGAATTATATCGTCCGACTGAGAATTCATTCAACAGATTCAGCCGATATGATGGTGGAAGTTCAGTTGTTTTTCCCATAACGACTGAGAATCACATGAACGGTCGACATTTACGCCAAACCAGGTCGTCACTCTAGAACAGAAGAGGTCCCAAATCACATCTCGGTGAACCGCGCTGACTCTTTCCCGCGTTTTAAACGCGACATGACCTCAAATTTCCCTCCCCCCTAAACCAATTACACCCACCTCACGAATTTTCGGACTTCCCGCACAAAGTTGTCGATTCCTCGTGACTCGCCTTTTAACAACCAAGCAGAGCCCTGGCGAATTATCCCTCGAATTGACGACGGCCGGTCTCTTGACAATTCCCACCCCCACAACCCCACCCCACCCCCGAGTCGGGTACACACATTCACCCACACCCCCCCAGGCGAGGGTGTTTTTTTCCGCGAGTGATCAATTCTAGCCTCCTTCCTAACTGAGGACCCAGAGGAGAGGCAAGGCCCTTAGGACATGGACACGACGGAGTACCCGAAGGGCGATCATTGGTCCTTAGTTCACACTTCAGATGGCTGGTAAAAGAAATCACGACGATTCAGCACTTACAAAACACTCCGGACGAGTAGGAAAATACACAAAAGACCGAGGGACTAACATTTCAGACTGGCATAAAAGATGTATGCACTGATTAATATGTGTATATATATATATATATAAATATATTAATCTCGTTTATTTTTTGCTTGGCTACCATCCATATTAAGTAATTATTTGAATTTTCACGATATAATGTTCGTTTTTTCTCCCATTTATTAGCTTCAGCATTGGTCAACAAATCGTTGTTTACATTTTTTCTAAATGTATACGTTTAATCATTTGGGTTTTCGCTGGACCACTAGGTTTTAACACGAATATTCAATGAGAGGTGAAATTTAATCAAGTGTGTTTTTCTTTTTGCTTGGCGAGCAACCATTGATGAATATGTATTTGTGTGAATATTAAAGATAAAATGTACGTTTGTTCTCTCATTTATTAGCCTACGTACAAGATCATTGGTTAAGAAATGCTTGTTTATGATTTTTCTACATTTGCATTGTACAATGACAGAAAGATTTATGCACTGATCATTTATATGTATATATATATGTGCATATATATATACATGATACATACATATAAATATATGATTGATGTATATATGCTGATAGAATACAATCAGGGCGTATTAGCCCGTTTCGTAGATTACGAAGAAGCGTTTGATAGTGTGAATTGGGAAAAACTAATGCATGTACTGCAGGAAAATAGGAATGAATTGGAGGGACAGGAGACTGATCCGCAACCTGTACATGTCTCAGACTGCTCAGGTACGAGTGGGGAACGGAGAGTCCGGATGGGCAGTGTTAGGAAAAGGTTTACACCGGTGACAATGGGCAGGGTTGCCCATTGTCACCGGTGCTCTTCAATGTGTGTGTGGAGCACTGGAGCTATGAATGAAAGTCAGAGGGGAATTCGTAAAATGAGTTAGGTTTGCTGATGACCTAGCTCTTAATATGTTAGTCAACCAAGGGGTTGCAAGCATTGCTGAGTGAATAGGAAGTTCAGTGCAATAGACATGGGATGAGATTCAATAATAATAAAAAAAAGGTTATGCGATTTTCCAGAAAGAAAAAGGTAGAACAGTTTACGTATCTCGAAGTGTTTTGGACCAACACGGTCAAAGTAGTAGGGACGTAAGAAGAAGAATTGCGCTGGGCAAGGAGGCATTCTCAAAGAGGAGGTAGTTGATGATGGGGACGTTGAGTAGGGATGTTAAGACAAAGACTCGTAAAAACTTTGATATGGGGCGTATCACTATGTTCGGCGCGGAAGCGTGGTCCCTGAAGCAGGAGGATAGACGTAGGTTGGAGGCTTTTGAAATGTGGGTGTGGAGAAGAATGGAGAAGGTGAAATGGACCGAAAGGAAAACAAATGAGGAAGTACTGGTGACGGTGGGTGAGGAGAGGGGTTTGTTCCTATGGAGGCAGGAAAAATGGATGAAAGGCGTATTGAGCGGCATTGGGATGTTGAAGAAGGTGATGGATGAGGTGAAGGATGAGGGGAGAATGTTAGGCAAACGAGGAAAGGGCAGGAACAGGATAAGGATGTTGGACGGGATGAAAGGAGGAAAGAAGTACACAGAGATGAAGAGGGACCTGATGTAGAGTAGGTTGCAAAATTGTGTTTAGTTTGGAGTTACAAAATATTTATTTGATAGTTGTGTCCATCCAAAAACCTACCTTAACCGGTAGATTACCTAATACTAATAATAATATGTACTGATTGGATGGCCTGGGCTCGGTTACCAGATAAGCCTCTCTGGGCACCCTCAGATTCATCCGAGCTGTGTGATATTTTGAAGTGTACCTGATCTTCCTAAGAAACCATAACAGGCAGGGGGAAAGGAGCTGGCCCCCTTATTACCCTGGTGTGGAAATCTCACGCGCAGTTGGGCTTAGTACTGGGTGAACTCTGCCATACATATATATATATATATGTGTGGGTCGCGGTGGTCCAGTGGGTAGAGCGTTGGACTACTGACCGGAGGGTCCCGGGTTCGATTCCCGGGCAAGGCGCTCTGGGCACCTGCAGCTCCACCCAAGCTGGTTGATTTTTATTGTACCAGATCTTTCTGGGAAACCATGACCGGCACAGGGAAAGGAACTGGCCCCCTACCCTGATGTGTGAATATTCACACGCCGTCGAGCTTAGTACATGGGTGAGCTCATCACCTACTAAACCGACCTTCGGGTTAAATACTGTGTTTATGGTTAGAAATATATTATATAATGTTTTTGTTTATATATATATATATATATATATATATATATAAAACTCAGACTGCAATGGAACAAGTACATCAGGAATATAAAATGATCATAAGATAGAAGAAAATAAAAACCATGAGAGTGAAAAAGGGAAACTGAAAGCAAACATAACAGTTTGAAGGGAGTGAAACAAGAAAAAGTGAGATCCTTCGTCTACTCGGGCAGCGGCAGCACATGTAACATGGGATGGAAATCAAGCAAATAATAGCTCAAGCTAAGAAGACTTTAGTGAGGAAGAAGAAGAAGCAGCTACTTTGTTCCGTAAATACCTGAGGTTGTAATCAAGGAGGCAGTTCGTCAAAACATTCTGATGTAGCATGGCACTACCGATCAGAAACGAGGGATATTTGAAAAACGGAACAGCAAAGTATAAATACCTTCAAAACATGGTGTTCAAGCGCAGGACGCCGGAGATTAAATCAACAAAGTGAAAAATGAGGAAGTAGTACAGGGAAGAGCAGTAGAGGAAAATGTTGAGATGAAGACAACTATCGAAAACACAGGAATATTCCAGGAAATACAATGTTATAAGAGGATTAGACGAAACCACTGGTTTAATGAAGCAAATAACATCTAAGGGAAGAAAGAGGTCTGGAATTTGGAAGGTCATTGGTCTGCAAGGGGAAGTATTCAGGCCAATTTTGTATCGCCAAACAGGTTCAGTCCGCTTTTAGTGAATATCCACACTTGGAGTTTCAAAGCATATTTTTAGACTCAATGGCGTTCGGAATGACTAGACGATATGCCTCTGAAATTTTTATACCTCTATAATAATCAAGTCGATAATTTGTAGTGATGGGGAATCGTGCCGTCGCTAATCGCATTCTCGTCGATACGCTTAATATCGCACAAACCAACCAACCAGTGGAAAAAGACGGATTTCCGTTAACTTCTACGCCTACGTGTTCCTTGATGCCTACATAGTACGCTGTAAGTGAGGGGTGTTGAACCACCCCCTGCCACGCCTGTGAATATGGTGTATGTATGTATATATAAAAAAACCATAAACACAGTAATCAACCCGAAGGTCGGTCGGTATATATATGTGTGTGTGTGTATATATATATATATATATATATATATATATATATATATATATATATATATATATATATATACATTTTCGTCAGTCAGCCAAGGGGTTGCAAGCATTGCTGAGTGAATTGGAGATTCAGTGTGATAGATATGGGATGAGAATCAATATTAATAAAACAAAGGTTGTGCGATTTTCAATAAAGTAAAAGGGTAAGCTAAACATTAAAATAAGAGGGGAAAAAATAGAACAGGTAGAACAGTTTACATATCTCGGAAGTGTTTTGGACCAATACGGTCAAAGTAGTAGGGACGTAAGGAGAAGAATTGCGCTAGGCAAGGAGGCTTTCTCAAGGAGGAGGGAGTTGATGACGGGGACGTTGAGTAGGGATGTTAAGACAAGACTCGTAAAAACTCCGATATGGAGCGTAGCTATGTTCGGCGCGGAAACGTGGTTGCTGAAGCAGAAGGATAGACGTAGATTGAAAGCTTTTGAAATGTGGGTGTGGAGAAGAATAGAGAAGGTTGAATGGACCGAAAGCAAAAGATATGAGAAAGTAGTAGGGATGGTGGGTGAGGATAGGGGTTTGTTTGGAGATATCATATGGAGGTAGGAAAAATGGATGAAGGGCGTATTGAGCGGCAGCGGAATGTTGGGGACTTCAATAGAGGGGAGAATGTTAAACAAATGAGGAAAGGGCAGGAACAGGATAGGTTTGTTATACGTAGCCATGAAGTGGAAAATTCTTTGCTGGCGTCGTTTGCATTTCTATCAGATCTCCGTTTTTTTAAGACTATAGGGTCCATTCAATAAGTATCGGGACTGGCTCCAAAAATCAAAGTTTATTGTAGTTATCATTACAATTACTTAATAATCTTCAAAATACATTCCTCCTGCATCGATACACTTATTTCGGCGCGTCTACCACTCGTCAAAATCCCACTGGAAGTCGGTTTCCGGAATACTGTTGAGAGTACATGGAGTTGTAGAGATGCGACCCCACGAAACGATTCCAGTTTGCAAGGTTTGTACAAATGGTATCGGAACAATTTTTTCATGACATTTGCGTGAAGTGCCGAATTCAGATCTTCGGTTAAGTATGGGCATGATCGCAAATCGTATTGGCACTGAGAAGTTGAGAGTGCCCACACCATTATCATTACTAAAAATTTGGTGATGGGAAAGATCTGCGCTGAACTCGTCCCGAAGGTCTTTCGACGGACGACCAAGGGCAGAGTCGCAACTCTGCTGGTTAAGACCTTCTACGACAGCATCACGACGATTCCCCAACCCCCAACATTCCCGACTTGGCACCAGAGGACTGTTTCTCTTTCCAAAATTGAATTGAAATCCTTCCCCAAAGGGCACCACCATGGAACCCTAAGTTAAGCCGTCAAAGAAGCTTGCACGCGTACCCTTAAGGACCTTCCAGAAACCGCCTACCTTCCTTCCAGAAACCGCCTACTAAGGGGGCCTTCGAGTCGTGGAAAAGTCACTGACAAAAGTGTGTCGACGCTCAATGGATGTACTTTGAAGAATTTTGAGGCACATTAGCAATATCTGAAAAAAAATATTTTTCAGAAACGTTTCCCGACACTTTTTTTAAAAAAAAACCATGTATGATTAATTAGTTCCATATCGTTCGATGTTGTTTATTGATGGACCAAGGGGCTATGCACTCATCTAAGCTGACAACCACCCCTAGAAATTAACCCTCGTTCAACTTCGCAAACCTTCTCTTACCTCCATTTCGCGCCCACTGTACATGTATACCAGTCTCCCACGTCACATCGCCAATCGAAATTCCCTGCATCCTTCTTCCCTTCCTCCTTTGGATTACTTCCTACAACCCCCTCTCTTTCTCCTCCCCTTTCGCCATGCTCAGTTCTTCCTCGATTGCTTTCCCTCCTGTCCATTCCGTCCTCCACACACACATCACGCCAAAAAACCTCAAACCTACGCCTATCACCTTGCTTCGAACTACCATGTTTCCGCGCCGTATAGAACTAGGATTTGTTTTAAACTTGTCACGCGTCTTGGCTGCAGGTCTCTTCTTAAGGTCCCAGTCTAAAACCCAGGTCCTGTCTTTAAAATCTACCATCTTCATCACTACGCGATTCTACTTGTAGTTCCTTCACTACTTTGACCATTTTCGTTTAGTAAAACACTTCATGGACGGCTTACTAAAGTGTTCCACTAGTCCCAGTTTAGTGTCAACATAATCTAATTTAAAACTTTAGCCTTTTATTTATTGAATACCTCATTGCCTTCATTTTCCTTGATTCTCAATTCCATTGGTTCTTTAAGAGTTACATGAAATCATCGTGTTTTCCTCGAAGATATCCACTCAATTTCGTCACACGGAATTTCCTCCTCGCAGTTTTCACGAGGCATCCGACTGCAGGGCTCCAATTCGTTTATTCTTGGAAACAACTACCTATAATTCCTCCTCCGTCTTTTAATTCCGTTCAGTCCCTCTCATTCCTACGCGCCCCTCCCCTTCCAACTCGTCCTCCGGTGATCGAGAGCCCGCGAGGCAGTAATCGAAAGCGCTATCTCTCTCTCTCTCTCACTCACAATGGGAGGGAGGAGGAAATAGAAAAAAATTAACAGCACCGTCCTCATTAAAGGATCAAAGGATCGCAATTCGAGGAAGAGTTCCCGCTTGCTTGCTTGCCTCTGGTACAATCGTGAGGAATCGACTACTGCTCTCGGAGGGTCGCGTCTATCTTTCTCTCTCCAGCTCCGCCAACGACATTCGACCCTCCCCGTCGAATGGAAAAGGAGGACGCCCGGATCGTCAACAGAGAGCCGGGAACGAGTCTCGCCATGCCCGGCGAAACATCCCCAGTTCCCCTCTCCAACAAAAAGATTCATGCCTAAAACATTAGCGAGGGGCATATTCGAAGGTCGAAGAGACCAACTAATGACATCGCGCCGCCTCAGAAGAGATACGGAAGGGAAAAATAAATAGAAGATCGAGAAAAAAAATTGAAGTCACATCCCGTCGATTCGAGCGTTTCTTTTTTTTCTTTTTGGGAGACGAGGTTAACACAACGGCGATAGGTAATGATGGTGTCAGATCGAGGGCAGTGGGACGAAGCTCCCTTATCTGAACTCAATTATTTATCCGCGGCAAACGACGTTTCACATGCATCCATCTCGATTGAAGCTTTCATTAAAAGTCACAAGAGGCGCGAACAATTATCCAACCCCTTTCCTTCAAGAAAAAGTCCAGTGCGCTCATGAAATCGATTGCTTATATTCTTAATCAAATGCATGAACGAATGAGATGAAGATTTTCGTATTCGTGCAGAGTTTAAAAATGGAAATAAACCATTAACACGCACTGTATCAATGCCGAAATGTGTGCTCCTTTGGTTTTACGAAGCGTTTAAAACTTTCCCCGAAAATCAATTCGTTTTGATGTTTTGTTGCACGTGGCATTAGAAAACCAGCCCTCAGTCATGGCAGTGCCATCCAGATTGCACAAGTTATCGTTCAAAATTTTCGCCAAAAAAACATCCTAGCGGCTTGAAACTCGTGTTCTCGCGTCCTTTCACAAAATGCAACCCCGAAAAAGTCTCATAAGACTTATGTACTCATGAAGGGCCTAATTTTAACCGTTCTTATCTTTGCTGTTGTTAAGACATGGATATAGTTCCTCCTTGGGGATTTAAATTTCCGACGCGTCTTTATTTCGGCTTCTATTTATATTTGTGTGACATTTATCGGCCATTGTCACCTTGTTTACATTTCGCGCAGCGGTACTCCTTTGTTGATGACAATCACCATACCGCGCCATGCGCGCTTCTGATTGGTAGCTGAAGACAATGCGGAGGGGGAGTAAATGAAAAGATTCCGCCCAAAACTCTTCCTGGCGCCACTTTACTTGCGATTAATCTATTATTACTGCATAGAAAACTACAAGCTGACATTGACTCAAATTACAGAGCACATATAATTGGCATAAGGACTAGAAAATTTCAGGATATGTTCTGGTACATCGGGTACTTGTGCAAAACATCGAGAATAGGAAGAGAGTGACCCTGGTTCAAGTCTTGAAGTGATTGAAGTTTCGACTATAAACATATGGAAAATTTCCTTTCCTCCTAATGTTTTTGCGTATATTACCCTGAAATTAGAATACTCCCATTTTAAAAGTTGAATGTTAATAATGTTATCGATATCTTGCATTCATTTCTAAGTAATCGTTGGACGAACTATATCCCTTAACTGAATGGGGAAAAAGGGGATCGGGATGGTGCGGTAGCCATCGTGCAGGCTTCACATCGAGAGGGCCCGGATTCGAATGCCGGAGGCAGCAGGTATTGTTCAGTGGTATCCCGTTCCCTAATTGAAGTGCTTTGTGGAGAGCATATTGAGTGAGTACGACGTCAGTCGGATGTGAAGTTAAACTGCGGACCCCCTTGGCACCTTTCGACAAGAGTCAACAATATGTCGACGCCGGGTTTCTCCACCCTTCATCCTTTCTGCCCATCCCTAATGGCGAAAATGACCCCAGCTGTCGGTCGCCTCCGCTAAAACTACTACTTCATTGAGAAAGAAGAACATAAACGGCTTTGAATGAATATTAATTTTCTTGTTCAAGTTTACACGAGTCTTACATTCCTTGCTGTGCCCCTATAGTTGTTATTTTTTCCATGAGGTGTTTAATTAAATGCGACTAACATTCACTTGTGTGCGATTAACATTAACTTAGAGCTTGTTCCATTCGAATGTATTACGTTTGCAATGAGCGCAGCACTTCTTTAGAGTTGTTGAATATATTTATACTGTACATGTGTTCATTTACCTTGAACTTACGAGAATGATCGCTGTTATCCATGGAAAGTTATAAATTAAAGTGCCAATATCATAATCTCAAACTTGATTTCTTCGCCCTCTCGGCATGATTTCTTCGGCAGGTAAGCCAAGAGCCCCGCCCCAATACTAAATCCCTATATGGCGTGTGAAATCTGCACGTTGGCAGGATAATAAGGGGGATGGAAGGGATTTCTTCATACCCCGTGCCACCTGTGGTTTCCCAGGAAGAATTTCTGGAATCATATGGCACGGAACAATGGAAAAGTGGAACGGCGTGAAGAATAGAATAGGCCTCTGAAACTTGGTGCTGAAGAGGGGAACGATGAAGACTATTAAATTAGACCTATCGGGGAATGGTAGGAATTAGAAGTATTATTTGCAGAGGATGTTTACCGCCGAACGGAGTAGGTACAATTTTTAAACATGTGACATACTTAGTTTGATTACACTGCGACCGTTTTCCATAATTTTTTTTTGCATTGTTAAATATATACCATAATAGTAATTTCGGAGCATAGCTATGTACGGCGCGGAAACGTGGCCGCTGAAGCAGGAGGATAGACGTAGATTGGAGGCTTTTGAAATGTGGGTGTGGAGAAGGATGGAGAAAGTGAAATGGACCGAAAGGAAAACAAATGAGGAAGTGCTGGAGATGGTGGGTGAGGAGAGAGGTCTCTTGAGAGAAATCCTATGGAGGCAGGAAAAATGGATGGAAGGCGTATTGAGCGGTAGTGGAATGTTGAAAAAAGGTAATAGCGGGGAGAATGTTAGGCAAACGAGGAAAAGGAAGGAACAGGATAGGATTTTTGGACGGGATGAAGGGAGGAAAGAAGTACACAGAGATGAAGAGGGACCTGATGTAGAGTAGGTTGCTGGATTAGGTTTTGTTTGGAGTTACAAAATATTTATTTGATTGTTGTGTCCATTCCAAAAAACTACCTTAACCGGTAGATTACCTAATAGTAATAATAGTAATTTCTGTTTTTATTTATTTCGTTGGAATTCATCATGTTTGCTCACACTCTTACTTGTTTCCGTGTAAATCCACGCGAGCGATTTTTTATATTAGTGAATTGCGTTTTGTGAAACTAATCGTAAAATGGATAGAATTTGACATTAAACTACTTAGACATGGCGTGTTTAGGCTCGATTTCACGGCTAATACGGCTTGCTCGATGTA